>QLOH01000020.1:2400000-3000000 GCA_026901365.1 Sesbania bispinosa
TCCGTTCGCTGGTTTGTAGGCACCTCGATGGTATCCACCGCCGACAGCAGTGACTAATCCGCTCGCTGGTTTGTAGGCACCTCGATGGGTGGGACAACTGGCCCTGGATTTTAAAGGAACTACATGCCTAAGGATTCGAACCCCCGACCTTGGTTAAGCTTGGATCAGCCCCCTCCGCTGAACCAACCCCAGGGTTATAGGACGTTTTATATATCCTAAGTTAATGTATTATTATTCATTTAAAATTGACTGTACTATAACATATATACTTAATTAATTTTATCTAATGATAACCTGAATACATTAAGGCAACAGTTTAATATAAATTTAGAATTGTTGCGCGGTTTGAACTTGAACTGGCATGGAGTTATACTCATATATAAATATATAAATTATAAAACGTTTGTACATGTGCATGATTGGTTGGTTACTCGCCAGGAGCATGCCATCGCCTTAGGTTGGAGGCGCAAGCAATTCAAGCAGGGGCACAAAACTGATAGAAATTAAACCAATTCCAAACTTTCACTACTATTTCCATCTCTAATTTCTTATCTCGAACAAATCATATATATGTGGCTTTGTAGGTTGGGAGAACAATTCATAAAAACTGACTCACACATAAGTTAGATTTTTTATTAAGCTTGTAAATGGTTATTTAGTTATATATATATATACTAAGCCTAGCTTGATTTTTTTTTCGGTGTACAAGTAAAACAATGAGGTTTGAACCTAGAACTAGAACGTCATATTAAATTATCTAAACCCCCAACCACTGGGCCGACCCTAGTGGGTTATAAGCCTAGCTTGATTTACCAAGAAGATGATCGTTTCAAGGTCTTATTTATTTTGGTTGGTTAACATATGTTTGTGAGTTAATTTTTGGAGGAAATGGGAGGGTTGATTTTTAAATTATGTTGGTATATTTTTTTGTATGAACCACGGGTATGGAAGGGGTTGGGGTAGGTGGAGGTAGGGAGTGGGTGGAGGAGAGATCATGTGCGAGGATTCTCGGCAGCGTTGTATACTCTACAACAAATATTAGATATGAAATAGTTAGGGATCGACTCCGGATTTGATTTACATAGTGATTCCGTAGCTATTCCATAGCTAATGTTTGCTGCAAAGGTTGGAGAGGGTGCAGAGGATCCGGGTCTAGAGATGATGGGTACAAGTTAGAGGTGTTCGCAGATTGGATTGGATCGGTTTTGAAGGAAAAAAATCATTCAATCCAATAATTTCGGTTTTCTCATTTAATCATTCAATCAGTTTTGATTTTTTTTCTAGTATCCGAAATTATGAAAGTAAAATTATGACATAATTACTAGTATCCGAAATCGTTAATCATTTAAAAATTTAAAGCCGAAAAGTTCTGCTTTGACAAATTGTTATTGTTTCTTGAACAAATAAGTTGTAACTTTAAATACCTAATTAGATATGAGAGTTGATCATAATTCTATAACTCATATAGCAGTATCCGTTTATGGTAAACTCAATATGATAAAAACATGCAATTATCTTATCACATCCTATAACATACAAATTATTTGATGGCTTTCAATCACATGATTGAAAGTTATTTGTTAAATATAGTTGCACAATAGTAATTATTTTTTTATCATCACACAAAAATAATATCAATAATAAATGTTTAGAAAACTTTGGATCGGTTTGGAATGAATTGGTTCTTATAGGCAGATTCGAAATCCAATCCAATTAAAAATTTCGATTTTTTGCGGTTTGCGATTTTTTTAATCAATTTGCGGTTATTTAGATCAGTTGTTGCGGTTCCAAATGGATGAGATTGAATTTGATTTGAACACCCTGGCGGTTGGGGGTTGGGAAAGATATTTTTCAAAAGGAGGTGTGGATAGCAAAAATGAGTGGTAAAACCAGCTCTCTTATTTTATGTAAGGCCTGTATGCCCAGTTAGACAGCGACAATAGTTGGATCAGAATTGATGTTCTTTGTTCTTCTTTCTAATCTTTTTTAAAAAGTCAAGGTAAAAAAAAACTTCATAAGCCCAATTTACGTGGGTGAAGATTTTAATGACTTTTATAATGATGCTTTTCTAAACTATGAGATAATGACAATATCAACTAAAAAACACATCATAACTCTTTTTAAGTGTCATATTATTATTTGAGTGCCTATAAAATTGTATTTAAAAAACGTTCATACATCCTTTAATTAATAATTATTTTTAATAATTTTAGGTAACATATTTATCTATGAATATTTATTTATTTATTTATTTTTAATACTTTGTAGTAAACATTTCAATAATGGGTTAAGGTGTTAATGGCATCGCAATTCGAGATATTCATTCTTTGACATTATAACAAATACGTTTTTATATATGTATATAGTTTTTGTTGCATCATTATTGTTAAAGTATATGACCATATAATATTTAATTTAATATTTGCAGTATCAAATTTAATAAAATATTTTTTTCAATTTACTTAATTAATTAATACCTTTTAAAATACTAAAATAACTATTTATACATATTAATTTTATTATATAATATATTTATTTTATATTAATAAATAAAAATAGAAAGAAATTCCATGTGTATCATTCTAGTTTATTATCAAATGTAAACCTTTTGTACAATGAGTTAACGTTAAATTGCTAAGTTCAACCCATCTTAATCCGACCGAATTCAATCCAACCATTAAAAATAATTACTCATTCTATTCCTTTTTATTCGTGATAATCTCACTTTTATAATCGATAAAAAAAAAAGAATGGTGTATAATATTCAACCTAAACCGAATGAGGTTGATTTTCTACAACATGTCCAATCCAAAAAAAAAAAAATGTACTCGATGGTAAAGAGTTCAAAATCGTGGGGAATGGTCTTAAAATCGTGGCCATCCATTTCTAAATATGTGACCCGTGATTAGATTAACTTGTTGCAATATCAATGGGAGACTGCCACATATTAAAGTGCGAGGTGTCATTGTTTACTCCCCCGCCCCCCAATTAAAGTGTCAACTATCCAACGATGTGGCAAAAGTTTGAGGGAACTTTTGTTCTTTTAAATTTTAATTTTATTTAATGGCATAATATACGAGTGGATTTACAACTAACAACACCTGATTAATTAATTAACTACTATTAAATCCGATGACTCTCATGATTAATCAAATCAAGTTTGTGATCCACTGAATCTACCGAACCAATAAAGGCACAGTTTTGTAACTACTTAACGTAACAAAGAAAACTTGAAGAAATAAAACTAATAATGGATGATTCGCAAACCAATTTGACATTTTTACCCCTTCCAAACTGGCCACGTGTACTTTATCAAAGAGTAAAAATGTAAATGGAAAATATAAGTGAATTAAGGAAATGAATTCTTGATATACTATGCAAATATTTACATCTTATGAGCTTTTAAATTATTATTCTATCCTCCACTGTTATTGATTTTATTTTAAAATATCTATATAATTTGTTTGCTTTATTAAATTAAGCCAATAATACCAAAGACTTGTGGCTCAGTTGGCAACGCAGGCTGAGATTATGGGAAGAGCTCCTGGATTCGATCCCCATTAAACACACTCTTCGGGAGGGATGAGGAACCTTAACTGTGACTAAACCCCGAACAGAATTGTCCCTGGTAATAGGGGATACATGTGGTTAATACAAAAAAAAATTAAGTCAATAATAATTTTTCTTACAATTAAAAATCTGTCCGAATGTGCATTAAAAAGTGTCGGACACATGCATGTTGGGTAAAATTGATTCTAGAAATGAATGAATGAGATGAATGATGCACTTTATGAAGTACGTTGGACGGAAGTGATTTAAAATCAATTTTAAAAATCATGGCTTTAATGAAGTAGAATTTTAAACAAATAAACTAATAAAAACTACTCTTAATAGCGTTAATCAACCATGAGAAACGTAAATTTTTTAAATCACTAGCTATTTTTTGGATAACAACAACAATAAGGATTGAATCTATGAATTTGTACGAATTATCCAAACTTCTTATTATCAATCTAATTCTACTGAGTTTTCAACCCAGCTACTATTGAAAGATGAATTTGGAAGACACATACACAATTGTGACTGATATTAAGTGTTTATTTGATTTAACCCAAAACGAGGTTATAATTAAGTACGAATTCGGATCAACACTACCAAATTTGTAAAGTGGTTTTAGAGTAAATCAATTAATCAATTCATTGACTTTAAAAACCTGTTATGTAATAACGAAAGTTTATTATAATCACACTCAACTTTATTGACAAAATAATACAGCACTATTTGAGACATTATTAGTTGAGAATTTGGTAGAAAATGCTTGTTATAAAAACTATATATCTATTAGTATAAAAGTGATGTACAGGTAATATTCAAACGTCATTATCAATTCAAAAGGGGTGCCAACAATTGCCGAACACTCGAAAGATCCAACGTCTATGCGTCCTCCCACGATTTGATCATCCTATTTCAAATAGGCAATGATAACGAGTGAGGGGTATACCCGTCATTGGAGTGAGGGGAAAGGAATCTCTTGCTTCGAGGTCCTTGTATTAGGGGGTTTCACAGTCCAACACTCGTGGAAAGCACCAATCAATCATCCACTAATGTGTATGTGCATAGTCCATACCCTTCATAACCATTAATTATCAAATACATCTAAACAAATCATCCACACCATCGCTAGAATGAGAATCCAACCTAAAGCAGATGCCGCCTACCTGGGTTAGAGTATTTGCTCTACGTACTAGAGAAATTTTGAGGTGTTTAATTAATTTTATGATCAACAGGTTTTTATCATTCTGTATATATGTTACTTTAATCATATATATGAATTTATTTATTGTAATTATATTTTAAATACTATAATCTAGTGTGATAATGATATATACATTCTGGTTCTGGTAACAAGAAAATTCAACAACTCACATGCTGGTCCAATAATTTCTCCTTGTGTATGTATGTACTACATGCGCTGCATTCTTTTCACTAGTTTGCCGTGCATTACCATCTATCTTCAATGCACCCTAGCTTCTTCAATTTAATTTTGGCCTGTCTAATCTTTCTTTCTCCCTTCTCGAAGAAATTTCTACGTGTTGTTTGTGTTTTGGTTACCGCGATCGATTAAATTTCATCTCATCCGAGTGCACACCTGTAGCTAAGATTAATGACCATTTCTTTTCTTTCGTCGCGGTCAAACGCTATCAAAATTGCGCCATCTTTTCTCGTACTTCTTTTACTTGTAAAAAAGGACCGCCATCTATCTGTTTTGAATTAAAAAAACCGGAAAAAGAATTTAAAATTTTGTCATTAACTTCAACTAATTCACACGTCAAATTTTACCAAACGAGTAGGGCCCTTTAGGTGCCACCTGGCCTTTTTGTAATAAAAGACAGAGTACCGTTGCTTACGTACATAGGTTCCTCACACGTCACACACAGAGAGGCATTTATCCAGTGCAGCCTAATCTAAAGTCGCACTTTGAGGACGGTCCAATCACAGCCTATATAATTACCATACTGTGGGTATTGGAAAATATAAAAGGACAAGGGAGGGGTAGGGTCGTTGCGGGTGCAGCGTTGCGCGAAGTAGAGAATGAAAACTGACCAATGATTCGCAAGAGAAAGCGTGTGGAAGACAGATCAAAGGGGCGAAAAGTGGAGTCGCAGGATAAGGCAGGTGAGGACGAGTACAAACAGCGCGTGTCTCCTTTCCATTCCCCACTCAACTCACAAATCACAACAGATGCGTGTGCCATCAACAAAACTTACAATTTCCTCACACGTGTCACTTTCTTACCTGTCCTTTCTTCTCCTTTTATCGACTCCCTCTCTTCCTCTCTACTCTCTCTCTCTCTCTCAACTACTGCTGCGCGTCATGGAAGAACCTTTGGAGGATGGGCAACTCGAACGAGTCGACTCCGAGTTGACGTCCAGCAGCACTGGTTCGGGCATTTCCTCCATACTCAACAGCTCAGACGATTTTCGTAACATCACCAGCTCCGGCGACATTTCCTCCATCAGCAGCGGCTCAGGCGAGATTCCGGCCGTCGCGGTCAACCACGCGGTTCTTGCGCCTCCGCTGCCTGCCGCATCGACAGCGGTGAGGGAGAAGTGCGTGGGAAGGAGTAACAAGGGACTGAGTTGGGGACATACCTCGGTGATTGGGAGGCGGAAAGAGATGGAGGACGCCGTCGCCGTTATTCCAGGATTCATGTCCCGCACGTGCGATCACATCGGCGGTTGCACGGCTCCCGGTTCCAGATCCTCCGGTGAGATCGCTCCCGTTCATTTTTTCGGTGTGTACGACGGCCACGGTGGCTCTCAGGTACACGTTCTCCTTCCTCCTTCTTCCATTTTTTTATTATTTATATAATTTTCGCAAAATTCGGTTTTAATTTTCATTCTATCTATGGTGACTTGGCAAAGAAAGGGAATGCATAGTATTTACTTCTTTTTTTTTTTTTTTGTATTTGTCTCAAGTGAATAGTTAATTATCTGGTCAATTAATTAATATGAATATTTATTACTATTTAATTTTCTGAAAATGAAAAAAGAAACTGATGATCGGAATTGTTATGGTTACGCTGGTTGAACTTGAACTGGGAATGTGGTTGGTGAGTGTGCTCCTTGGAAGAGCCACGTGTTATAGGCAGAGTGGTCCATAAAGAGGGAGATAAATTCATGGAGCGTTAAGTTTCGTCGTGACACGTGTAAATACGACCGTGCATAATAGGGGTGTGTGGGCCTTTTTTCTTTTAGGACAGATACTAGTACTAATAAGGATAGGACTGGTTAGCGTGACTGAGATCTGAAGTGGTTTCCGTCACAGACGAATCATCACCCAGTGGCATGCGAAAAAGGGTATGTTGATCTTTGCCTTCTGTTTTGAAGCAGAAGGAGAAACAAGTGTGTCGTGCTAGAGTGAGAGATAGAGGAGACGACACGAGCTGGGAAGATAAACCCGTTTTGTAAAATCAAAATTTTTAAGTATAATAATTTATTATTTTTTTGCTGTGAAAAATATTAATTAAATAAGTGTTAGCGTTACTATGTTTGGAACTTCGGGGTGGACCCATTAGGGAGAAAGAGTATCGTAGGAAAAGGTTGAGCCACGTGGATGGAAGGATGAGCTTTTTGTTGAAAGAAAAGGTGTATTGTTCATGTGTCAGTAAGTGGGACCTACGTTTCATAATGCGCCTTTGCACCACTTTTGGCATATTATATAGGGCTGAATGATGATGGACGTGGCTGGTCTGCTTCGTTTTGGAAAAGTTTTCATATGTTCTCTTCAATTCTAATTTCCTAAAGTATTTTCCTTTTGGTATACAAGGAAAAGGAAACGTAATTTCCTAAAACTATAAGTTGGGACAAATTGCATAACATAATTATTTATGCCATTAAATTAATTTCAAAGATAAAACTTATTCCCTCCGGTCCTATTTATAAGAACTTTTTGAAGGTTGGTCTTGGTCCTTTTTATAAGAACTTTTTTAAATTATCTCATGCATTAATTATTATTTGATAAAAATACCTCACTAGTGGAGGTAGGTGAGTAATTAATTAGTAGAAAGAGTATGACACAATTGAGTAGTTAAATAGAAAAGGAAAGATAATAGGTCTCAATAAATTCAAGGATAGTTTAATAAATATGATACATATTCATGACAAATTTATTGTAATCAATTAAATTAACCAACTTTCTTAATCCGTGTGAAGTAGTTAAAAGATTTTTATAAATAGGAGAAGTAATTGTTAAAATCATTATTCTCAAAACATATAAATAGATTTTCTCTGCAACGTGTCCCAAACAAACAATTAACCTTTATGGAGAACTTTTTCATAGAAAAAAAAGATTTATGCAAACGCATCACACTTCCATGCTTTATTTACCAATTCTCACTTAGTAACACAATCTTATATATATTTAAAAAGTATCCATAAATTTAGGGTATACTTGAAACACTTTTATGTTCAGTTTTTAAAATTTATTTTAAAAATTGATTTTATTTTGGGTTTCATGTATCGTAAAAGACCTTTTTAAATTGAAATCTGAAAACATTTTTATTCTGTTTTCAATGGATGATTTTTAAAATAGGTTTTCAAAATAAGTTAATAAGAAAACAATCACCCAAATAGATTTGTTAGTTTTTCTGATTTAAAAACTAAAAATAGTTTTTAAAAATAAAAATAAAACAAGGCCTTATAAGTGTTTTTTTTTCTGAACAATTGTGGCAATTTTAATTTATAATCTCATACAGATTACTCAAACATCTCACCATTAAAACCATTAAACCAATTCTAGTAGCTTTTTTCTTCCTCGTTATTACTTTTATGCAACTTCTTCTCTTTGATCTCTTACCTCTCAAACCTAACCAATTTTCTTTATCAATGTCTTATCAAGTGAATGAATTTTAAGGGTTAACATTAACACCCCTGCAGTGGGTGTGATATGGATGTTAAATATATACGAGGTTATTTGAATTTTCTCATTAGGTACCGTTCCCTTTTAGATTGAATGTTTCTTTAGCATTGCATTAAATTCATGGTAGACGTAATTAATTAAATTGTAGATTGGATTGAGTATTTCTTTGACTACAGCTATTTATTTCAGAATTATGATGTATCAAAGATGGATTAAGATGGGCAACTGAACTTTGAACGTCCTTCCCCTAGTCCAAAATGCGAGGCGTGGAGGTCACTATAGATGACACTTTGGTGTAGAATTGTGTCCAAAATTTTCCCATGACGCCTAGTCTTTTTTCTTTTTTTTTCCCCTCTAGTCGAATGCATCTGTAGAACGTGGTCTTCATAACACAAAATGTCAGGAAGTTATATACCATGAATAGTTTACCCTTCTCCTAACTTTTGTGGTAATTTAATCCTAGGTGGCTAAATTTTGTGCCAGACGGATGCACGATGTTATAGCAGAGGAGTGGGACCGAGAAATTGCAGGTGGCGCTGAATGGAGGAGAAGGTGGGAAGCAGTATTTGCTAATGGCTTTGAGAGGACTGACAATGAAATCTTATCAGACGCAGTTGCACCAGAAATGGTTGGATCTACTGCCTCCGTGGTGGTTCTATCTTGTTGCCAAATTATTACATCCAACTGCGGCGACTCAAGGGTTGTTCTTTGCCGCAAGACTCAAACAATCCCCTTGACAGTGGATCAGAAGGTCTAGTGAGAACCCATTTATCTTCTCAACTTGATATATAACTAACTATAAGCATGTGATTATATATTCTGAGTAAAAATGTTATATGCCCTGTCATTTTATTAAATGAGCTCTGGCTTCATGCGTTCTTCATACTGTCTTTGAATGAAGTTCTAGTATACTTATAAGTTATAACACATGAGAAAGGATATTTAACCAAAATAGAAAAAGGAACTGCCTCTCCATTATGGAGCTATATATTCAGACATTTTGCCCTTTCCTTCAACACAGTTATCTTATATTTCATGAACAGAATTAAGATACCTTTGTCCTTGCTTGTACAGCCTGATAGACAAGATGAACTCATGAGAATTGAAGGAGGAGGAGGAAAAGTCATAAACTGGAATGGAGCTAGGGTGTTTGGAGTTCTTGCCATGTCCAGGGCCATAGGTACCTTGATTTATCTTCATATCCAGTCTTAGGATAAGAATT
This sequence comes from Sesbania bispinosa, assembly GCA_026901365.1. Lineage (NCBI taxonomy): Eukaryota > Viridiplantae > Streptophyta > Magnoliopsida > Fabales > Fabaceae > Sesbania > Sesbania bispinosa. Next base: position 2,409,644 of record QLOH01000020.1, read on the forward strand.
TGCAAAATGTTTTTTTTTAATCTTTGAACTATTGATTAAGGCATCAAGTTCCTTTCAAGTTTCAACATTATATGGCAAATAATCTTTCTGCTATGAGCTAATAGAGGATGCAAATTAACGGTTGAATCTTCAATTAATTATAGGACTGTTCACAAAATGGTTTCGATCATGTAAACCTGTGATTATCATAACTATCTATACTCCTGTATAATGATAACTCCCTTTCTGGTTTCCCTATAAATGATTAAAACCGAAAAAAAATGGACATAAAGAAACTCATGCACTGCATTATATGTCTGAGAATGGGACCATGAGAGAATGGGATCTAATTTTTTTTTTTGGGAGGGGGGGACCAGAGCATACATTGAAAACTTTCTATTTTTGATTTGTCTGAGAATGGGACCATGAGATAATGGGAGTTAAATTGGGTGTGGGGGACCGGAGCATGTATTTAAAACTTTCTATTTTTGATTTGTCACATGAAAATAAGTCAGAAATGGAGAGGGAAATGAGAGAACAGACGAAGAGGAGGAGGAAGCTAAGTAATAACAAGGGAAAAATGCATCCACAGAGAAGTAAATAAAAGGCGTATAAACCATAAGTAAAGTTTATTAGTTTTGTTTATTACGTAATGGAACCTGTGGAGGTTTGGTAGTTTTGCTTAATACGTAATTAATTGATCATAAGATGTGTTAATAATATATAAAATGAGGTAGGTGTAATTTTCTTTAGTATTTCTATGGATTTTTCATATTTTTGGGGTTGCCATGGCTCCCCGGCCCCAATGGATTGAACACTATGCACACGAGTCACGAGGTAATCATTTTGTTCACTTTCCCTTTGATTAGGTTAGGGCAAACTTTTGTCTTCCTGAAGTGAAAGATGAAGCAAATAGCCATTGTGATTCATTCCTTCTGTTTTTGGTTTTCTTTAACTTCTTTTAGTCTCTATTGTCATGAATTCCCCAACATTAAGTGCTTGGAATATACTTTTCGGTCAGAATTTTATGCTAGAACTTTTACTAGAGGATTTTGGCATTGTTATTAATTTTTGGATAGACCAACAATCATCCTTGAATTTTGCTGAATTATGTCAAACTTTTAATGGCCATGCAACATTACTCTAATGCTTCTGGTTTACTGGTACATCTTTAAGTGCTTATAAGAGTAGTACTTAACAGAGAGTTAAATTAGGATTTGGACATCTACGTCTATCTATGACTAGTCTTGTATAGTTACCTGCTTAATGGTGATGTTTCAGGTGATCGGTACTTGAGACCATGGATTATTCCGGTGCCGGAGATAACTTTTACAGCAAGAACGGACGAGGATGAGTGCTTAATTTTGGCAAGTGATGGACTGTGGGATGTAATGACAAATGAAGAGGTTGGAGAAGTAGCGCGCCACATTCTAAGAAGGCGCCGCAGAACCTTGTCAATGGAGGAAACATCTCCAGCACAAGTTGTTGCTGATAGCCTGACTGAAATTGCATATGGTAGAAATAGTAAAGATAACATTTCAATCATAGTTGTTGATCTGAAATCAAAGAGAAAACGTCAGCCAAGGCCTCCTTAGAGACAGACGGTAATGAAGTTCTAGAGCTGAGCTGAGCTGATCTATAAACAAAACAAACCCTTTGTCTGATGGTCTGGTCCCCCCCATTAGCATCACTTCAACTTGTGTTTCTCCTGACCTTCTGTACAGAGCTGACTGGCAAAAAGAATCTGCTTCATCACAAGTGACAACTAGCTAGGGCTTGTTTGTTACTATGAAGTGTAGATCAATACTCAATTTTTATCCCTCTGGTCCTGAATGAAGGCAAATAGAATGAATGAATGTCAACAGTTCATTGTTTGATATATTTTTTAAAAAAAAATTAGAAGGAGTGGAATAAATATGATGAAGTTTATTCTATTCCATTACATCTAATATTCTCATTTTTCCTCCTTCCAATTTGGAGGCATAAGATGAAATCATTCTGATAAAATTATAACCCTTATTATTTAAAAAAAACCCTAAATAATGAAATGAAAATTTTACCTTCTATTATCATATAGCATCTTGGTAATAAAAGTAGTAAATGAAATGTTAATAGGCGTGGCACAAAAGAGGGGGAAAAGTCGTTCTTTGACTATCTGAATTGGGGGCCATCTTCTTTCATCACACGCAGGTTACTCTTTGTGCAGAGAGAGATAGGAAACAAATTATTGCTGTTGCGGTATGAAAATAGCCATAATCAGAGTCCCCTCTGTAACGTATAAAACCTGTAGGAATCTGACTATCATACCTTTAAAAGGTTGAAGTCAGTATGGATTAGATTTTAAGCCGGGTTTAATTAATAGTCAAACATTGAATGAATCTGGTCTTAAGCATAACTTAATATTTCCCCTACTTCATACAGTGTCTCATGACGATGCTTGGCAAAACAAAAGCCCATAACTTAATATTCCCCCTACAATAATTGTCTATAACTGGGTTTGGAACAGTATTTCCACATCCGCACCGTGCAAAAATCAAGGATGATATTCACGTGCCCTTGTAAATTACTCATCCCTTCCGGCATCTGGATGTTGTTGAACGCAATTCCCACCAATAAGAAAGTTAAAAACTTGCCTCAAATTTCCTCTGGATGGTCGAGCATTTGTTGCAAACTTACAGACAAATACAAGCCTTCGCCTCATATCCCATTTAGTGACATGTGTTGTATTGAAGAATTCCCCATCATCAAAAGTACCTAAAGAAGAACCGTAGACAAGGATAATTAGTGGTAGAAGAATTAGCCACAATCATGATATTAATAAAGCATTCAAACTTTAAAGATTTAAGAATATGCGCTCGCACAGAAAAAAAAAACCTATTTTGAGCAATTAATAGTGTGTTTGGTTTATTCTAAAACCACATTTTAAACGTGGATCCAGGGAAACGCTACTCAGAGTAGCGTTGGCCCAGATCCACGTTTCAAACGTGGTTTTGGGCAAAACCAAACATGCTATAAGTCAACTCCACCTGGGTTTGTATACATATCTTCCTCATGGATATCAAATATATTCTCTTATCATCTATCACTTAGAACATCATGCAACCTTAGGCAGGATGCTTATTGTGTTTCAAATCCCAAGTATACTTTCAACGGATAAAAATACCAAAGAAATGGAAAGCTAGCTTTAGGGGTAGATTTATGGATGTAGTTTACTTCTACTTCCAAAGGTCATATGATCATTTATTTCAACTTTCATACGTTTCCTGTGTAACTCCCTCTCTCTTCCTAGATCAATTTTAATTTGTTTAAAGGACATCAGTTTTATATTTAGAGTCTAGGAAGCACATTTGAAAATAGAACCGATGAATACTGAAATGCATTGATTATATACTATGTTAGAGATGGGCTTCATAATTAATCTTCAGCACCAATATGAAAGCTATATAAATATGTACCTTTTTCATCAAATAATGACATCAAAATTGCTAAACAAACGCATACACTAATATCTTCCCCTGAAAAGCAAAGAAATCATATATTAGGCAGGGCATGTTGGTTTTGTACAATACACATAATAATTTGTTTCTAGACAGGTTCACCGGAATGATTAGAAGGATTAAGCAAGGGCATAGAAGATAAATTTAGAAAGAAAAATAAGTATATAACTATAGAAGTAGAAAGAGCAGTGGATGTAACTCTGAACGTGCACCCAAACCCAAATGACCCAATAGTGCCTCCTATAGAGTATAGAGACAGTGCTATCAATGATAATTAAGCTGTTCTCAAATATTAAACACAACACATGGAATGAATTCATGTTATCTGTTTTCATACAAATCCTAGTCTACTTAGCAAGTGGACAGTGTAGAAGTAGGGTACTTCAGAGCCTTTACCATTATTACAACAAACTAGAAGTCTTTTTCCTTGGCCAAGATTGAACTTCGCGAAGCTCACTGCTTTAGGAAGATTGTTTAATAAGGAAAATCGATCAAATTTTGAAGTCTGTCCATCAAAAACTAAAATGAGTGGAAAAATTCTAATAACAATAATAATAATAATAATAATAATAAGTTTTCCTTTCATTTTATACTGACCAACATTGGAACATGCAAATGTGCTTCAGCACTGTGAAGATGGACAGAGATGGACTCACGATCACAATTCAATATGCAATCAACATCAGTTGCAGCTGCAGCTGCACCAAACATGGACACTGAACACTTAGCCAGATAAAAGTTGTAAAATCGTTTTACTACTCAATAACGTTGCTGATCAAAAGTATTATAGACAACAATGCAGCAAAAATATGTCTGTACTATTGATAGAATTAATAAATGTAATATCGTGTTTCATTTTACAGATCTTATGCTTTCAAAAGATGTAATTATAAACTCAAGAGGACTGGACATCCTCAAAAGAAATGCACCAGAAGATTATAAAAGGGCATAAACTAACTCAGCATACCTATTTGAGATGTGCCAACTGCCAAATTAGTTGAACCCAACCAAGATATTGCAAAATCTTCAGAAGATTCAGTATCGATTGTAATGTTTGCAATATCAGAAGCTACCGATGGCTCTTCATGTGAAAGAGAAGCTGACTTAAGGGGTTTAACTTTGATCTGTGGTGCACTTTTCCCTTTATAAGCATGGCGTACTCTACTCTTTTCAACTATATCCGCAACCTTCTGGTTACACACATCAGGACCTGAGTTTATGAGATCATAAACATGATTCCAGAAGAGAGTAGGAGATAAACCCCTAGCCCAGCTCTCTTCATCATCTCCAGCACCTGGTATATAATTCCAGCTAAACTCAGAGGTAGTCCTATGTTGGCTTATTCCAATTGATGAAGATGCAGACACAAGTATGATGGGTGTGAAATCCCAAGAATCATGGTGAGGCACTTCATTTAACCAGATAACAGTTTTCTGCGAAATCCACAGAGGGCGTAAGGGTTTCTTCAAGCAAGCAGAGAGGGAAGCAATGTCAGCTCCACTTGCTTTTAGCTGTTCAGTCCATTCTTCTAACCGCTTCTCAATGGAAGCCTTTTCTGTAGCGGAAACCCACAGGGGAAGATGCAAGGAGCAGTCCCAATCACAATCAGAAGATACATCTCTTGCAATCTTAGCACATTCATCATATTCATAACCATTAGAATCCTGTTTTATTAAGGCAACAACATAACATATAACTAGAGGAAATTACAAGAGATAATAAAATGCAAAAGCAGAACATACATACAGATAGAGGGTAAATAACCAAAATTGTGGAATAATATTCATGAGGAAGCAGAAGAGTAAAGAGTAAGTAGCATTCTCACTTGAACTATTTCATGGCCCTTATCCTTAGGTGATGCATCAACATGAAAGTCCCTCCTGAATTGGGCAATGGCCCGATTCAGGACACATGCCCAAATGGGTATGGTTTTTGACATGCTGTCAGGGAAGCGCTTTCCTTTTCGAGTGGAATCAACTATCATACAACCTCCCTTCTGTCCTACCCAATTCAATTAACAGCATAAAAATTCGATCTTTAATGTTCGTTTCATGTGTAAGTAAAGGTAGAATAGAATAGTATATTACCAGCAAGGTGGGTAACGTGGAGGTTGAGGCGAGAGGTGCTGAAAGAGCAGTTGTTGGTGTGGCCATCGGTGGATTTGAAGTAACAGGTGGAATGGAAATTGGGGGAATACCAGAGACCACAACGAAGGTTGGCAAGAAGAGGGAGTTGAGGCCATAACTGAGAGATCTCACCAACAAAGATGGAGTCTTCGTAAATGGATCTCAGTGCGTTGTATAAACTGTTGTCTCTTCGCTTAATGCTTCTTGCAGCCTTGTAAATGCTTAGCTTCGCACCTTCTTCTTCTTCTTCTTCTTCTTTCCCCATACCTCTCTTCCTCTCTCAAGACCTTGATCTAAATGCGCATCATCCCCAACTTTATTAGACTAATATATATGATTATGATTATTTTAAACAAGTAATTTGATGCCGTGATGTTAATGTAGGTAACTTTGGAAGAATTATTTTCTTATAGAGATTTTAACCAAATAAATTCAGTTTTTAATTTTAGACATTTAACGTCATTTAATTTTAAAAAATGTCGCAAGTAGTTAATTTTGTGTTTTTGAATTTTTTTTCATGTAAGAAACTTTAGGTTGAGTAAATGGATGCATAGGTTTTTTTTACCTGAAAATTTTAAGCATGAACATAGAAAAAAAAAAGGTAAATTAATTAATAAAAAATTAATAGAAGTATTTCTTCAAACTTTTTTTTTAATATCACACGAAGAAATTGTCACAAAAACATTAGGAGTCTTTTTTTCTAATGATAATAATGAGGTTTGAATTTATAACTATTAGTTATTTACATAAACCAAATCTCATTTTTCATATATAAATTTATTTTTTTTAACTTCAAATATTTCAAATTAATTATTTTTAAAATTAATTAAACCAAAATTTAAACTTACCTACTCACAATTTTCTATCATCAAATTCATACTCTTCTATCTATGCAACTTATTTATAAATTAAATTGTAACAAGTGTTTTTATATCAATTATAACATCAATTATAATTATTTACAAGTGTTTTGCCGCCCATAGAGGTCCTACCCGGCTCAAACAGGATTGCCTCCCGTGGAGGATACCTGTGGTATTGCAAAAAAAAATATCAATTTTAACATATAAAGTACCAAAATTGAAGAGGTTTCTGTTTTTTATTGATTTAATATTTAAAGCTCGTTGTTGTGAGTGATATCTAATATCTATGGATATGTAAATGAAATGTTAAAAAGAACAACAAAAAAAAAGTGCCATTGGAATTGTGACTTAGATATGGATTCATTTCGATTTAACATTTTTTTTTAACTTCATCTTCGTCCAATTACTCCTTCTAAGACAAAACATAGGGCTTGACCAATTCTTAAAGTAGAAAGCTTGAAATGAATAAAACCGGGGTGAGTGGTGACACTAATTACTAATTTCAGCACTTTTTAGTCAGATAAGTTACAAAACAACTTAATTGGATTTTAAAATTTAAAACTTTTATTTTTGACAGCATTTTTCAGTACTCCAGAGGTTGCTGAAGAAGCAGGATTGATGGCTTTTCGTATCTTAAAGACATTCCAAGCAGTGTTAGCAGCATGTCCCGCAGTTGCAAACACATGCTCAGTAGCTTCCCCTGCATTCTCCCCAAACCTGTGTTGGCCAAGGATCATGGTTGAAGTTAAATGTAAATAATAAGTATAACACATCAATGAACTAAGCAAATTTGTTAGCAATATGAGATTTCTAAGAAGGGATAACTCTACACTACATGTGGGGACTGATGGCACTTAAAGGCCACATCCATTGCCTATTGGCATATTTAAGTGGTGTAAATGGAAATAAAAGTGTTCATTTTAGCACATGAATTGACAATGAGGTCCACCCTTTACCTGTTAGAGACCATTCTGGATGCAGCTTTGGAGGTGGCAGAAAAAGTTTGTTTTTCAGCAGCTTCAGCTGCATCAAGAACTTTGTCTGCACCATCAGAAGAAAAATAGAGAAGTCAGGATGATGTTGCATGCTTGTTTGAAAGAAAGAAACAGAACATGGAAAAATAAAAGGTGATGTTATGTTAATGTTATGAAGTGTTTTGACTTACTGAGTGCATCAAGGGAAGCCAACAGCACCTCTCCAGGAAGCATCCTTAGGAATGCCTTTCCTTGTTGGGATTTAACCACTGGGGCCATCACTGATCCACTAACTATGCCAACACCATTTAGCAAAGATTTGCTTAACTTTTCTGTCATCTTGGACAGCTTTCTCACACTAGATTGCAAATACAAAAGACAATTATTAGTAACTCATAATCATTCACGTGTGCATTTAGTACTGTGGTCATTTTTTTATACCGTTTAAGGTTTTTATTTATCTTGTTCTTCTTTGAGGCACTGGCAGTCTTGTTACTCATATTTTCCCTGGCCACAACAACATTTTTCTCATCTGCAGAACTATTTAGGATCGTTTCTCCTCCTTTCTGGACCTGGTGATTTTCAATAGGACAAGTTTTAAATAAAAATTTACTGTAATTTAGTAATAGACTTTTCAAATAGATTTTTAAAAATTGTCACCACTCACCAGTTTTCTCTTTTATTCAATAAACATTATCAGTCTCTATCACAGTCACACACATTTCATGTAGCCTCAAGATGTTACAAGGTTCTTCATGCTTCTTAGAATAAGAAGTGAAAAACAAAAGTAAAACACTAAGAGCCTCTTCAGATGAAATTTCTGCGGAAGTACTTCTAGCTGAAAAAAATAGAATGAATCAAAGAGGTCAAATGCATTTAACTTCTCCATAAGTTGAAATTAGTCTTTGTAGCCCACCTACTCCAAAAGCTCTCCCATTTAACTTTTCCATAAGTAACTAATTTCAACTTATGGAGAAGTTAAATTCATTTGACATATTTAATTCATTATATTTTTATCTTCTAGAAGTTCCTCTGCAGAAGTGTATCCAAAACTGGGTCTAAGGCCACTTTCGATAAACTTCTCTAAAAGAACTTATAGTAAAAGAAAATAAAATAAGAAGGTGAAATGAATCCAACCAAAGAAGGAAAAAAAGGTTCTTATAAATTTATAGGTGTTTTGGAGAAGTTAAAAGAGTTTCTCAAAAAGTTGAGTTGTAAAAACTAATTTCAACTTATGAAAAGTTGGATTCATTTCATAATATTTTCTTCTCCTATTAGTTCTTCTAGATAAGTTAATCCAAACTAGACTTAAATTTCTCTACTAATTCAACAGAGAAACAAAACCTTGTTGGTGTAAGCATTGCTGCATATGAAGATACCCTTCACAATCTGACCAGTACCTCCTGCAATTGCTTTGGCCAGAAAATGATTGTAATCTTCAACCTTGGGGGCAAACTCCTTCCAATCAAGATTATTCTTCTTACTCAATTTCAAGCCAGAAAAGCAAGAGTGCTCCTTCAGAAACGAATCCAGCCAATCCATACTTCCAAAACTGTCTTGTGAAAATGTCACGCCATAGCTAAGAGGCTCACCATCTTTCACAGGCAACGAAAACAGGTAATGGAGAGCATCCAGCTTCACTACTGGCTCATCTTTTGTCAAAGGCCATTGAAGATCTTCTCCTACTTTTATGATTGTAGCAAGAGACACATTCTCATCCAAGGTTTTGATGATCATGAACTGGCCTTGAGCAAGTTCAAGAACTTCTCCTCCATCCACCAGATGAACTTTGCATCCTGCTATTTGTATCAGAACTTCTTGTTTGAGTCCTGAGTACGCTTCAACACTTGCAGGTATTGTCATGGAGGCTTCCATGGGTGGCATAGTTGTGGAGCTACGGAAGCAGCACCCCATTCCTGTTTTGCTTCTGTTGCCTTTTCTTTCTTGGGAGTTGAAATATTAATGAATGGAGATAAAGGCAAAAGGGAAAGTTTTTGTTACTATGGATTCTTTTGTTCGTTGCTTTATTCTGTTCCTGATGAGTTAAGGTGATATAACTTTCGGTGGAATGTATGTATAATAAAGAAAACTAGAGACCTTGTTGAAAAATGTGTCATAGCGTTACAGCTTGCCCTCAGTGTGAAATCAAAGACTTTATTATAACCTGCATTATTTTGTTTGCTGAGTACAATATTGAAATTTTCACCTCCTAGTTTCTTCACCTTTGTATGGTATGGTACAACATATTATATAAAAATATTTGCTTCCAAAACACACCATAAGTTTGCAAGGTTTAAGGAGAATGGTTAGATTAACTGATTTAGTTAGTCTTTGGTAAATCAGTCCTCAAAATGAAAGCCTGTAATTTATGGTTCTTCAAGTAAGGTTGTAATTTATGTTATTGTGCTAAGGAGAGATGGAAATATTATGATTCGCTGCTACCTGTATAAAAATTTTGCAATTCTTGAGTACAGTATTACATAAATTAAATCACATAACTGTTACAATTACAAAATGAAGCCCAATGGGGGGAGATTTGGGCTTAATAATCATATGGATTGAATGGGTAATGAAAAAATGGAACTAGGATTCCTACCACACTCTAAAACAATCAATCATGAATGCACCAAACAATAAATAAGATCAATTTGATCTACCAACACCCATGCTTCCTAAGAGACACAATTTGATGGCTGCATGAAGCACTTTCCTAGTTATCAAATTTCTTGGGCTGATGCCATTGTGCCAGACTTCTGGACAAAGAACTGAGGAATGAACCTCTGGTAGGCATCCCTTTCTTTCCATATAAATGTTTTCCTCCCAAGTCTGTGAAAACTGGAAGCATATCCTTGCTTCTCTGAGTTCTTTCAATCTACAGAATATACAGACAAATACATTTTGATTGAGCAAACAGCTTTAAAACTTAAAAACCCATCTTGTCTATACAGAAAAAGATAAGATCCTGCATCTGCTTCATTGAGGAAGTCAGAGATGAATAAAGCCTTGACCAACTTACCTTGTGAATTTTTCCATCTTTCAAATAGTACCGAATACCAGACCAATTGATAGATTGAGAAAGATGAGAGCGAAACGCAGATACAGGGTATAGAAAATTATCCACCAGCATTGCAATGAACACCTGCTCAAAAGAAAATACTTACTAACTTTAGCAGCTAGTAATCAGGCATATTTCACATCCCTTGGTAGCATAACACTTTGTTTATATTCCCATATATAAGTTTTTCCAACACAGATTCACAAATGTCCATGCATTACTTTCTCTACGTTATACTTGACCTCAGTTCAGCATGTTTATTTCAATCCTTGGTGAGGCAGGTATCCCGTGTACTTACCTATGTCAGTTATTCATGCTTGCTAAGTTTGATTCAATTTAATTTTTTTTTACCAATGTTTAGAATAAGTGGAGTCATAAAGCACTACATTGTTCACCATGAATTAACAGCATTACCTATACAAAATTGGCATACATAGGCGATAAAGATTTACTCAGAAGGATTCAATATTCAATACTGCAGTAGGAATGTATAAGAGTATAAGACAACACCTTGGATACATTATTAAAATCCATCCACATAAAAAGCAAGCAAGAAAAAAAATACTTACAAGACACCAATTATAGGAAGCGAGTGAAAGTTTCGGTGCCTCTGGAGACAACATGTTGCACAGTTGAACTTCTATCTTTGTCAAGTTCCACATCGAAAGAAGCTCGACAAGAGTGCATGTGGCTAGGACGGTCACCAGTGATAACCCTGGGAAAAGGCACATATCAAAATGCAAGAACTGAAAATGTAAAGCTTAATGGACAAGTTCATCTCAATAATGCAGTTCACCCATTTTTGTTTTCTTTTGCACAAACCTTATCTATACATTGTAAAGTAGTGGAAATGCAACTTATAACAATGGGAAAGATAATGTTATTGTTGGAATTAAGTTTCCTATGTCATCTCATTGCATTATCGGAACAAATAATCCATGCCATAAGATTACAGCTAACAAACAATTTCCAATTATGGATATAAAGCTTGAGAGAATCATCATGAATAGAGCTTCTAACACTATGAATAAGTTGAACAATAACCGTTATTCAGCATCAGAATCCTGCCATTTTTTTCCATGAACCAACACTAACAACCTACCTAAAAAGGAAAAGTAGTGTGCTCACCACCAGAAATGCAGGCCTTTTCTTCAAATGAGTACTCCTTACTGTAAAATCTTAATGCTGCCGCAACATGAATCATTGCCATAACATATGGTGCTACAAATCCCCATGACAAATAGCAGTGGGTAGCAAACAATGCACGGTTCATCATCCAGTTAACATTTGATATATATGACTCCAAAACAAATGTTTGTTTCCTCAAGTAATTCCAATATCTACACGTTTAAAGAAAAAACTAAATCATCAAATATGCAAAGAAACTTTATTTCAGATGAGTGATAATCACAAACCTTCCAAAATTAAGATCACTTGCAAGGGGATGAGGAAAGACCGCTACTGGGGGAGAGGTAATAAGCCTTTTATGAGCCCCTGCAGGACACAACATCATAGTAATTGTTACAATATTAGTATTCTTATTTTTTTTAAGAGACTTATGAGGCCAGGCTTGTAATAAAATTCACTATACTAGTATTTGACCTAGATTATTAGTGTAAACAGGAGTGTCAGTGGTTTGTATAAAACATCACCATCCTATTAGTGAAATATGTACATTCTCTCTATTATCATTCTTTTCCATCTTTCGTTATCATTTTAACAGTAATGAACCACATAATAAATAGAAATGAAAGACTACAAAAAACATTAAACATATAGCAAAAAGAGTTAGTCTGTTCTAGTTGAATTACTAGAAGCTCATTGTATTTCCTTTCTATAAAAAAAAAAATCACAAATATCAATGATGAAATTTTTATTAAAAGAAGAGTTTCATGAAAAACAAAATATGGACCAGTCAAGTGAACAAGGAGTTTAATGAAATAAAATATTACCCAAAAGAAAACTAGTTCGACAAAACATAATTTTTCTGCAAATTGTGCGTAACTAAGTATCAAAGAACTACAAGAAATTGCACTTAGGATTGTCAAATCTCCATAAAGAATCAGCTCCTTTATGGATCATAATCAAGTGGTCATTATTTTCAATGACTAATACAGATACAGCAGTACATCAAGAAATTTGACAAGAGAACCAAAGATGTACCAGAAATGGCTGCAAGAGTCATATCATCAGAATATCCACCATCTTTAAGTCCTGAGACTACACCATAGCGATCTTTCCTAAAGTCATCAGCATGCATCTGGAGAAAAACTAAATAATTAAAACATAACTATTTTTTTCAAAGTATCGACCAAAAGAAAAGGTAAAAGCTACTTGCCATCATGCACCCTCCCCATAGAAAGAATGTTTTTCCACCCGTAGCAAAGCCCATTGAGCAAGGCTGTGAAATAAAATAAAAAGGAAAGGATTAAGAACAAAAGAGTTAAACAATTATACTTAAATATCGATATACTATCAAAAGCCTAATTGAAAAGTTATCTAATTAATTCTAAGACTTAAAAGTCAAATTTAATTATCTAAGCTTCATTTATATATTTTATTTTAAAACAAACGGAACATAAAAGAAAACACAATCTTATACACAGACATGTGCTGCAGAGATTAGAGATTAACAAGTCAGAGGTAGTTGTGTACCATATGGTATTCATAGATGCAGTAACTCCCTAGACTTCCAGATGGCAGATCAAGAGGGTATCCAGTTTGAATAAATATCTGGTAAGAATGAAAACAGTTAAGACCACAATACAATAATTCAGTCAAGTGGAATCATAATTATTCTAATTAAACACTTAAAAAAAGAACAAGAAGAAACAAATTTTAAATTATACCTCAGGGTTCTTTTCCATCTCACGAGTGAGTGCTCCGATTGATCCAGGATGCAGCCTAACATCATCATCCAAAAATAATACATACTTGCTGTCTTTGTGCATTTTCTCCACCCCAACCTGCCAAGGTGCCAATACTGTGTAATTCTAGTGTGGTTGGTAAAATGCATCTAGCAAGGACAAGCTAACAAATCAACGAGAATGGAAATGACCCAAGATTTTGATATCAATAAGTTAACACGGGTCCATCATGCATGTATTTGCCTAGCAATTATTATCTAGCGCAGATGATTTCTAACCACTAGTGAATGAAACAACTAAGATCATCAACATAGATTTAAATTGACTCCAAATAAATGAAAGGAAGATAAGGCTAAGTGCTAAGTTCCCAATATAGCATGGCCAAAGCTGAACTTTGTATTTGAAAAGACTATCAAAATATATTTGAACACAATTCCATACCAATTGATTGTGAATTTTTTGACTACAAGTTGTTGACAAACCAGCTACAATGACCTTAGCATCAACATCATCCTGCATACATCAAGCAGACATCCAATTTAGTGAGATGCAGACAAGATTATCAGATACAGCCCAAAACAGCAGTAGATTCATGCAAGGGCACCAAAGGAAGAGAATCAAGCTTCAATATGTATATTTTTCTGGTTCAAGCAGGGAATCAGGTGGAAAAAACTAGCTGAAGTGAGTTTAAGGTTGAAAAACTCAATAGCAAATAATTACAAACATGAAGGTGGAAAAGGGGCAAAAGAGAGAGAGATTTTGTGGACTTATTTATACCTTAAATTCTGATAACAATCGTGATACAGCATGGTAAGCAGGATCCTCTGTATTTTCTACAATAAAAAGAAATTCTACAGGGCCACCATAAAGAGATGTTATCTGCATTTAGGAAAAAGAAACAATCATAATGAAAATTTCCTATTAAAAGGAGAAGCTCAGAACAAAAGGAAATGGTTAACAAAACAAACTTCAAGTATTCAAATTACAACTGATTATTGTTTACTATGCACCAAAAATGAATAATCAATAACTAGAAATCTAGGAAAATGAAAGAGAAAGCATGTGACATATCTAAATATGACACATTATCTGTGAAAGAAACAGTAAGGCACTACATAAATGAAAACCAAAAAGAAACGTCAAATAAGTTCCAGGGGCATGTGTCCTATAAGCTCTCACCTGACTCCTCCAATTATGGAGATTGTGTTCTCCAAACCCTTTTAGGGGCATAACTACTGTCACTCTTGGAAGATTGACCTGATTGGAGTGCTCAAGTTCGTTAATGTCATGACAAAGGAAAGAAAAGCTATTGCCATTCTTCATACAATCCTTCATTTGTGTTATCTCTCTGTTCCTGTAAGAGGGGGAAAAAAGCATAAATTTCTCATTGATGTGAAGTGAAAGTGTTTCCTAACTCTGTTTGACATCATTGAGTACCTGACATAAGCAGCAAGAGCCCACCCAAGAGCAAGTGCTAAGCAAATTAGACATCCCTGCAGAGTAAACACAAAAACTCAGGTTTTTATGACATGGTATCATAATTTTTCTCTCAAGCAACAAAGTGAGAGGAATACAAAGCAATATTTCAGGGAAACTAATGCAAATAACTATCATGCAAACATGCAACTGAAACACAAAAGCTGTATGGTGTTCACTTAATGCTGTTGCTCATATACAAAGCCTCTATTCTGATACTTAATGTTCCATAACCTCTTATTAATTCCATTTCGTTGAATAAGCATGCAATTTCACAATTTCATTTAGGTATGCAACTAAACAAAAAAGCCCTTTAACAATGTAGAACTTTCTATCTCTACAAAGTTGCTTGTGTTGCAAGGATACATATTCTACGTGTGGATTTAAAGCCTACCAGGTATCTCACTACAGAAATTATGGATGTTAAGTATGTGAACATGATAGATGGGAAGCAACCCACAAGGTGATAGCTCACCTATCCAAATTCGAGAATAAAATCAGCTAAATGTCACACATTGAAGTATAGTTTAATACCATCCACATCCTATCAATCCAAACTAGGTCACTGTTTCTCAAGTCACAACATAACCATTCAATCCTCTTAGTGACAGCAGCAATCAATATCAACAGCAATTCTCGTACTTTCCAATTGCCCCAAGCTGTTAAACCAAAAGCCTTAATTCATGTGGAACCAACTACCTCTGGGAACTACTTGGTTCAGACATAAAATCCCACTGGGCCCACCGCTTAAGTCTACCTTTCCCCTCCCAATACCCTTTGTAACAAAAAAAAAACCCAATTGTCTACTGTAACCAAAATCAATCATAACCAAGTGGGATAGAGTTGGGATAGAGATGGAGAAGAGGAACAAGCTCACATTGTATTACCTAAACACTTGCAAGTCATGGAATGATAGGAACTAGGAAGCATATAAAACCGAACAGAGAACAAAACTTTATGTATGAATAAACTTGAATAATTGAATTTAAAGCGGAAAAAGGAAGTAAGCAAGCGAAAAAAAAGAGCAGTTCAACTGAATTTTTAGCAAAACAAAGGACCTATACTCATTCAGTCAAGGGAATTGCCCAAAAGGAGGAAAAATCAAGACTTTATAGTTGATGGGGTTTCACAGAGATGGATCGAAAAGACAGAAATCGAAACCTGGATCTGAATGAAAACGGCAAGGGGACTACAAAAGATCCTGCTGAGAGAGAAGAGTAACGAATCCAACGAAGCCATTGTGGTTCGGCTGTGTAACCCCTTTCTCTCTCTCTCCACACTTTTCCGTGTGTCTCTGAAACGTAACTCTTTCTCTCTCTAGCTGGGATGGGCAATGAGCAGCATTCAGAGAGAGAGAGAAACAGAAGCTGTCAAGAGAGAGAAAAGAAAAGAACAGAACAGAGCAGAGCAGAGGTAACTCTACAAGATACCTGAAATTTAATTCAAATTTTATCAATTAATTAATATTTTCAAATACAAATATCATATTTTTACGAGGAGTAAACTCTTTTGAACACTTCCTCCAACACACTCCGTGTGATTGGTTAAAATTCACATGGGTCTCACTCTCAAGTGGTGGAACCCATGTGAATTTTAACCAATCACATGGAGAGTGTTTAAAAGAGTGTGTTGTTAACATTTCTCTATTTTTATTCAACGGAACATGATATTTTTTTGGATATAATATGAGAATTCTTTAGTTTTTGGACTACTAGGGTTGACTCACTCCTATATCTAATTGAAGCATTTAATAGGAATATTCCTCTTAATAAATATTTAATTTTTATTATATATTGTTAATGATTTAAAATTGATTCTTTTCACTTTCGTAATAAAATATTCTTCTAATAAAAAACTATTTTTTTTTATTTTGTATAGCTGTGTTCTATATTTAAAAAAGAGATAGAAAAATTTTGAATTTTAATGTATCTTTTTAAAAAAAGAAATTCAAATTTAGTAAAAAAAAAAGGAAAGAAAAGAAGAGGGGTAGGGGGGACAGACCGTTGGATTGGTGGTTAGTTATAGGTAGAAGAAGAGAAGAGAAGCGTGCAAGGTGTCACGTGCTTATTCGGAGCCTTCCCTTTCTTAGGATCCGAATCTTTTATTTTATTTTCTATTTCTAATTTCGCTTTTTAAATCATCGCAAAACCTTTTTTTATGCTTGCTGGGGACACTAGACAACGACAACATGCTTCACTCCATGCCTTCTCCTATCACCTTTTGGTTATTGTTACTTACGTGAAAAGATTAATATATATATTTTAAGGTAATAACATGTAAAGTTGATAGCAATTAATTAAAACCATGGATCATTTGAAGAAAAAAATTGGTTACAGTTTGCCTTTTAATTCCTTCAATTAGATGATTCGACGATGCCAATGATGGAGTTTAATTTAATATTAACAAGAAAACAATAAATCTGATCTCGTAATTTGGTTCCAAGGGTTGCCCATGTGGGAATCCATGAAGCATAGTACTTCTATGTAAGACTCAATAGAGAATCCAAATCGAAAAAAATACAACTTGGATGATTAGAACGAAACAGCTTTTTTTTTTTGGGCATTAGTCTGAGATGTTAAAAGTAAACTTTTTATTAAAATAATGAGAGTAGCAAGAATTAATCTCCAACCCCTTGATCATAGAGTTTCTTATATATAAACTTACATGATCAACAATCCAAAACCACTTGAATGATGTTATATTCTATTTCTAACGTCCCAACTTTGTAAATCGCCTTCAAAAACTTGATATATAAAGCATGGACCATATTAAGAAAAGGATGCAGTTTGATATACATACATGTGCAACTGACCCCACCTTATTCACATGGTATTGCCAGCTATTGCTTTCGATATCCTAATGGAATACCACTCATCATCTGGCCCATTGCCAATTTATTGCCAACATCATTATCTATGCCGTGATTTTGTAGCTTATGATTAGTAAAAAATATTCCAACCTACCGGTCTTTTATTGACTAACTGAGCAGCAATCTGGTAGGAACTAGTAAGAGAAAAATGACTTTCTTTTCTTCTACTTTCAGGTGGGATTGTGACAGGTTAAGTATATGTTTGGTTTCACGTTGATACTGGTTGACCCAAATTTGGATTTCCCAACACAATTATTTTTAGCGTTAAAAACATGAGTTTACCACGTTTCTAACACTAAACTAAACATACTATAAGAAACATTAACTTCCGAGTTTTAAATCAAAAGTAATATGTTGTCAAAGAATTAAGAACCTGCAGCTTCACTTCCATAATCCCTTCCTAAAACAATAGTAGTAAGTGCAAATTATGATATTAAAAAACTAGGGGAATGGAGGGGCCAAATGAAATTTATGTAGGGCAGAGGAAGCATGCACTTTATGTAAACAAAACAACAAACGGGTACTATCCATATTAGGCATCTAGTAGTAATAGTAGGGTACTTTTCAACTGCGTGAGTGTTACTGCTCTGTCTGTCCATATTATTGGATAGCAATTGCATAGGGAATATTATTTTTAATTTTCTTATCCCTTCAAGATTTTCCTGCTCTGTACCATCTTATCCCTTAAAGATTTTCCTGGCAGCTATATTTGGCAAGCATACACAAACACCAGCCCACACCCAATCAAGGAAGAATTAGAACTCCTTCAAAGGGCTTTCAACAATTGTGCTTACCAAGACCTAATTGCAACAAAGAAAAACTCTACATCAGTTCAGAAATTAATAAATTGCAGTACTTTCCCAATGAATCAGAGGGATGAGGACTGAGGAGCATTATCAACACTTTTGTTACAGGAAACAATAAGAAATGGTATCAGTAAACGGCCATAACTAAACTTCTTACATGTAAATACAGCCAGGAGTAACAAAAATCTTGACCCTTATCCTTGATGATATAGCAGAAGCTTAATGTCCACCAAGTGTAAAACTCACCTGGGGTGGCTTATCCTGTCCTGCTCAAGACATGCAGAAAATGTTTGAGAGCTATTCGAAGATATACAAATAAAAATTGGCAATGCCGCACTTATGATACCATTCCTATGTGTTAAAATGTCTTTCAAAATACTAATAATCACTGCTGTCCATAAAATGATGACTAACTCAAATTGAAGACTGAATTCTGTGTGGGCTTGTTTCAGGTGATACAGTTCTTGCAAGAGAGCATCAAGCATGTAATGAATCAAGAAATTATAGGTTGTAGAAATACAAAAATCTAAAATGAAGTTACATACCATCCAGATCATACAGAATTAAGAATCACTGGTATTTATAAATGATTAATCATTCCAATTTAGTACCAAACAGGAGAATGTGTAAGAGTAAGAACTTTTCGGATCATACAGTCCTTGCTAGGGAGCATATGTGATGGATCAAGAATGAAATATTGGGTGCACAGATACCAAAAAAAAGAACAATGAAGTTAAGTATCTTCTTTAGAGTATTCAGTACAAACCCTTTACTAATAATGGGAAAAATTCAGGTAATTTATAAATGCCCCATCACCTGCAGAACCTTGAAATGCAAGGCCTATTATAAAGCTTGATCTACTAGAACTGCAACTGCATGGAGATGGTTATCAGCCATCATATTCAAATACCTAGCCATACAGCAATAAAACCAAACAAGAGCTTGAAAACTCATGTCTCTGATACTGGTTGGTGGACTGAGCTCAGGAACTACCGAACTACCAGAATTAGTGGGGAACAATAGGCTGAAACTTTGACCTGGAGTAACCAACTTTCACCATATTTTCCAGCATTAAATAAAGAACGAGAGGTACATTATGTACACAATATGAAGAAAATACCCAAAGCAGAAAGTAATAACAAAAGATAATAGTCTCTTTTAGAACTTGAAGCAGAAACAAGGGGGTAATGCATATTTGAAGACAGAAGTTGAACAGGTAAAATACAAGTAGACCATAATAACAAAAGATAATAGGGATTCAGCTAATGTAAAGTTAGGATAAGCAGGCCATTAATTTCATGTTATATGGAGTCAATGACCAAAATTCAGGACAAGAAACAACCATCTCATTAACTCTGGCACATAGACCCAGTAACCACAATAAAACTAAATAACAATAAAATGCAGTGATGACTTTCAATTTTCAAATGTTATAAACCTGAGCTATAATGAAAAAATCACATTCTAAAATTAAAACAATACAATTCAAACGAAAAATAATATAAATCAATAAACTAAGACAAGTAGACAACTTCAAGTATACAACCAAAAGAAGCCTTAACTCTCAATTTAAGTGATTGTGTCTTTTTTATTTTAATGGTGGTGTCAAATATATTTAATCTTCAAGTAAAATGTAATCAAAATTGTGAACTAACTCCTGTTCTAGACAGACCAACTTGCTAACATGATTGTTATATGATAACATGATCAAATTATGGAAAAGGAGAAACTACAATGTATTCAAAGGAATAAAACAGCACTCTTCAAGAGACACTAAGAGAGAGCAGACTAAATAAATTCAGGCCTTGCAGTTTCACTCAGACACATCGGTCTGTCTATGCCCGCCAGGCAATGAATCTACTGACTTTTTCCCAATTAAGTGATGAAGAAGCACACCTGCTGCAACACTAACATTTAAGCTTTCCACAGCCAAAAATGACAGGAACTCTTTACCAGAGCTCTCACAATTTAAACCAGCACTTTCACCTTCTAATTCACTAGTATTTAAGTCTAAAGGAATATTCCCAGGTATTTTAACTAACTGAGTACATGATCTCTCCACCAAAGGCCTCAATCCAGTGCCCTCACTGCCTAAGACAAGAATGGTTGGCGAACCAGGTACCACCTCATCCAAAGAAATAGCTTTTGAGGAGACAGAGCCCCCAATAACTCGCCATCCATTTTCAGCTGAAGACACTAAGAATTGCATCATATTCTTGCAATATCTAAGTTCCATTAATTCAAGCGAGCCTGCACTTGCTTTGCTCACAACACCGCTCAATGGGGCTGAGTTCTTGGCACATAACACTATCCCAGAAGCTCCAAAAAAGTAGGCAGACCTAATTATTGCCCCCAAATTCTGAGGATCAGTAACCTCATCCAAAGCCACCCAAAGGGAACCCTTCCCTTCTTCAATAGAAAGAGGGTCCAGTTCCTTTATTTTCACCATCTCTAGTGGTGAAGCATCTAAAACCAAACCCTGATGGGGACGGTTATCAACCACCATATTCAGATCATGCTTAGATGCTTCTTTTACACTTAAACCGAACTTTTCAGCAATCTTCAGAACTTTCTCAAACCCTTTCTTGTCTTTCTTCTTCCTATTGTTGCTACTCAAATCCAATCCTTCTTGCACATACAATGCATAGAATTCCCTTCGTCCAGCTGACAGTGCAGCCAAAACTGGACCAACCCCATAGATTCCCTCACCAACAATCTTAGGCACAGTGGATTCTGAGGCCTCTTTCCATGTCTTTCTACCCCAATTTTCCTGCTTATTCCATCTTCGAAATTCAGGTCTTTCCATTCCAACCTTTGCTCCCCCCATCCCCTTGAACCTATTTTTTATGTTATCCCACCTTGGATCGTCAATGTCCTCCTCCTCCTCCTCCATTTCATCTTCAACTCCTCCATCATTATCATCAAACTTCCCATACCTGCTACCATAATCATTTCTATGCTCTCTCACCTTCTCAACCAATCCATTCCTCTTATCCTTATTAGCTGCAGCTGAAATTCCTCCTCTCATAGAAAATGTAGCTGCTGGTAATCCCGGCTTAGATTCTGGAAGTGTGGCTTTCTCTAACCTTTCAACGGATTGCTCCCAAGAGGACTTACTACTCACCTTCTTTTCTGACCCATCCCGAGTAGAGCTACTAACCTTGGTCCTTTTTACTTTCTCCACTCTTTTACCATCCTTAACTTCGTTAGCTTCTAGCCAAGGAAGTTGTTTTTCAGCACTTGCCGCGCTAGAGAAACTTCTCGTGGTACAATATCTTCTAGCAATTTGTAGAATCAACCCATATGGATTTGGTAATTTTCCTATTTCCAAGGTTCCAAATTTATATCTAGCTTCGAGTGAACTGGGGTTCATTGAGATGATTTTCTTATGAGAAGGAAAGGGTAAAGATTGGGACTTTAAGTTGGGGAGTGAATTGAAGCATTTGGGTTGCGAAGAGATTTTAGCTGCGAGGGGAAATGCTTGGGCTTTGGAGATATTGGAATACATTGAGATAGCAGAAGAACTAACAAGTCTACGAGATTTAAGAAGGGAGAAAAATCAAAAACCTTGATACAATGGATTAAGGAAGGATCAAGCATGTGATGTGAGCTGCTACTATGCGAGCTTCAAAAAAATATCTTATCCTCATTCCATGTTGTGAAATTAGGGCATCGTACAGAGTCCATAGACGGCGATTTGCTATCGAATTCAGCTGGGCAAAACGACATCGTTTTACTTCCAAGGTGAAGGTGTAGGTAGAGCAAAAATACATTAAAAAAGTTTAAAGTATCAATTGAAAGCATATAAAATGCAAGGAACTGGTTTAATGGTTAATAACTATGTGCCCGTTTGGGTGGGCGTTTGAAAAAACAAAACCTAGATTTTGCAGAATTGATTTTAAATCACTTTCGTCCAACGTGCTTCGTAAAATGTGCATCACTCATCTCAACCATTCATTTCTAAAATCAATTCTGCTCAATTGTAAACCAAACGGACCTTATGTGTGTCTATCTATCATTATTCGTTACCCCAAAGAAATGTGTTTATTACTCCTATTATTCAGGTTTGAGCATTGGCTATGAGAAATGTGTTTTTTATCTTGATTATTCAACTTCCAACCTCAGCTAAAACCCTGATTAGTTCCATCCAAGTTTACAAAAATTTGAGTTTATAAACTTACATGTATTTACTCATGAATAATAATTTAAAATACTACTTATTGTTCATACAGATTTTCGGGATTTTTTTTACCTGATTTTTAAATTCACAGAATTTTTCCTATAGATTTTTATAAAAAAATGTTGTTATGAGATTTATATTTATATTTTTAAATTTTTTTTATTTAACCCAAAAAAAATTATTTTTAGTTTAACTTTTATATCTTAATGATTTTATATAAGTACTTATATACAATATTCCATAATTAAAATTTAATAAAGTATCATAATATTATAATTTTTAAATAATGGTTCTTTTACAGCCATCTCCATTTTACCCACCACTCTCTTCTCCTCCTCAAGTCTCAAACATCAATAGGATAATATTCATTCGCGAAAATAATATATATATGTGGCAAATAAAAGACGACACATGCCACTTCCACTCCTACATTTCCGTTCACTCCACCGTCGTATCAGCCACTCTCACACTCGCCTTCTCCTTCTCTCCATCGCCCGTCACTTCATGGCCGCTGCCTCCGAGCCCATAAGCCCATCAAACACGCGCGTGGGCTGGATCGGCACTGGCGTCATGGGCCAGTCCATGTGCGCCCACCTCATCCGAGCCGGCTACACCCTCACCGTCTTCAACCGCACCCCCTCCAAGGCCCAACCCCTCCTCGACCTTGGAGCCCACCTCGCCAACTCCCCTCACGCCGTCGCTTCCAGCTCCGACGTCGTTTTCTCCATCGTAGGCTACCCCTCCGATGTCCGCTCCGTCCTCATCGACCCTAACTCCGGCGCCCTCGCCGGTCTCCGACCAGGAGGCATCCTCGTCGACATGACCACATCGGACCCCTCCCTCGCCGTCGAAATCGCCGCCGCGGCCACCTCAAAAGGCTGCCACTCCATCGACGCCCCCGTCTCCGGCGGGGATCGCGGAGCCAAGAACGGAACCCTAGCAATCTTCGCCGGCGGGGACGAGTCCACGGTTAAGAAGCTGGAGCCGTTGTTTTCAGCGATGGGGAAGGTGAACTACATGGGTGGGAGCGGGAAAGGGCAATTCGCAAAGCTAGCGAATCAGATAACGATAGCGTCGACGATGGTGGGGTTGGTGGAAGGCATGGTGTATGCTCACAAGGCAGGGCTTGATGTGGGGTTGTACCTGGACGCGATATCAACGGGTGCGGCGGGTTCAAAGTCGCTTGATTTGTATGGGAAGAGAATCCTGAAGAGGGATTTTGAAGCAGGGTTTTATGTGAACCACTTTGTGAAGGATTTGGGGATTTGTTTGAAGGAATGCCAGAACATGGGTATTGCTTTGCCTGGTTTGGCACTTGCTCAACAGCTTTATGTTTCGCTTAAGGCTCATGGCGAAGGTAACTTGGGCACTCAGGCACTTATTTTGGTTCTAGAGCGACTCAACAATGTTTCTCTTCAACCCTCTCTCCCCTGAAAATGAAAACTTCCTATTAGCTTTACAGTGTGATGATGATATCAAGTAATAAAATTTGGTTGAGAAATTTGATCTCTTCTAGTCTTGTGCATGGTTTGGTATGGTGGACTGGTTACTTGTAACTTATTCAACTATCTATGTTCAAATGATGTCATTTTTGCTAGTTTTTATGTTCTGCTAGGTGGTAGGTACTCCTCTAATAAAACATGGGACTTGTATTTCTTCCCCAACCCAATTAGTACTCTTGCTAATGTTTTGCGACCTGCGGGGGAGGGGGTGGAAATGGGTGCATCGCAGCATTGTTGTATCACGGTTTTTTTGAACGTTGTATCCCACATTTTTTTGACCAAAGGCACTGATGATCTTGCATGGAGGGGAATCAAGGAAACATAACCTTATAAATAGTGATTTGCTTTGAATTTATCCTCACTTAGTCATTTTAGTGGCAAGCATGGGAGTCTGAGGGATTTGTTAAAATAGAGTATGTGCAAGTTGGGTCCATTTTAATTGATCAATAGGATACACTTTGCTTATTTATATAAAATCTGAAGATTTTATGTAAATTTTACAAATAAAGGAGATTTTATTCAACAAATGAAAAATAGACAAAAGATCGGGGTAATTTCCACTAATAATAACAAGAATAACAGCTCAGCAACTCTTCAATCTGCATTTGATAATTCAGAAAGAAAAGCTTTGAAATAGAAACTGGTTTTGTCAATATATTAAGTCCAGATTTATTACCGTCGAAAACATGCTACATTCCGCAAAAGAGGCTACACTCAGTTAAGTTTATAACTCTGATATTATTCCTTAATAACTAGTAGGAGACACAAACACTGCAACCAAAATAATGAATGCCCCAGTCACCAGCACAACACAGGAGCTGCAAGGTTGCAGTAGTAAAGAACACAGAGCCCTCCTAGTTGATACCCCCCACAGTGGACATGACATGGTTTGTCCTTCAGTTTAAAAGCTCTGCAGGAGCAGTAACTAAGACATTGCTTCTTCAATGTGTTGATCTATAAGTATACAAAAATGAAACTGGTATTACACACTTCTTTTACCTTGACAATTAACTTGAGGACTCCTCCACTCCCAAATACTGGGAGTGAGAAGCTGCAAGGAGGGCTGCTCCAATGCCAGAGCCATCATTAGCATGCTCAATGACAATGGTCTCAGCTGCCTCATCTCCCAGCAGTTCCTTCAGTGTACTCTCCAAGCAATTTCTGAATTTAGTGTAGTGTTCAAACAATCCTCCATCCAATGCTATCACTGACTTTTGCTTCTCTCCAACCTTAACTGTGTCTCTTCCTAATTTCTTAAGGATGCCCAAAATGCCAGCAGCAGCAAGGCGAGCCCCGCGAGTCGCAACAATGTCACAAAGTTCCACAACAATCTTCCTCATTTTTAGGGATGTATTGGAGATCTGACAAAAAGGAAGGTAGTAAGAAAACTTATTCATTTTCTTTTGGGGAACAGAAATGCCGATGGTATTTCCCTGAACATAATCAGCATGACTTTATTTTAAATGACAGATCAGTATAGTTTATCACCATAATTTCCAGCCTTTCACATGCAATTTGAGAAAAAGCAATTCATAGGATGGTGTTTGAAACATGAGAGGCATTTCAGGGTCAGCAGAACACACCTCTAATATATCCCTCATTTTGTTTCCAACCACTTTCAGATCTGAAGTTGTGTCATGGTGCATGGCAGACATATCAGGAGTCCTAATATAAAAGATGTCAAAACTCTGAAAACTTTGATACTACAAAAGATAATGTGTTGCAATGAAAGATTTAGTGCAGACGAGGGAATGAAAATGAGAAAACAAAGAAAGAACTGAAAATAGAGAGGGCACCATCTGCATTCCACTCTTTGCAAAACCTTTTATCCCAATTTTGGATGAAATGTAACACCAATAGTCCCAAAAAAGAAATGTTCTTATTGGTTCTCATGTATTTTGTTTATTTTCATAGGGAATAATATTTATCAGTATAAAATATATTCACCCACCTGTGCTTTTACCTAGAATAAATAAGGGGGATCAACATAATTTCAATCATACTATTTCCCCCACCATTTACACAGAATTTATAAATAAAAAAGTGAAAGCTTTCTGTCCTCCATTTTCACTTCTCCTATCCCTACCTCTCCTACCAACTACCAAGCAGACACTAAAAGATGCAATGACAACCCAATCTTGTACTGCAACATTCTGTCCAGATTACAAGTTTCAAAACAAATGCATTGCTGCACAAATATGTTTAGTGGTGTGACCACCAAATAACAGCAGGAAACTCTCTATCAAGCAATCCTGAGAAATGAGATTGTAGTGGAAAAGGGGGAACAACACTCTATCAAAATTAAATACAGAATACTAAAATGGTCCATGTGAAGAAGTCTAAACAGTGTATGCATCTTAATTTGATCAAACTTCTGTGTAATACAAGCAATTAATAGGCAGGCTAAATATCACAATCATTATTGGCAAGGTAGATATGCAAAAAGTGAAAAAGTAAAAGTGGATGTTTTGTGGTATACATTTTCATACCTAAGTATGAAAGGAACTTTCAATTTGGGGGGGATAGTATCTCCAAAGAATTCAGCTTCTTCAGCCATCTTCAACATAACTCTCCGTACAATTTCCCCCAAATACATGCCAGAAATCAATTTCTCAAAAATCTGCAAACAATAGTGGAAGAATGTTACCAAGGTCACATTTATCATTTAAACCAATGAATTATAATATATGATCATTACCTGCTCTCCAGGGTTTAAGCTCTCAACATCAAGAGCTTGATCATATTCTGTTAGAGGAAGATGTGAGGAACGGAAATTACCCCACTCCATGTTTATAACCTATAATATTTAGAAGTAATCAGCATGCTATGGCACCGGCTACTGCTATTCATTACCTGCCTCTTACTATCACAGTAAAGACAGTTCTATCACACAAAAAATTAAATCTCATAAAAACCCATAACCTACTTACCATATCTCCTGATTTTGGTATAAGGCCATGCCATTTTGGAATAGCATGTGCTCGTTCTACATATGCTGCATTTGTTCCAGTACCAAGAATCACAGCAGCAATGACATCCTGATTGTAGAATCTGCCTCCAGCTAATGTTCCAATAGTATCATTAACCTACATGACATCGCATCACAAGGTTAGATGTTATTTCCAGTTTAAGATATTAAGCAACCAGGAAGTATTAAACAAAAAAAAAAGACACCAATATAACTCCAGAATTTGTCAGACACGAACTGAAATCACCATTCTCAATTCCTGACTATAAAAAAATAAAGAAATCCTAAAGAGACGAGAGTGGAACTGACTAGAGCTGCAACCCGCATATCCAGACCAATTTTTTCCAAAGACTTGGTTAGTTCTCCCACAACATCATTACCAACCTACAAAATAAACCATCAAGGAGTAACTGTCAGATTACCATGCTCAGTGAGAGAATTGCTTAGTAACATAAAGAAAACAAGTGGAAGAGAGTTTTCTCCTTAAAAAGAGTTCCTATGATACAATTCTGAACAATTATGAGGTAAACATGGTAATATCTGGACTCACAAAATGTAATACAACAATAGGGGTGTGGTAGTGTGTGTGTCAAACAGAGAGAAACTCACACAAGTCTCTGGACTATGCATCACAGTATGATCAATATAAATGACAAGAAAGAATGGCAACAGAAACAAAATTGAATGTAACATAATCAAGGTAACAAGAATTACTGTATCTTCAATATTGAAACCCTTAGTCCACTTTATTAGAGTCCCAGATGAAATTGATGTTTGCCTCACTGGGAATGAGAATGTAAAACCCAGTTCTCTTTGTCTGCCAGGGGGAGGATGAAAACCTTCAGGTTCTGAACCAACAAACTTTGCAAGAGCTGCTGCTATAAAATCAAATAATCCCTGTAACAACAAAGTGAATATATATATCAGAGTGCAGGCAGGCTCAATACTCCAATAGATTTTCCCAAAACACACTTACCTCTGAAGAACCAGTCATCAAATGAGGAGGAATCGAAACTTCTTCAAACTCTTGGCCAATAACACCTTTCTCTTTCCCACCTAAATGTACACGGAGGACACGGAAGTTTGTGCCACCAAGATCGAGTGCATAGTATAGTCCTTCCTCATCCCTGTAAATAATGGGACAAAGTGAATGATAACTCAAAAAGGAATAAATCTTTAAGAATTACAAGTTCTGAAGTTCATATAATTTTTCTATCAATGGGAATTTAATGTAATTTTCCATCTTGACTGCAGACTCTTTGCAACACAACATAAGCAATGAAATGCTTTAGGAATAAACTATTATCATCAAGTGGGAGTTTTGGACTGAACCATTAACAAGTAGGTGCTTTGTTACCATGACTGATTTGCTAGTCAATTCCTCCCATTTTAATAACGTAAATTCTGAAGCGCCATAAGATAGTATAATCTGAACCACACACCTGACAAATCATGCTTAAATTTCAAAACCCCAGAACAAGAGGCTCTAAACATATGCTCTTTTTTTTTTTCCAGAAACGACTATGCCTAAACCAGAATGTGATCACAACGAAGGCAGTTACTGAACTACATCCAGAAATTAGTTTGAAAATAGGATGGAAAAAAATGGCACAAACGAGTCAACTACTACTGAACTAATTTAGCCTGTACATTATTATATCAGAACATAAAATATATTAACACTACCTTAAAAGAAATCTGAAAAGTTAGATAGAAATTTATTAAACATGTCAAATAAAATAACAAAATCAATGTTGGAGGGAGAAAGATCAAACAGTCCACAAATTCAAGACCTTGCTTGATCCTTGAGTGTCTCAATCAATTCTCTCTCCTTTTTAATATAATTTTTTTTAAAAAATCCAAACTAGAAAAATCACATATTTTATAGATATTAGGAATGAGAAAAGATAAATCTACGAACCCGGTTGGGAGATTATCGACATAGCTGATCAACATATTGAGCTTGCTTCCACCTTCAGATGCGAGACCCGCGTGCATCTCAACATCCATGGCATCAGCAACCTGTCTAAGCTTCCCAATTGGGGTCCCACACTTTTCCTCAAACTCCTTTAGTATAGCTATGGCACGACCCCACTTCCTTGAGTTTATCATCCGGTGGCGCACCACCAGCGCCGCCGCAGCACAAACAGCGGCGGCGCAAACAACCGCAGCTCCCACCGCCACCTTCCCCATCACTCACTCAAATAATCCCAATCCCACAAAGTTGCAAACTTTATCTTTCAATGAAGGAACCCAAGGATTGGTTCAGGCCGAATTATAATGGGAAACTCAAAGATTCGCATTCATGTGCATGGTGAGAAAATGACAGTGCCGTTAGGGGTTAGGATAGAGAGGTGAAATGAGAGAGATGTAGCTAAGACATTTTAAAATAAAAAATCTAGATCTAACTTTGTCTCAGGGCATTAAATAGCATCAAAATAATTTTTTAAATTATTTAAAATTTATTTAATTATGCTAAGAAATATAACATTTTTTTTTAACTTAAACTTCAAAAATTTTAGTTCTACCTTTTTAGTGATTTTTTCTCAAGCCACGGAAATTTTTTTATTTTTCTTAATCACACGTATCCCTCACATAATCATGTTTGAATCAGGAACATTCATGGGATTATTTTTTTTAGCGGAGATTTTTTTCATCGACTTAAATCAAAGACATTATTTAAGAAAAAATAAACATGTATCACTTGAATGAATTAAAAAAATGAGAAAAAAATGTGTATTTGTTTGTTAAAAAAAGTGCATGACAATGTTGGAATGAGCATGTATGAGAAAATTTGATGGACAATGATCCAGATGATATTTCTTTTATAATTTACATTGTTTAAATTTGAAAAAAAAAACAAGTGAAATATTATCAAAAGTATTTATTTTGTAATTTTTAACATATAATGAAATTTTTATGAAATTTTTATTTATTCTGATACAACTAAAATATTAATAAAATACAAGCTATTAATTTAAACATGTACTGTCTTTTTCTACTTTTGATTATCCGTGTGGAAAGATTATTAGAGAGCCAAATAATGACATAACTATTTTAATAGTTTAAAGTGTTTATCATAGAATATAGGAGTCCCTAAACTAATCGTATAATTAGGGGTGCGATTGTGGGTGGCATTTTGGGCTCTGTTTCTGTAAAATTGAGGCGTGTGTGTGCGTTGTGTACTTTGTCATCACGTGTAAAGTGGGTCACACACGATGGATTGAGATTTAACCATTACCTAACTAAATTATTCATATTCGTCCAAAAAACAAAAATGAATATGTTATTTATTTATTGAATGAGACGGGCTTGAAATTGAATGATTAGTTTTTTTTTTTTTAAAACCATAGGTATCCCCTATTATCGGAGGCAATTTTATTCGGGGCTTAGTCACAGTTAAGGCTGCTCATCTCTCCCGAAGAATGTATTTAGTGGAGATCGAACTCGGGGCTCACCTATTCCAACAATTTCAGCCTGCGTTGCCAATTGAGTCACAACTCTTTTGTAAATTGAATGAGAGTTATGATATTCAACCTGCCGTGCCCGTGCGCCATTGTTTTATATTTTGACAATTTTTTATTCTTAAGTTCAATAATAAAATAATGTTTCTATTTTTTTCATATATTTATTTAAAAATTTGGAAATGAATTTATGTATGAATATATATAAATTTACTATAAGTATTAAAATTAAATTATATATAAACACAAAAATTCTAATACTCTATTGAACCGTTAATTATTATCCCCTACCTCTAGTCAAATCTTTTTCATTGGAATACAGACATTCTTTTTGTTCTTACATGATGACAGAATTGTATTTAAAATAAATAAATAATCATGAAAAGACTACCATAAGTTTATGATTCATAAAACATATCATGTTTATAATTTTTTAAGGATTACAAATTTGTCGGGTAAGAACGACCAATCGAAAGCTTAAAAGAAAAAAGAATCAAAGAACACGAAGAGAAAAAAGGAAATATGCAAGAGAAAAACACGTTTCTCTTATTTCAGACAATCAGCTTCAGATAGGTTACACCTTCAGTAGGTACTTCAAATGGTTCTCAGCAAATCGTTCTCCCTTATTCTCTACCTTTTCCTATACAGCAAGATACTATATATAGGCAGCTTAGAGAGTAATGATTAACTAACCTAACATAATAACAAACTCATTCCTAAGTCATAACTAACAATCTCCACCTTAACTTTGGAATGACATCATTCAGACGAAGCCCACCAAGTTTAAGCATCTCTCAAACTTGCATCTTGGTAGTGTTTTGGTCAACATATCAGCAAGATTATCTTCAGAAGCGATCTTCACAATCCTTATTGCCCCTGTTTCAACCACTTCTTTGATAAAGTGAAACTTCACATCAATGTGCTTAGTCCTTTCATGGTACATCTGATGATTGGCCAAGTGAATAGCACTCTGACTATCACAATGAATCTGAACACTCATGTTCGATTCCCAACTCATTCAGCATGCTTTTCAACCACAGACCTTCCTTCACTCCTTCAGACAACGCAATATACTCAGTCTCATCTCTTACTATATCAACGCCAAGTATGCGTTTGGCCACTCCAAGATCCTTCATCTCAAATTCTGAATTTAACCTTGTCTTGAGCTGATTGATCATGTGCTTGTTACGACTAGCCACCAGGATATCATCTACATACAAGAGCAGGTACAAAATGTCTTGTTCTTCTCTTAAAATGTAGACACAACTGTCATAACTACACCTGCTGAAGTCCATTCTCATCAGAAAATCATCAAGCTTCTTATACCACTGCCTTGGGCTCTGTTTCAGACCATACAGTGATTTTTGAAGTAGACACACTCTCTGATCCTCATCAAACCCCTTTGGTTGTTCCATGTAAATGGTTTCATCCAGATCTCCGTGCAGAAAGGCTGTCTTGACATCCAATTGCTCCAGGTGCAAATCAAACTGGTTTACAATTGACATCAAGATCCTGATAGAACAGTGTTTTACAACTGGCGAGAAAATCTCATTATAATCTACACCCTCAACCTGTGTAAATCCCTTAGCCACAAACCTTGCCTTGAACCTTGCTTTCTCAACACCAGGAATCTAATCTTTCTTCTTAAAGACCCACTTGCATCTGATTACATTTTGTGCCTCAGGTAAGTCTACAAGTCTCCATGTGTTGTTCTTCTTCAGCGAATCAAGTTCCTCCTCCATGGCACGTTGCCATTGCTGCCACTCTGAACTCTCATGTGCCTCTCTGAAGTTTCTTGGTTCATCTGAACCCTGTATCTCTTCAGCCATACTAAGAGCATAGCAGATAAGGTCAGCATGTCCAAACCTTTTGGTAGGTTTTGGAACCCTCATTTCTCTATCACGAGTTAGCTGATAGCCGTTCACAGCGCGTTCTGACCTTCTGAAGTCTTCAGACCTTCTGAAGTTTTCAGACCTTCTGAAGTCTGAACCTGCTGGAGTATCATCTGATGTACCTGCTGAAGTATCTTCTGAAGTAGCACCTTCTGAAGTCTTCAGATGATCCTCCCTGAGTTTGCTCGTAGATGCCTCCATCTCAATGTGAGCTTTCTCCCTCCCATTTTCAGAGTCTCCACCAAGCATTCACATTCTCGTCTCATCAAATGTTACATCCCTGCTGATAATAAGCTTTGAAGGTTTAGGTTCTAACCTCCATAGCCTATATCCCTTGACTCCTTCAGCGTATCCAAGGAAGATACACTTCTCAGCTCGTGCCTCCAGCTTATCCTGCTTGACATGTGCATATGCCAAAGCCCCAAACACCCTCAGATTAGAGTAATCATCTGGTTTTCCACTCCAAACTTCCATAGGTGTCTTGTACCCCAAAACAGACGAAGGGCACCTGTTAATCAGGTACATAGCAGTGTTTACAGCTTCTCCCCAGAAGATCTTAGGCATCCCTGCTCCCAAAAGCATGCATCTGACTCTCTCCAGAATGGTCCTGTTCATCCTTTCAGCAAGTCCATTTTGTTGAGGAGTCCCTACCACAGTTTTATGCCTTTTGATTCTCTGGTTCTTGTAAAAACTGTTAAACTCATCTGAAACAAATTCCAACCCATTGTCTGTTCTCAGTACCTTCAGCTTGGTCCCCTGCTGATTAGCTATTTGAGTATGCCATTCTCTGAACTTCTGAAATGTCTCAGTCTTGTTTCTCAAAATGTAAGTCCATACCCTTCTTGAGAAGTCATCAATAATGCTCAGAAAGTAAGACCCTCCACCATGTGTCTGAGTCCTTGATGGACCCCACATATCTGCATGTGCATATTCAAAAGGTTTGCTGGAAGTGTGTTTACCTGTCCCAAACTGCACTCTATGAGACTTACCCAAAACACACTGGTCACAAAAATCCAGCTTCTGAAGCTTATCATCCATTAGCAGTTGTTGCTTCTCCAACTCCACCAAGCCTTTCTCACTAACATGGCCCAAACGTAGGTGCCATAGTTTAGTCTTGTCTACCATTGACTGACTTGCAACTGATGCATGTGCAATGACAGTTGATCCTTCCAGAATGTACAACCCATTACTTCTTCTCCCCTTAGCAACTATGGATGCTCCATTGGACACCTTCATCATTCCACCCTCCACCTTAGTGGAATACCCCCATAACATCAAACATGCTAATGGACATAAGGTTCCTTTTGAGCTCTGGAACATACCTCACATCCTGTAGAAACATCTCTCTGTTATCAAACATCCTTAGTCTGATTGCCCCAATGCCCTGCACCTTGCAAGCTTTGTTGTTCCCAAGAAGTACAGACCCATACTCCTTCAGTTCTAAGGTCTCAAAGTAATCTTTCACAGGACACATGTGATAGGTATACCCTGAATCCATGACCCAACTCTTTAAAGAGTCTTCAAACGAAGCTACCAAAACACCTGCAGATTCATATCCTTCAGAAGCCTCTGCAACACCTACAGTTTCCTGTATCCTAGGCTCCTGGGCATCTTTCTCAGGACATTGCTTCTTGATATGACCCAACTTCTAACACTTGTAACATTTGATCTGCTTCTTGCCTTCAGTCTTTGCCTTCTTCCCTTTGTTCTCTGACTTCTTTCCCTTGCCCTTCACTGTAACTAGGCCAGAGGGAACCTCCTCTACACCTTTCGAATCTTGAAGTTTCTGCAACTCTTTGGTTCGAACTGAGGTCACAACCTCCTCTAGAGTAATCATCTGATCTTTCCCGTACAGTAAAGTATCTCTGAAATGTTCAAAAGTCTTAGGTAAAGAATTCAGAAGAATAACGGCCTTGTCCTCATCTTCAAGCTTCACACCAATGTTTTCAAGATCATAAACAATCTTGCTGAAAACTGCCAACTGCTCTTCAATCGTTCTTGACTCCACCATCTTGAATGAGTAAAGTTGTTGCTTCAGACACAGTCTATGAGCCAAAGACTTTGTCATGTATAAAGATTTGATAAGTGCCACAGATTAGGTTATTTGCATATAGAAACTTGGTACTTATGGGTTAAATGTAGTCATTCTTCAGTTAATTTCCTCCAATTTATAGAACTTTGGATTTAAATGATAATATCTGAGTACTGACTTAATTGAGGCATTCTGATCCCCATTTTTGGTGTTTAATTGCAGGTAAAGTTGAAAAGGATTAACTAGAAGCAAAGGAACTTGAACAGCAAGGAGAAAAGAAAGATTTCAAGAAAAGTAAATTCGCTTGAGCCAAAATTTTTAGCTCAAGCGAATTTGGACCAAAGAAGGGTGTTTTTGGGTGCTAAATTCGCTCAAGCTAATTTATTTAGCTTGAGCGAATTTACTTTTCTTCACCATGAAGAATTCTATTGGCTTGAGCTAAAATTTTTAGCTCAAGCGAATTTTCACTTATTCAGCATCACAAAACCGAATTCGAAGTCAGTTATCGTCAGTTCGTCACTTTTCCAAAAATAGAACGAAGAGCTCGAAGAAGAACGGAAGCTGCGGAAGCACGATCCTTCATCTTCCTCTTCATATTTCTTGGTTGTAAAAGCTACTATGAGTAGCTAATCTCTTTTCTTGGGATTGAATGTAATCGACTCGAACTCGGATGTATTCTGGTGATATTTATATATAGTAATTTTGTTTCGATTAATATTGGTATTACCGTTCTGTTCTTCATCTTTGATTCTATCTGATCAATAGAGTTATTGAACTTGATTTTTAGATCTAACTGGAAAGTATTTCTGAAAATCCGATCTGAACGAGAATACTCGATATATCGTAATGCTAGGAATAGATTTCAATATATCGATTGCTTTTAACACTTGAACGTAATGCTGGATGATCTGTTGAATATTTGAGGAATCAATATTCAGGGGATTAATCTTATGAATTTTATACTCGAGGAATCAATATAAATGATTTTTGTGTGTTGCATCAATATTGAGAGTTTCAAATGCTATGTATTCATATTTACCCAGAATACAGATGAGTGAGATGGATGAAATTCAATCCCAGTTTCTCTTACTGAAATCTTCTTTTAAGTCTATTGTATTCTTACATTACTTTTATGCAACTTAGCTTAGTTTAATCAAATCCAACATGAATCAATCCAAGACTGAAACTTTGACTGAAACCGTTCCTCGAGGGATCGACACTCTTACTTCACAAATCATTATACTACAGTTGACTTTTGGTACGCTTGCCTAGAGTTTAACAAGATTCCAGCTTTGTCCACATACCCGCAACTGTTTTCTCCTTCGCCACTTCTCTGAGTGCCTTATCACCAAGACACAGAACGATTGCACTCCTTGTCTTGTCTACCATATTCTTTTTCTTTGCCTGCGTTAAAGATGATGACATGTTCACCTCCCCTTCAACGCCTCCTCGCATCCTTGCTGTATCAAGATAGCCTCCATCTTGATTTTCCACAGCCCAAAGTTATTTGCTCCAGAGAACTTCTCAATATCAAACTTCGTTGCCATTCTTGATTATCTTTCCTTTTCACTTTCCCACAGACGGCGCCACTTGTTGGGTAAGAACGACCAATCGAAAGCTTAAAAGAAAAAAGAATCAAAGAACACGAAGAGAGAAAATGAAATATGCAAGAGAAAAACACGTTTCTCTTATTTCAGACAATCAGCTTCAGATAGGTTACACCTTCAGTAGGTACTTCAGATGGTTCTCAGCAAATCGTTCTCCCTTATTCTCTACCTTTTCCTATACAGCAAGATACTATATATAGGCGGAGTTAGAGAACAATGATTAACTAACCTAACTGAAATAACAACCTAACAGAATAACAAACTCATTCCTAAGTTATAACTAACAAAATTAATAAATAAAACTTAAATAGAGATCAAAATTAAAATATGTCAACTTTATAAAGATGAAAAATATACTTTAACCCTTAATATTTTGTTTGCTGCATATTATTATATGTTATAAGCCAAGTGCGTTGGGGAGAATTTACTTTTGGAGCTAGCTTTTAATTATCCAAAAGAACATCTATTTAATTTTGTGACCCTTAAAGAAGATGGGTGGGGTGGGCAACTTATTCTCTCTAAACGTGAATAATTTGGATGATTCATGCTGCACATAGCATCCAAATAGTCACCTTAATATCT
This sequence comes from Sesbania bispinosa, assembly GCA_026901365.1. Classification (NCBI taxonomy): domain Eukaryota; kingdom Viridiplantae; phylum Streptophyta; class Magnoliopsida; order Fabales; family Fabaceae; genus Sesbania; species Sesbania bispinosa. The sequence goes on from QLOH01000020.1 coordinate 2,446,380, forward strand.
TTTCAATAATAAATCAATATCAATATTCAATATAAAATGATTAAACTGAAGCCAACGTCGAAAGCAGCTCTTAAATTCGTGTTTTCTAATTTTGACACCTGTCTTGGTCCAAACAAGCCCAAAAAGAATGTCAAACGTTAAAAATAGTATTATATTATGTTTGCCTTTCTATTTTCAAAATTTTAGAAAATATATATTGAAAATAACAAAAATCTTATTTTTATTATTTTGTGTAAAGTATTAAATAAAAAGTAAAAAACATTTTTATAATTATTAATATAAATATATTAAAAAAAAACAAATCGAGAATTGATCTATTTTTAAAAATAGTGGGTTTGTTTATGATTATTTTTAAAAATAATTAGTTTTTAAGAAAAAATAATTAGTTTTAAATTATTTTATGTGTTTGTTTCAGATTTTAGAAATAAATAGAATCTAAAAAAAAGTAAAATTATTGTTATGATCAGAAGTTATTATTACTTGCTTCTCATAATATATGAATAAGTGGAATAGAAGAAAAATAATGTTAAAAAATTTTCTTTTTTGTAATGGTAACCAAACACAAATATACTTTTTTACTTTCATAAAAATCTCTAAAAATAAACTCACTTTTTTATACAATTTAAGAATTAAATATTTTAATCTTAAATAAACGTCCCTAAATCTCCAATTTTGTTTTTTAATTCCTTTTCAAGTAATATTATCCACCATATATATCAAATTTGAATCTTTCATTTCGGGACAAAGATAACTTGCATGTACTTTTATTCTTATATTGTTGCATGTCTTTACATATCTTTCATTATCAACTCTATGGATTATATAATATTGACACCTTGGAAAGTGAGACATTCACTCACCTTATTCTCCTTTTCAATGATTAATTTTGTTTGAGTGAAAATCCGCAACGGTGGATTCCAATGAACTCGTGCGATGTTTGACGGAGGAGCACGGTGGCGGTGTACCTGTACAGAGACTTCGACGCTCAAGTCAGTAAAGATCTCGACAGTCAGCAGAGTTTTCAGTAAGTTGGATGGGAAACGCGTACCTGCTTCTCTGCTAGGATGTTTATTTAAGTGAAAATTAAATAGGCGGGAAATTTTGTTCAGCCGTTGTAACAGAATGTGTGCGTCCTGATCACGCGCCCGAGTAAGGTGTAGCTCACGCGTTAAATGAGAGAAATATATCTGAAGTGTTACCCTAAAGAAGTGCCGAGGTGGTTGTCGAAATAGTATCCGACATATGTTTGTGAAGTGATATTATGACGTTGCCTTAATATTGTCCTGTAGTTTGATAGTAATTTAGAGGACCCCGGAAACAAGCATTCTATGTGCGAAGCTAGGTGATCAAGTCAAGATAATTTAATAGTCGGTCAAGACCATCTTCAATGTCGGTCCAGAACATTTTTTGTTATTCTTTCCCTTTCTCTCATTGGATGGAATTTCATTCGTACATGTGAGAGTGAGATTCTCCCTATCAATCATTAATATTAATTTTATCTCTCTTTTTTATTTGAATTTTTAAATGCTAATAAATGTTAATCTTAAATTGTGAAATATATAAAGATTTAAAATCTTATCATATTATTTTCTATTTCAATCTTTTTTTAATATGGATTTAATTAGTATACATTGTCGGTGTAAAAAAATTTTACACAGACATCCAATGGCGTGCCGCCACATCATTTAATGAATATGACACCTCATGTGTTATTAAATTCAATAAATGATGTGGCAACACATCATTGGATGTCTGTGTAAAACTTCTTTACACCGACAGTGTACGTATATTAAACTCATTTTTGGTTTGCAACACAAGACAAGATCAACATTATAACGTTCCTGTATTCAAATGAAATGAACTTGATTATGTCTAATGTCTCTCATTTCGAAAGCTATATATAATGAACAAATTATAATGGATGGAGGAATTAGTTATTACGCTCATGTATTTCTCTAAGAACTTTGTTCTTCATATATACCATGTACAACATTCATAGCTAAAAAGACACCCACTTATCCTCTAGCGATCATCATACATAAATATTCCTAAGTGATATTGAATTATAACTTTAAGTTTTTTATCTCTCATTATAACCTAAGAAAGGCAGAAAAGATTGTGAAAATAATACTTGTAAGATTGGGAGATAATACAATACTTGTTGTTAATGAAAAATCTAAAATAGAACATATATAACCCTATGCGATTAAGGATGAATCGAAATAAATTTGCTGATTGACCTTCCTATCCATTACTTGTTCGGTCTAAATTTGAAATAAAGTTTGCAAGTGTTTTTAGAAAAGGCTTTTTTCAGTCTTATCATTTTTAACCTTTGATTTTCAAATTTTAATAAACATTTTTTATTTTAAAAGAAAATTGAAAAATACAATCGAACATTTTTCTTATATATTATGAACAAATGGATTAATTGACATGAGTTTGTTTTGGTTTAATCAATGATCTCGCATTTGAATGTTGAGTATGCAATTGCATTAATATTAGAGGGAGAGGTTAGTCATAATACATGTGATTTTAAAAAAAACTTATTTTTTTCCAAAAAAAATGGAAGAATTCGGATGATATTCTTGATATGATTATAATTTCAGAAGAAAAGTGTCTAGGCTATAAAAAAACTTAGAGAAAAGATAAATAAAATATTCTATTAATTGTGAGGCCCTAGGTTATCGTTAGGCTTAATTCTCCACTGGTTAGGTAGAATGAGGTTTTGATTGTAAGTGTAACCAAATCACTTGAATTTGGGGCACTCCTAAAATTGGTGCTTTGCTTTCAGCCTCTTGTGTAATCAAGGTTCCCCTTCCATTTTCAGTTAATTAACATTATTTTTTCATGACATAACAAAACATATCGTTTTCAATTGGACAAGGACACTTCTGTTGGTCTGGAAATTTAAACTATCTCATTCTATGGAGTGTTAGTGCTTACATATTTTGTTACAATGAATTTCGTATAGAGATATCAAGCCATTGCACTTTTTTTTTGTGCAAACCTTAGGTATCCTATATTATCAGAGACAATCTTATTCGAGACTTAGTCACAGCTAAAGCTCTTTACCTAGTCTGAAGAATGTGTTTAGTAGGGATCAAATCCGAGAGCTCTTCTCACAATGTCAGCCAACATTGCCAACTGAGCCACAACTCTTTGGTAAATCATTACACTTTAAATCCACGTTCTTGCGGTACAATATAATACTCTTGTTTGTTACAACTGCGTTTTTAACTATCATGACGAACAACAAACTATTCGGGATTGATAACATTGGCTAACAGCAGTAGATGCAAGCCAAATAAAACCACAAACAGAAGGTAGTAGAGTAGTACGAGAAAACCAAATGAATAAGAGATAACAAATTCATATAACAATAATATATAACAACTCATGCAACACATTTTTTTCCCTATATCTCACCATCACATTATCTATCATATTCTATATTTCTCTCTCTTCTCCCTCTTTTCTCTCTTTATCTTTCTTGGTTATATGTTGTATTGATATATGAGTATCATTTCTCAATGAATAACAACCAATAAATAAAATTGAAAAAGTAATTAATGTTTTCCTATTTTTAAAGTGGCCAATAAAATACGGATATGTATTAGATTGAATAGAAAAAGTTGAAATTTCTTAAAGTTATAATCTTAAATTTAATCCGAATTTATGTGTATGAATTAAAAAGAAGAAAATAGTATTAAGAAGATTTTGACTGAAAATGCATTAAAGAGACTAAAACATATCTGCCAATCTCAAAGGAGCAAAAGAAGAATTGACCTTGTATATGTATGAACCAGAACATACAGGTAAAATAATAAAAATAAAAAACCACTATGAGCGATGGAGTACTCGGCCTTCATTTTACCAATAAAAAGGATAAAATATGATAGGTTTCTATTGGACGCCTTTCACTTTCATTTTAGGGAGAGAGATGTCATGTGTGTGTATGGGTGGGAGAAGTACCTTTATCTCCTTTTGGCAGAAGACGGGACAGGTGTAAAATCTTGCAATACATATTTGGTAACAAGTTCTTTAATTAGAAATATCTTTTTAAAAAAGCTATTTTGATAAATTTTTTAAAAAATAAAGTAAAATAAACTAATTCAAAACATGCTTGATTACATTTTTTTTTTCAACATATATTTATAGTGTGTTTGGAATTACGTTAAAATGAAATCGTATTAATGTTATCAATAATAACTTGTGTCTAAAGATCATAAACGTGTTTTAGAGTCTACCCCAAAAGAATTTTCAAACACACTACTAGTTACACTAGCTATGTTAATGTTAGGCTGACTCTCCCTTTGGTCCACTGGTTTCTATTTTTCACCCAACAAGAATACAAGATAAAGCTTTTTTTTGGTCAAAAGCAAACAATGTCTCAACAGGTGGTGGTAATTTGGGCTTTTTTTTGTCAAAGGTGGTATTTTGGGCTGTATAGCCTACTTTGGTTTTTTGGTCGTCATAGCCCAAATTTTTTGGTCGAAAGCCCAGTTTAGTTAAAGAACCAAAAACGGAAATAAACTGAAAAGTTAAAGCTCATATGGAGTTTTCTGAACAAAACCCGTGGGCTTCAGGGTGCAGGAGTCCACAAAAAACTAAAGGGCCTTGAACATGACAAGCATTGGGTTGAATGAATTAGGTTGGGTCTAGGAATCTTAAAATTAAATTTCTCATCGCAAAGTTACTAGTCAAGGAATTAATAGATTCTTTGACAAAAAAAAGGAATTAATAGATTCTGACCAAAAAAAAAAAGAATTAATAGATCCACTATTTGCCAATGTCCACCCAACGAGCACCATGTAGTTTAATTTAATCAGTAGAGATGCCAAAGAGAATTCACCAACCTAGAACTTAGGAGCTGTGTTTCACTTCACAATAGCTACACTACATAAATAGTTCATTTGCTATTTTACTCATTTTTATGAAAAAGAAGAGAAATTATATTACTGCCACCACTACTTTTTGTGAACAGTTGATATTATTATTGATTTAGCTTCTGTAAGTGCTACTTTTGAAATTGAATAAAATGATAGGCACCTTTGCTAGACACCAAAATATGTAATTCTAATCATTTCTACAAATACCTTTTTAATTATAATGTGATTTTTTTTTTAAAAAAAAAGCAAAGCAATTATTTCTTCAAAAGAGTAAAAATGAGTGTTAATTGTGCTTCACATAAGATGCTAAGGGCATCATTCCTCGAGAATCCAAGAGGAAGGGACAGAGAAATATAGGATGAGAAAGGAATGTAATTGGGAATTGAAGCCCTAATCCCAATACTCCATATAGTTTATACTTTATATAAATATAGTATCTTTCAGGATTTTGCAATCATTTTTTGGCACCCCGCCATTGATACCTTCTCAATTTCCTATGTTGAAACAGGATAGACATTAGTCAAATTAATTATTGAACAACATGAATTCCATGGAAAGAGTCACGTGCTAGTGAGAATAAGATGCTACAATTGTTGATTTCAGGGCGTGGAAGCCAATAGGCCACACTGGAGATAAACAACTTAGTGATAGCATCAGGAAAATGACCCATAGCTAGACCAAAAATATCCATACACTGAACTTATTCAAGCTCTAAATAGTGTCAACCTTAATAATTAAATGGAAATATCTTCATGCAGTTCTCATGAATGAGATTCTGCAGATATCAAAATTTGACCCTATTATTCAACACCTTGATCTGACGTAACTAAACAGACAAGTCTATGTATTTAGACATATTTTTTTTTTCCAACATTGTGCCTACTCTTAATACAGTAACACTTAGGATAGCTTTTGTGAGCATATTAGGTATTATTACTGAAATGAAATTGGTCATCAGAATGGGCAATATATTCAGTTCCGGCATCAAAGGGATTTGTTAAACAGAAAAATGTCTTTTTGAAAGAGGTTTAAGTAGTAAGATCGCATATTGGCGGGAATCACTCACAAAAGTAAAAAAGAAGCTGACTTTTTGACTCATGTAATTTGTGTTGTTTATTTTGGTGGTGGTGATTATAAATGACCTTTTGATGGTATCACGGGATTCAGCCAATAATGTTTTTGTAATGACTCTTAGAAGTTAGAAATTGATTTCCACATCCAAATATGCAATCAGCTAATTAGAAACTGTTCACATATTGCAGGCCAATTATAATGAGTCTAGCACAGATCCATGTGCAACAAAATTGATCCAACCATATGCAACTAGAATCATTTCACACTGTGTATATTATGGTTAATTTTCTAGACACATTGTAAAAATGCTACCTGATTCCTAGATGACACTATCTACTTTGACAACACTATCAAAATGCCTCAATGTTTGTTGTAAATGTAATGGATGGTAGATAACTAATTTAGTGCAAGTTTGATTTCCATCGAAATCACATTTGAAACGTGACGTTACATATAGTAACATTGGTTTGGATTCACGTTAATTTCCAATGTAAACCAAACAATTCTTATTCTTAATCTAAAGAAGGATGTTGTGGCCTCTGAAGTATTACAAATAAACATTGATTTGCAAGTTGCAAGACCAATAATTAGCATGTGGGGTGAGATAAGGACGAAATTTAGTTAGAACAAATATCTACTAATTAAGTTTAAAGAATAATTCACGCTTTATGCTTACCTTACCCCTGTAAAGAAGCAGAACATTGGAATTGATTTAATACAACAACACCACTGCAATGCCACACGGTTACCTCTGTTTCTGTAAATTCTTTTGGAGTATTAATGGGGTCATAGTTTAGTCGACAAGTTTACTGAAAAAACAGAGCTCAGGAAATGGTTATTGGATGAAAAGTGGAAAAGGAGGCACGCATAAATATGTAGTTGGTTTGATCATTTTAAGTGGTGGTACTATAAATGTCTATAAGAAAAGCACTTGACTGACTCTAATGTACACACATATATATAGTTGGTTTAATCTTGGATCTTGGTCAATAGGGAAAAGCTTTGAGCTGACTCAGCTGAGAAAATTGATCAATCTTGTGATTTAGACAAGAATGTCTCATGGCCATGTGCAGCAATGCACCCCACGTGCGTGTGGGTCTCTAATTACAAGTGGTACTGTTTTCTTCTTTTCTTTACTTTGATAGTTTTGGCAAGAGACAGCACATCCATACTAACAAAATTTCCATCTAAGGAAGGGAAATTTAAGATAGAAAAGGAAAATCAGCCTTATACACAAAGAAAAGTAAGTAAATTTTATATTAATTGCAAGCAGTAAGAAACTTTACTTGAGGATAGTTGCATCTCCTCTCACATATCACGTGCCTATTTTCTCTTCTTCATAGCCCTTTTCTCTTTTATTTATTTCTTAAAATACTACCAGTACATAGTAGCAATACACTCTTTTATAATAAACTCTTACAAATAGTTCATTGAATACACTTACTTTGGAAACTGATCTTTTTTAAAAAGTGTAACTTCTTAAAACATAGACCAATAAAGAAGAGCACTTAGAAAAAAAAATGGGTTACTGTCATTCCTCCCCTTATACCACCAGTTAAGAAATGAGCATATGGATGTATTTCTATTTAATAATAATTTTGAATTTTTCTTTTTCTAGAATTGAAGTTTGTGGAGAATAATGATTTACCTTAATCTTTCTTGAAAATTGTTTTTTAAAATCTATCAATAAATTTTAAATTACGGGTTATTTCTTTTAATCTAAAATTAAATAAGCTTATAATTCAAACAGAGTTTTTATTAAACTTGAAATGCCCATGTTCGATTATATTGGTCCCTGTCACTGTCAGGACTTCTAGATAGATTTATTTCAGTGATTTTTTCCTAACTGCTGAGTGCCTTGCTCCATAGAAGTCTTTTCACTTTAGAGTTATATATACATCTCCCTTCTTGGATGGTCCTTAATAATTGGGACAAGAGAATGATTAGAAATTACACAATTTCTTGTGTAGCTATTAGTACTTTGGGGCAACCTTTTGATTCTTATTCTTCTTTTGAACTATACATTTTCCTTGTCATAGGCTCCTTAGTATAGCTAGGACACTTCAGGCTATATATGTGTGTGTGTTCGAATATGTGGTCTGCATTGTGCTATATTCATATGACTTTAACCTTTTTTGCTAAAGCATAGTAAAGACTAAAAGCTTCTGATGGAAAGGAAAAGGGGAATTTGATGATCAACAAAGACAGAGTTTCCCGTTTTATGCTATTTACTACTTCAGCCTTCAGGGTGTGATGCCAAGTGTACTATCATTTTTTATTGAATTCGGATGTTTAAAATATATGAAATATAAAAGCCGCATTTCACAATATTGAACTTAAATCGAAAAATTATTAGATGATCTCACGTCATCCATGGTCCCGACTAATTAACATTTGACATATAAAAAAAATTCATAGTCCGATCATGAATTTATTTTTAATCCCGATCAATTTTTCTTATGTGTCAAATGTTAATTGGTCGGGACCATGAGTAACATGGTGGTCCAGGACCATCTAATAATTTCTCACTTAAATCACCATTTCCTATTTTATTTCCTTTTCTGCCTGTCTCTAATAATAACATAACACTTTAATAAAATATTACAATAAAAAAGAATATATTAGGGCCACTTAAATTTAACTTTTTTCTCTCTTTTCATTACTTATTTTTTAATTTTAATTATAAAAAGTGTCATTTTTATTTTATTTTATTTTACTTTTCATAGTTCTATATATAAAATAGATAAATTAATATAAACTTATTTAATTTCATTATGTTCTATACAAAATTTTGGAGATAGTAAACAAAATTAAAACAATGTGATATTTTTATAATTAAAACTAAAAAACAAGAAAGGAAAAAAATGTTTTCCAATATCAAATGACCCCATAACTTTAAATTAAAATTAGAGATTTTTTTTACTAAAAGTGATATATTTTTATTAAATACCAAAGTACTTATTATATGAGTACAAGTCTAACACCTCACATTCATACACAGTACATATCCAATAATGATGTGTTGTCATATCATTTATTAAGTTTAGCAATACATTATGTGTCATTTTAATTAAATTATGAGATAACACATCATTAAATATCTATATATAACTTTTTAACATTGACAAAGTATATCTATTAATTAAACTCTTAAAAATTTATAACACAATAAGACTTACCAAAAAAAAAACATGATGTGTTTTGCTATGTCGATCACTCATCCATTTTTTCTCTTTTTATGTCTCCTATCCCTTGGTTATTCCCCTACTTAATTTCCTGTATCTCATCCCTTTGATATTTTATGGAAAACAAAGAAGAACAAAAACAATAAAACGAAAAACAAAACAAATGGGCCGGGGGAGATTTCATCTAGGTTTCTTTAGGAAATCTACCAACTAAAAATAAGGACTAGGCTGCATTTTGTTGGGGGGGGGGGGGGGGGGGTTGATTAATAGATCAAAAACGCAATTCATCTAACATCAAATGTCTCTAGCTAGGTCATGGCACGAGATATCTTAGGGGGCGGATCTTAAAAAACGCACTAGTCTTTTCCCCCCTCTCTAGCCTTTGGAGGTTATTATGAGGCAGACATAGACAAAAAAAAAAGACTCATTCCTTTTTATTTTTATGTGTTGAAATTTTCTCATTAGTTGTGTGTGCAAAAGTGACATGTGAGTTTGTGTTAATATAGAAATTGCTCTTGAAGGACAAAAAAGAAAACTGAAAAGGGGGAGACATGATGATTTAAATCCCAACAATTAATCCCACCACAAATGGAAAATGAGAAAAATAAATTTCATGTTTAATTAGTTATGACACGTCAAATTCATAGGCTCTTCATGACCAAGGCAATCAAAAAGAAAAACTGAAGTCAATTCAAAGGTAATGTGAAGAATTAATCAATGTTATCAGATTGATCTAAATAATGCATGTTGGACCGCATGCACAGCCGTTGAAATTAAGAAGAAAATACTTGGTTACATTCACACACACATGAGAGAGAGAGAGTGTGTGTGTGAGTTGTAGAGGAGCAGAAGAAGAGGCAGGCGCTGCATGCAGATAAACTATAAAATGTAGTATTAATTCTGACCATTTCAAAGAGTGTTGATCTTTTTAGTCAGTGCTGGAATAGAATCTGATTTATGTTCCCTTCTTTCGGCAAGAAAATGTTTATTTAACAAAAAAGATGAATATATGTGTGCATGTGTGACTGCAAGTTCCTAATTTTGTCATATCATGATCACATATAGAGAGAGAGATTAATATTACCGGTTTCCTCTTTATATTTTATTTAATTTTTATCTCGGTTCAAAAAGTTACCCCTTTTCTACATTTTGCTAGTGGCTTTGCATTTGCGATGGGGATTTTTAGTTACCTGCATTGAAATGATGGAAGGATTTTAATTTCTATAGTCTTATAAAGCTGATCATATTAATTCTACTTGCTCTTAACAACAGTGATTTACATGTATTTGGCGGCACTGCAGATCTCTTCACCTGCGTAAACATATGATGGCATGATTGACTTGCAATTTTAATTTCCAAAATCAATTTGATTATATTCTTTTGATTTTGAATCAAAGAGTCAGAAAAAGGCAGAGATCCACAATATACTAAAAGGCAGCAGTTGTCAATCATACAAACTCCCCAACTCATGCAACCAGAGATATATATTGCAATCGAATGAATCGATCATGTCATGTGCTTTCCATCATATATATTGCTATATATGCATTGCCACACCGTAGCTTAATTGTTTTCGTTTTCCGAGAAAGATGCCCCATTTATATTAAGGATTAATTAAGTATTGAGATAACTTTTTCATATAATAAAAAAACATACAACACATTTTTTTTTCTCTTTATCTCTCTCCATCGTGTAAGGATCCTCTTCTGCCTCTCCAACCTCTCCAACCAACTTTACCTCGGAATAACTACGGAATAACCATGGAATTGATTTCCATAGTTATTCCACAGTTTTTCCGTAGCTAAAGTTGGCTGGAGAGACAAGAGAGAATTCGGATCCCTCTCTATCACATCACTAATCACATCTTGCATTTCTCTCTCTTTTCCCTCTTTTCTCTCTTTCTCTCTCTATGTTGTACAAGTACAACACGTACAAACAACATTTCTCTTATCGATATGAATATGAATTGTGAAGCAGGGTCCCACCTCACCCGCAGACCAATAAGAATGAGATTGAGCATGTTCCTTTTGCACATACCCTCAAGAGTCATTTAACACCCGTTACATTTCAAATTGTATTGCTTAAAGGTGGATTCTTTTGAGTTAGAATTTACCATAGATATCAAATTTCACTATTATAAATAATAATATTTATTAAACAGACCCAATGTCACAAATATTTACCATTGATCTTCGAACACGTGTATCAGCTGATAAGGGGCTGTTCTAGTTTAACCAAAGATCTTGAGTTCAAGTCCTTAATATGTAGATGTGATAGATACTCATAAGGAAAACTTTGACGCTCATAGAGACTCTTTCCGACTCGAACAAGATTGCTTCACGTGGATGATACTTGTAATCGTGAAAAAAGACACTAAAATTTAAAGTCTTCATCAAATTGGCACCTTAATCAAACATGATATTGATTTTAAATTGCTTTCGTCCAAAATGTTTCGTAAACCATGCATCATTCATTTTCGGTCATTGATTTTATAAATATATTTAAATCAATTATATCCTGTAAATCAAAAGCACCCGGCCTATGGTGCTCGACCTGAAGTTTTAGCTCCAGCAATAACGATAGGTACTGTAACACATTGTTTGGTGAAGGGGAAATTAGGGGGAGGGAAAAGAAATGGTTTATTAGTTTGGTAGAGTAGAAAATTACAAAGACATAAATTATCAGAGTCTGGGTGCTAGGGCAAAATAAACTTCGCTAATTTGTGGAGGAATGGCTAACCTGCTATTTGTTTTAGCAGAAATGCTAAAGAGAGAAGTTGGAAAGAGTGAAATGGAAGTGAGATGGACAAGCCAGCGTGTTTGGTTAATATATATAGAGAGAGATTGGTGTGATTTTTGCTGTGGGACCCACATCAGTTTTATTCTCTGTTAAACACAAGAGAAATGGGGGAGAGTTTAGCTTGCACTATCAATTTACTATATTACCCCCTTTTTATAATGACTTCGTCTATTATTAATGAAGTCCGTTGCTTGTTAATTTAGTCTTTTTATATTTTTACAAATCTCTCTCTTTCATTTCTCCACAACCAAACAATTATCATAATTAATTTCTCTTCGATCTCTCTCCTATTTTTCTAATACCAAACAACCTCTATTTCTACTAATTAATTTCTCTACTATTTCTCTCTTCCTTATCTCTCTCTTTCCTATTTTTTTCTTCCCCATTTCTCTTTTTAAACCAAACAAAGGGTAAGAGAGAGTACTTTGTGTTGTTGTGGAGAGGGAAAATGCATCCGAAAGTACATTTTACCCAAAAAACACTAAAAATATTATTTCTCTCCATCCTATTCATCTTTATTTATTTCTTATCAAATAACCTAATTTCTAAATAAGCTAATTTCTTTTCTATTTTTATTCTATTTCTCTTCACCATAGCTTGTTAATTATATATCATGTCATGTATATAAGAAAAAAATATAAAAGGGGGGCTTTTAAGAGAAAAGTCGGGGAGGCAGAAATGCTTGAATTGGGAAGCAGAAATGGTGAAGTAGTGAGATTACGTGGCACTATGTAGGCGCTGGGTGGGGGGTTTTGGGCAGTGGGACAATGAGGCACAAAACAACAAGACTGCATCCATTATGCACAGAGAGAGGGGTCGAAGTCGAAGTGGTGCCACTGCCTCCCAAATGTGAGACTGTTAATGCTGTCAGATGGAGGTGGTGGGGACACCATTTCTGTGTGTCACATTATTCCCTACAACAACAACATTTAATTTTACTCTACTTTACCACACATTCTTCTTTCTTTAATTTCTCCTTCTTCTTCACTCTCTTCTCTTCGATCGACTCTACTGTTTCCAATAACAGTGTGTGAGACAGAAACATGGATGCGACAATAACAGTTAATACCAAACAACTCAACTCGAAAGGGACAGATAGAAAGAGAAAAAACAAACAAGGGAAGTAAATACTAGTAATAGTGCATGCCCAATTGTTAAAGGGATCCATGTTTCCCTCCAACCATCTGTTTGATAAATTGGGAGCGGACCGAACGGACTCTTGTGCACCCTCCGGTAATTGCGCACGCACCCCATGTGAATGTGAGTGAACCTCTCCTCTCTTCTCTTCTCTTCTTCATCCATCATATAATTCACATATATTACCCTACCACCCCTTCTCCCTTAATTAATCACTGCAAGGTAAAAAAACACTAAACTTACCTTGGATACAAATAAAATAATAGTATTATTTACAAATTAAATAATAGTATTTCTCCTAATTAATTAAGGTTTTGCTATGCAGTATTACAAAAACATAAAGTCATAAACCCACCCCTTTTTACTTCAAATTAGGCCCGATTCAGTATCTTGTCCCGGGCCACACCCAACAAGTACTGCACTATATATCAATCAGTAATAAGGAATAAAATCTACGGTCTCCACTCTCCAATTCCACGTGTGACCCCTATTGACACTCTCTCCTTTATCTCTAAACAAATAAAATCAAGGTCAACTAATATCTTATTAACACACTTATTAGTGCCTAATCTCTCATCTCCTTTATTTATTTTAATCCATGTTTGAACTAAAGAAATACAAACCGCACTATGGAATAACTCCAGAGAAAAAGAATTTCGGCATATTTAAATTAATTCCATCCTTGCTTGCGTTACTTTAATTTGCTTCCGTGAACTCCAAATTTGTAGCTAGCATGAAATTTTGACCTCAAACCCAAATCTAGTTTGATTTGTAAACGAGAAAGAATGACGTGGTTTCCTCGTATAGTACTTAAAAAATAAATGTCATTAACCAACGGTGAGGGACATGGTTAATCTAATTAAGTACCACTACTGTATTAAAGATAAAAAATAAATATTCAACAGCTTATAATTATAAGCCTAAAATTATTGAATGCTTTTTAACAAAATAACTAGCATAATTATTAAAAAGGTATAGAGTTATTCAACATGAAAGCAAAAAAAGTATAATTCTCACTAGTCAAATACTAACTAGTTAATATGTCATGTATTAATATAATGAATTACATGGATATTTTAAATATAAACGAAATAAAAAATAAATTAAAAATGTAGTGGGGTGGGTTCTGAATTGACCAAATATTTATTCTATTGATAATTAAAAAAACAAAATATAACAAATTCAATCATTTGAAAGTTTCAATTTTTGAAGATTTCAAAATTTGATTTATTAATTCATAAAAGTTTGTTTTATTAATTATTTGTAAATATTCTATTATATAGGTTAAACAAATTAATGAAAAATATTAATGAAATTTTATATAAAAACGTAGAACACATACAAGTGAAAAGGTGAATTATATGTCATTGGAAAAATAGGAAAATGCTAATCGGTTTCTCTTTATGGTATTGGTTAATGAATAAAAAAATATAAAATTATTATTGGATTGTGTAAAATTTATTGTTATAAATACAATCTATGTATGTCTTGACTTTAAATAAAAAAAAATTCTATGTTGATTTCTTAAATAGTGCCCTTAAAAGAATCGTTAATATAAAAATAAAATTCCCAAACTTGTTATTAACAATTTTGTGGTGTGTTTATAATTATTGGAAAATTTTATTTTTAATTTTATTTGTTTAATTAATATCTAAAGACATAACAGTTTCCTTTAATTTGTTATATATAGGGGTGGATTTAGGGATGTCAACTGAACGTATGTTGATATTATATTACTCGTATATGTATTCGTCAAAATTAGTCGGTATTCATGTTAGTAGCGGGTATTTATGAGTATCACTAATAATTAATAATTTAAAAATTATAAAAAAAAAAGGAATGTCATATAATATACTATAATACTATATTATATTAATATTATAAAATATAAATGATCATTACATGATATCATTACGAGTTAATATATTAAAAAATATCATTATAATAATATAAAATAAATTTTATCTTATTCTAAATGATAAAAATTAAAATATTTTAATATATTTAATAAAAAATATTTTTACAAAGTATATGAGGTATCCGCAAGGCAACAATATAATATATGTTCCCACCTATTTTATAAATATATATGCATGTATTCATTGTGGGTATATCCGTGAATAAGTTATCCACGAGTTTTTTTACGATCGGTAGGTGCATGGATTAATGTTTTGGAGAGTTTTTTTTTGTCCTCTTTAAAATCAGCGTGACTTTGCATGATAATTTAATTTACAGTAATGATATTCCCACACCCACTTTTTATCCACCTCCCATACACCTCCCAATTAACAAGATTAACAATATAGATAACCATCAATTTATATAGTATTAACCACATGTTCATTTCAAACAAAGTTAACCGTTTGTCATTTTGAATAATTATCTGAAGTGATTTCAATATTAACCACTTAAACAACTCATTTAACCACGCATTAACTCACAATTAACCACCTTTTGCCTCACTTGTAATTATATGAAGTGATTTCCATATTAACCACTTGAGCAACCCATTTAACCACATGCTAACTCACACTTAACCACCTTTCAAAGCAAAGTTAACGGTTTGTCATTTTGAAGTTATCTAAAGTAATTTCAATATTAACCAATTGAGCACCTCATTTAACCACATACTAACTCACAACTAACCACGTTTTGCCTCACTTGTAATTATCTGAAGTGATTTCAATATTAACCACTTGAGCAACTCATTTAACCACATGCCAACTCACACTTAACCACCTTTTGTGTCACTTATGATTATCTGAAGTGATTTCAATATTAACCATTTGAGAAACTCATTTAACCACATACTAACTCACACTTAACCACATTTTTCATTTATTTCAATTGATCATAAAGATTATTACATAAATAAGGGAGTATGAATTTATGATTTTTTTTTTGCCGACTAGTTTATGGTTATTATTGTATAAGTTAATGGTTAAATATGCTATAAATTATGAAAAGTAAAATTTTTTTGAGAAAAAAAATGTCAGGATTTTGTAAAAAAAAAAAAGAAAACGAGTACTGTTCAAAAAAAATTTTAAAAAAGGAAGGTGTACCTCGGATGGATACTGTTTGGGTGTGGAAAAATGTTTATTGTTTAATTTAGCTGTCGAAAGTAGGACACATAGAACAACAGCCAGATTCGTGCAAATATTTTTAGGTTTTTGATGGATTCATTAACAATATAATTAGTGAAAGTCTAACAGGATTAATGGATTTATTCTTAATTAACAACTGAAATACTAAAGTCAAAACATTCTTAGGTTTTTGATGGATTCATTAACAATATAATTAGTGGAGCAAAGTCAGATGCTTTTGCTAGACCAAGATTTGTGCCGTACATACACTATACATTAAATATGAATGGCACCTTGGTCAGTAATGCAGTGTTTAATTTTTTTTAGTTCTTGAGAATATCCTTCATTCCACAAGGAAAAAATTAATCTCTTAAAATTCTATTTTCAGATATGTGCTAATGATTGTTGATTAAGAAATTAATAAATATAATATTTTTAATTAAAAATTACAACATTCATTATATTTATAAAATATTAAATGCTTCATATTTTAATAAAATATTAATTTTAATATCTTAATCAATATCTCATATTTTTATATTACACATGAATGTAAAAAATAGATACAAGATGATATACCCTAACCCGAGCACTTTCATTTGAATAAGGAGCAAGTGACATCTTGGTCAGAAATGAATTGCGTTAATGCTTTTTGAAATTGTTTCGAGTGAAGTAGTTGCATCGTATCTTGAAAGCAATCAATTAGCAGAAGTTTTTTTTTCCCTCACGTTTTCTTCCACACCTTAATTGAAAAGTAAACAATTAGTAAAAAATTTTGTAGATTCTTTTGTTACAAAATAAAAATAAGCAAGAACTAGAACCTAACAAAAGATACTCCTGCTCAGCTACAAGTCAATGCTAAGTGCATTAGGGGTAGAGTCGTCAAAATGAGTTTGTCTGACCGGGCCGGCTTGCAAAAGCTCGCAAAAATGTAGGGTTTGAGTACCTATTTTAGAAGCTCGAATAACTCCTGAGCTTTTTAGCTCAGCCCGATAAAATCCGCTACCCGCAAAAACCCTTAAAAGGTCAGGTAGCATGCAAAAAAACCTATTCGCAAAAAGCCCGCAAAAAGATAGGGCCCGAGCACCTATTTTACACACCTTACTAACTTTCCAGGTTTTTTAGCTCATTCCGATAAAAAGTCCGCTACCGACATCATGCAGGGCCGGGTAACCCAAAATGACAACTCTAATTAGGGGGATGTCTTAAAATACAAAACTTATCCGAAGAAGGCACTCATTGCTTAGCTAAAGCATCAACACAAAAGTTCCTCTCCCTAAGGGTACGTTTCATAAGGTGGAGAGAAATATGGTATAGAAAAATAGAGAAGAGAAAAATGAGTGGAAAGAAACACGTGAGAAATATAGAAGAAATTATAGTTGTTTAGTATAAAAGAATTTGAGTGGAGAGAAATATAGATATAATTGATAAAGACTAAAATCCTCTTAAATAAACATTTTTAATAAAATTTATAAAAAAGTTCAAAATATTTAAACATTATAAATTTATGTCAAAACTTAAATTTTAATATTTATTTAAACCAATTTAAATTTATAAATAATAAGTATAACTAATTAAAAAATATTAAAATTGATAAATGCATGTTAGAATATATATATATATATATATATATATATATACACGTGTAAGCCTCGAGGGGCACTGTAGTGCACTCAATGACATTGAACAACACGGTATATTGGTCCGAAAATTCTCTCTCATACCAACATAATGTTTCTTTCCATTTCTTCACACTTTACTCGAGAAATTTGCAGTCCCGGGACCCACCGCTATTTTTTTCCTTTTTCACGAATTTCTATCACATCAGACACACGCATTTATTTCTCTTCCCTCTATTTCTTCTATTCCACCCTCAATTTCTATAATATCAAACTCAGCGTAAGAGTGTGATTCAATGAAATACTTCAATCCGAAGAAAACAAATCATTGAATTCTTACGGTAATAGCTCCATATTAATATTGTTTTGATGGTTAGAAGTTAATTAGGTGGATAATTTATAAACAATTTGTCTAACAAGTAACTTTTTAAAAACTCTCATTCCATGCCACCTGAAGGCCATGCATCATACCCAGAAGCTCAGCTAAAATGTTATAATAGTTAATATTGTGGCCAAGAAAACCACATAACCAACTACCATGACAAACTCTAAGAAGACCCCCAAAACCACCAATGACTCCATGATTATGAAATACACTTCCATCAACATTTAGCACTAGCTAGTCAGATTTTAGAGGAATCCAACGAACCAGTCTACGAGCTTTATGTAGATTTAAAAAGAGAGAAGTGTGTGGCGTAATAATTTAGAAAAATAAAAATATATATTATATGAATTATTGTATATATTTAATTATATGAATGACATTTGTTAATTATCACACTAACTAATTGAGTTTAATTAATCACTATACATTATCAGCGTAAAAAATTTTTACGATCACATTCAATGATGCGTTGTTAAATTATTTAATGAATATGACATCTATGCAATTTTTAGTTTATTAAATGATGTGTCAACACATAATTAAATAACAATATAAAACAGTTTTTACACTTGAGAGTGTATAGTTATTAAATTCTAATTAATTTCTCTCCCTTTTTATTTAACTTTTCCATTGTGAAAAAATTTGTCATTTGAGATAACAATTACCTATAAGCATAGTTAACCCACACTTAATACTATACACTATTTTATATCTTTCTATTTTTTTCATATCACATTAATTATCATTTTTTTTTCTTTCCTTCTAATCTCCCACACTCAAACAATTTAATATTTGTTTGGTTCTCAATTAAAAATATTCAAAATTAATTATGGAAAATTGATTTTAAATCACCATCTAACTTATCTTGTATTCTACCATTAATTTTATAAATATACCGGAATAATGGCACTTAAATGTGGAAGATGCATTTCCATGCTAGCATTATGTCACAAGGTAAACACCAATTCCATTATTGGGAATTGTTCCCCACAGAATATACTGACAATACGACCTATTTTGATTTTTAGATTGAACATTTATATATAAATATGTATTTTTAAGAGAAAATATCAAAATAAAAAACTGTGATATTAAGAAATGAGATGGATTATTTGTACAACAAATATATACAACAACTCATACAATACAACACATTTTCTCTCTTTATCTCCCTCCGTCATATATCACCTATCATATCCACATTTCTCTTTCTTTCATTTCTATATCTCTTATGATTGTAAGCAATTATTGTACAATTTTGTTGTACAAATACAATTTCTCTTAAGAAATTAAATTTCTCTTAAGAAATTAAAGTGTAAAAAGATTATAAGTTTGAAGTCTAATGAAAGGAAAGATATGGAGAAGAAGATAGAGCAAAACAAGGTGAATGAAGTGCAGCCTAACCAATATCAAGCATGTAACTTGACATCAGCTTTTCTTTAATTGTTTAATTTTTATTGTGAAATAAAGGAAGAGACGTGAATTATTTAACAGGAAAAGCACACTTTAAACCCTCTATTTATACATAGGTCTCGTTCTCGCTCGCATCCTCACCCAGAGACAGTAATTAGTTTGGTGTGTGTATCTATTCACTCGGTATTGTTTGGTTTTTAGCCACTCTGTCTAAACCCATTTTGAAAAAAAGAAAGAAGAAATAAAGTCAGACAGATTACAAAAAAACAGAGTGCTCTTTACGAGAGTATCTGTGCAGTGGCAGTTCCAGGCACAATCGTCTAAAAACCATACCATTCACTTTCAATTAATCTCCATTTCCTTTCATCTTCCCTCAACAACATACACCCATGTACAAATCAAAGACTAGTAGTGGTATTATGGCAACAAAAACAGAGGAAGGTCTTCTGTTGGCTGATCACACTAACCCAGAAAAGACATGTTCATGTTCCACCATCATGACAGAGGTGAAATCCCTCATGCTTCTTGCTTTCCCCATCGCACTAACAGCTCTCATTTTCTACTCCCGTTCCATGGTCTCCATGCTATTCCTGGGCCACCTAGGAGACCTTCAACTCGCAGCAGGGTCCTTAGCCATGGCCTTTGCCAACATCACAGGCTACTCCGTTCTCTCGGGTCTCTCCCTTGGAATGGAGCCACTCTGCTCTCAAGCCTTCGGAGCAAAGCGTCCAAAAGTGCTTTCTCTCACCCTCCATCGCTGTGTCATGTTCCTATTGGCATGCGCCATCCCAATCTCAATGCTGTGGCTAAACATGTCAAAAATCATGTTATGGTTGCACCAAGAACCACACATCACCAACATGGCTCAAACCTATCTCTTCTTCTCTCTCCCTGACCTTATCACTAACTCCTTCGTTCATCCAATCCGCATTTACCTTCGTGCACAGGGCATCACCCACCCGCTCACGTTAGCATCTCTCGCCGGAACCATCCTTCATCTCCCCTTCAACTACCTCCTCGTCACACGCCTCGGGCTTGGAGTCGCCGGAGTGGCCGCAGCCTCCGCCGCGTCCAACCTCTCCATCCTGCTCTTCCTCGTCGCGCACGTGTGGCTAACGGGCTTACATCGTGACACGTGGACGGCGCCGAGCCGAGAGTGTCTCACCGGCTGGAAGCCGTTGCTTCGGTTAGCGGCGCCGAGCTGCGTGTCTGTTTGTTTGGAATGGTGGTGGTATGAGATCATGATCGTTTTGTGTGGGCTCCTCGTGGACCCCACTGCAACCGTCGCTTCCATGGGGATCCTCATCCAAACCACTTCGTTGATCTACGTCTTCCCCTCCTCGCTCGGGTTCGCGGTTTCCACTCGGGTCGGGAATGAGCTCGGGGCGAACCGCCCTTTCAGGGCTAAGTTATCCGCCGTTGTGTCAGTTTTCGTTGCGGCCATGATGGGCTTCTCTGCCATGTTTTTCGCCACCGGGATGAGGCACCGGTGGGGAAGGATGTTCACCGCCGATGAGGATATCCTGCGACTCACGGCGGCGGCGTTGCCTATTTTAGGACTGTGCGAGCTCGGGAACTGTCCGCAGACGGTGGGGTGTGGCGTCGTTAGGGGCACGGCAAGGCCTACTGTGGCGGCGAATGTGAACCTGAGCGCGTTTTATCTGGTTGGGATGCCGGTGGCGGTTGGGCTTGGGTTTTGGTTGGATGTGGGATTCTGTGGGCTGTGGCTGGGCCTGCTTTCAGCCCAGGTCTGTTGCGCGGGGCTGATGTTGTATGTGATCGGGACCACGGATTGGGATTTCGAAGCCCAGCGGGCACAGATACTGACCTTGGTTGATGAGAACGGAGGATCAGGCGGAAATGGAATGATGAACGGAGAGGAAGAGCCATTGACCGGCATTGTTACTCTGTCTTGATCGTTGATGAAAATCTATTAACCCAAACCCCCCATCCTCGTGGTGATGGGGTAATGTCTCATATTGTTTGTAATTTTCCAAAGAAAAAAAAAAGAAAAAAGAAAGTGAAATGCAACTAATTTTTTCCACCTCTTTTTTCTCACCCATATGGACCTGGATACATATACAGAAGATAATTTAAAATTTTAAATTAAAAGAGATTATTCTGTCTTTTTCAACATCAAGAAGGTATCTCATTTGTCATTTCTTATTTTATACTGTGATAATAGTACCGCTATATTTGTCGATACGAAAAAGATATAAACTGGTGATGGATTCCTTGGCTAAAAAAAAAATAAATTATAACAAAATAGAATGTGAGGATATATTTTCTCTATGCGGTTATGAATGATTTAATTAAAAAATTAAAGATGATAATTAAGGAACCGTGAGAAATTAAAATGAGTAACTAAAGCAGAAACTCATTAATACTAGTATTTTTTTAAAAGAAAAAAAAAAGAATATGGTTGTGTACTTAAAAGGAAGTACTTGAAGTTGTTTGACATGTCGATGAGCATGAGAGTGAGAGTGGTCCTGGAGAGTCCAATTAAAGAGGCGACACATGGCTTGGTACATCTGACGAAATGGGTCAATCCCGTAAACATATTGCGCAGAAGAGAAGAGAAAAAACATGTTGCATGGTACTGTGACACTCTTGAGGAGGGAGCTGCCTCCTCTTAACCTTTTCCTTTATCGTTTGCCACTGCCAACGACAACGACCCGTGTATAGTGACTCTTGCATTACCCAAGTACTCTACGGAAATTAATGCACTCATTTCAAGCTACATAATGAACCGGTTTTTTTTTCCAATAATTTCCTTTTTTCTTTTTTCTTTTTTCTTTTTTTGAAAAATAAAAATTCAATGGTTAACTTTGCAAAACTTAATTACAACCTGATTTTACATATATAGAAATTAACTGAGTGTTGCAAAATTAATTCGAAAATGCAGATAGAAGGGATTGATTTGCGTCCCCATGAGTTAGATATAATGAGAAAGGGGGTGTACAGAACAGAAGAGAACAATTGACGATGTTTGTAATTGTAGGGAAAAGAGGGTGGTTGTGTGTGTCTGTTTTTTGAAGGGCAGTAACGTTGAGATTGAGAATGAGAGCGCGCACGAGGGGCCGCACGGCATTAGTGACAGTCTATCGTATTTGTTGTCTTCAAACTAACATCATCATCTCTTCTCTTTTTCTTTCCTTCTCTTTTTATTTCCACCCCTCTCAACGTATCACTCTCACTCAATCTTATTAATAATAATAATAATAATTTCATTACATTAAATGTTTTTATTCCAAGTCAAAATATTAATTATATTTATAATATTAAATATTACATGATCTAAAATTTTTTATTTATCTTTTTTTTAATTAGTATACTAAAAGTACTCATAATAATATTATATATAATCCACCTCTTTACTCTACAATTGAAGTGAAAAACAATGTGGACCAGTTAGTACTAACATGTATTTACATTGTGTTTGGTTGAAACAGATAAATGTGGTAGAGAAAAATAGAAAAGAGGAAATAATGAGAAATGAGATGAATGTGAAGTTGTTTGATTTGAGAGAAATATAAGAAAAATAATGTTATGATGTCAAATCAACATTTGGTTGAGTGTAAATATAAAATAGAGTTATAAAATTTCTAGTGGACAATAATGTAATTCAATAAAATACCAAAAAAGAGTGATAAAAGATAAATTTCACAAGCTTAGGTGACTCAGATTTTTACTTGAGTAGAATTGTATCTAAAATCAATGGTTGAATTAAAATGAGTGATGCGCACTTAATTTATGAATATGTTAAACGAAAATGATTTAAAATCAATTGATCAATGAAATTGATTCTGCATTGTTGGGAACATATAACCAAATGAGCACTAAGAATCCATTGTATGCTATAACATGAATATCAATAATATTATAATCGATTTTGAGAACATAACACCAAATATCACAAATTGATTTTCCAAAAAATAGAGATCATAAAATGACAAAAAAATCGATTTCAAACACAACACTACAGATGAGGGGTACATATGTAAATGTGCTCAACAGTCCCGGTCTTCTCCCCTTCTCTTTGTCGTCAACCTAGAAGATTTTATTTCTTGCGGGACCCACACACTTTTTTTATCTCTACTAACTCTATGTTTCACCAAACGAGGGTAACAATGATCTCTCTAACTCTCTCGTAATAAACACAATGTTACCTTACTTTTGTGAGAAATGCCTTGCTAATGGGTGTCACAATTAAAGAAGTTTTGTATTGAAAATCATGAAATTATCACAATTTTAACATTAAAAGTTATGCATGTCATTAAAATTTTTCCATTTTTATTCCTTATAAGTATATATTCTAAGAACAATCATTCATACTTTTCTATGAAAAAAGCAATAAAATCTATTTTTCTTACTAATTTCCATAAAATATGTACATTATATAATATGCATTAATTGTTATGAATAGATTGTTATATGGAGGTAATTATTTCAAACTTAATTCTTTTTTAAATTTAAGTTATGTGTGTCAAAATGATTATCCTATGGAGGTAATAAAATTTCCATAAAATATTACTACCTCCATAGAATAATCATTCACAGTAAATTTAAAAAGGAAATAACAAAGTTTTATAAGATAAAATTTGTTATGAAATTTAAATGTTTTGTTGTAAAAAAATCGTATGAAATATTCAATAAATTTTAAAATTTTCAAGAAATGTTCTATAAATTTTGAAATTTGCAGAAAAATATCCATGGGAGAATCTCTGCAACAAATATTTCTATATTATCACGAAATGAAACATAACTAGTAATAAAGACTAAAATTATGTATTTAAAAAAACCAAAATAAAAATAAAAGAGGACTAATAATTTTACTATATTTTCAGGCTAAAAAAATATTTAACCTTTATTTTTTAACTCATAAATCAAACAATATTCACGTTGCTAACTCAAAATTTGTATGCTGATAATTAGTTTATGCAAAAAATTTGACACACACAAATATATATAAACCATTTTATGTACAAATTAATTATGCACACTTTAATACTTAAGGAAAAAATTCATATTAAAATTTCACATCAGTTTATCATGTGATTTTTTTTAATTCTCTCTCCCTCTCTCTTCATAGTTATTTCATTTATTTAATATTATGAAAAAAGAAACACAAAAGTCTTGATTGTCTATGAAAATATAATACAAAAAATTCAAAAAAAAAATTCAATGTGAAAGAATCAATTTTCAGTTTTATTATTATTATATATATATATATATATATATATATATATATATATATATATATATATCAAGTTTCAAGACATCACAATAGACATATAAATTGATAGAAATGTATTAACGTGATTCTAATGATATACAAATTAATATAGTTTTATGAAAAATGATGATGTTAGTTGCATCATATAAAATAACATAGAAATAAAAAGAGATGTCAACCATAGAATTTAAGCGGGATGGATGAAATGGAAAAATGCATCTAATTATTTATAATTAAAAAAATACCACTCATAATTAAAGAAAAATTTCATTGCATACAATTATAATACATGTAATTTAATGTTGAGTAGTGAGGAACTAATAAAAAAGTAAATTTAGTTTGTAAAGATGACTTGGTTTTAATAGATCAGTTTAATACGAAGATTTTTTTATACAATAATAGTTGCGCTATTGATTATGATTGGTTAAGGGTACAAAAGCAAGGTATACAGGTACTTCAAAAATAGTTTTTACATGAACCCAACCATGTATGATTATGCAATCCCACTTTTTGTACCCACTTTTGTAACAATTAATTGTTTTGTAACACTTTCTTTTCTTTTGGTGCAATACCACAGGTATCCTCCACGGGAGGCAATTCTGTTCGAGCCGGGTAGGACATCTGGGCTTCTAACACTTTCTTTAATCCTATTTATATGATTCATTTTAAAAATCTTTTTTTTTTTGTATTAGGGAGGGGCAAAACACCCCAACTACAACAAAGACTTTCTAGGGAAAGCTACCCCTACAATATCATCTCTAAGAAAAGTAGAAATCCCCTGAGGAGGAGAGCAAAAAATATGCACGCCTAAAGGGAAATTAAATGCAAAATTCACCGGCCAATCTGTTGCCCGTTTTGCTTCTCTAAAGGAATGAGTAATTCTGATCATTCTGAATTGATTCATCAAACTTCTAATAGCCTTAATGATGGAGCTGCAAGGGTGAACAAAATCAACATCTTGATTTATAAGGCTAACTGCTGTCATAGAATTTGTCTCAACCCATAAACAGGCAAGCTTATGCCTAACAGCCACCGATCATTTTAAAATTCTTGATGATTCTTAATTATTTTTTTAAAAAAATTAGGATTATTTATTATTTTCTCCATATTTTCTTTCATACACATCGAACCTTTATAATTCTCAAAGTTTGATTAACGTAATTAAATAGAGTTTTATTTTAAATAAGCATAAATTTAGAATGATGAAACAACTTTTTATAAACCAATACATATTAACATCTTTCCTTAATATATATGCATATGTGTGAAAGAGAGAGACTAGGTAGGGTGTTATAATTAAATAAGACTAAAGATATATAGTATAGCATTGTTTGTTTGTTGAAAAAATATTGAAACTTACCTTATGTGGCATGTGTATGTATAGAGAAAACCCATAAATCACTAGTAGAGGGTAGACCAAATAATAAATATAATATCCAATAGTTAGAAATACAAGAAGATTAAGGAAAACTATAAAACAAATCATAAATTAAAATATCTGTATTTAAATAGTATTTCACTAGATACGATTCATGACAAAATATATATTATGTTGTGGTTTGATTCATGTAACCAACCTCATTTGATTTTAAAAACAAAAGAAATTGTCTTTAATTGTGAAAAATTAAGGATCGGGGTCCTCTTATAGTAGCTTCTAAAGGAGGGGCTGTTCTGCAAAAGTTGACCACGAAATGCCAGTTTGGTTTTGGAGAAAATGCTGCATATCATGTCATCAATTAGCGTATCATCATTCTTTGAAATTAAAACACATGCTGCATGATGCATGCCGTGTAAGTTGACATATGGTATTATAGGATTAATTGTGTTTGACATTGTAGCAAAGTCAGCCAAGTTTTTTAATAAAAGAAAATATATTTCTCGTACAACGTTATAGCTGATCTCTTGACTTGAATTATTTAATTAATTAATCCTTTCTTTAATTGTAACGTATTAAGACGACATTAGGAGATGTCAGAGAGATTTGTGCCAGCCATGACGACTAATATTTGTAGCTAGCAGGTTAATTTGTAAGGAATGCTTAAAAATATGAACCTTTGACTTGTACCCATATATATATATATCTGTCCACCTAATTAATAATATCCGTACGTCCACATCAAGTTCTAGAAGTTCCGGTAAAAACGAACACATCTGGGGATACCCATACAACAGAATTGTTTTACTATAATTTCTTATATAAATTTTACTCGCAAACATGAATCTTTCTTGACAAAAAAAGTATAAATATCATAATACAATAATCTTAATGCATGCATACGAAAGGAAATTGTTGTATATAGTCCCTTTATTTTTGTCTACAATTAATGGAAATACTGAGATTTAAACATAAGATGTCATGTATATTATCCAAACTAGAGGGCACCCTATCGGGGACACGCCATAAATCAATATTTGTTGGTTGGTGATTTTATAATAAATTAATAATTATTTGAAAGTTTACTGAACATACAGTCAATTATTTTTAACAATTAATTTAAGATACTAGAGCTATGCTTTTTTAAAAATATTTTTTTAATTCTTCCTTGAGCAATAGAGAGATCAGTTGCAATTTTTAAGAATAATTGGTAACTCTTCTCTTCCAGAACAAGCGATATTTGAAAACGAAATTCACTCAAATGATAACCAATATCATTCTGTCTAACACAAAATAATCTTTCTTAATTAACTATTATTTTATATTTATTTGCAAAGAGCTGACTTTATTTTTTGGGTAAATAAAGAGTTGACTTTACTTGATGAGACTATATCTGCATATAAATTTTATAATTTTAATAACGGATGACATGCAATTTATTTTACAGGTATATAGCAAGATTTAAAAAAGAGATATAGGAAAGGAGACAAAAAGTGGAAACACATGGTTTTTTTTAATTTCGTGCAATATCACAAGTATCCTCCACGGGAGGCAATCTTGTTCGAGCCGGGTAGGACGATAAAGCTCTCCCTCCACGTGGTTTTGATCCGAGAATAAGACCATAATAGCAAAGAATTAATGAATTAATAGGAGCGGGTCTTGTTACATTCGCGTGCCAAATTACGCATATATATTTGCCTATATATTGATACTAAATGGTGGTTGGTACCGGTGGTATAGTAACTCTGACCCAAACAAATTTTACTTACAAGTCTAGGGATTTAAATCTTGGTCAAAGACCAAAAATAACAACAATAATTTTTATGGTTTTCAAATATTTTTATTATATAGTTGATGTTAAACTAAAAAACTCCTTCTAAATTTTGAGCGTTGATAATTAATTTTCATCAAGGGTACAAATAATTCTTTTTATAGGAATTTCTTTTAGTGCTCTTGATCAATTTTTAAGAATTATATAATTAAATACATTGATGACTTCTATCTTTAAGTAACTTCCATTGTTGGATGGTGGTTTACTTTTTCAAACATTGTTTTTGATAGTGGCGTCCTTGATCTCAATCGAGAAAGGTCAGCTCATAGAATTACCTTTGTTAAGTAGAAGTAAAATAGGTACGTACACTATGTAGATTCCACACTAAACTTTTTAAGAGAAAGTGTTAACTTACATAACACAGTGAATACAACAATTATACCACTGTGTTATATTAGCTCAACCAAAAAAAAAAAATAGAGAGATGAATGGTGATTTGCGTACACGGCCCCATGTGGAAAAAACGTTAACAGTGTAGTCACTGTTTTATGTAAGTAAATCAGTGCTCATTTTTTAAGTAGGAAAGAGATAGATAGATATATTAGAGCATTATTATACCTGCCCGGGAAATAATACCTTAAGGAAGTATCGGTGCTTCAATTGTTATTTAGCGTTGTAGCATGTAGGCAATTTGACTTGGTTGCTTCATGGGCATTCATTACTTGCTAAAACAACACCAAAAAGCAACAAAAATATAATAAAAAAAAATATTACTTTGTATTAGAAGCATCCAAAGAGAGTTGCTCTATTGCAGAGATAAAATGTTTGAAGGTGTTTGTATTTGAAAGAGTCAAAATAAGTGATATATATAGGTGAGTTCCATTAGAAGCACCCAAATAGAGTTGCTTAATTGTGTATGCTCTTATATGGGCCTCACGTACACCTTCATTTCTTACTAGATAAATCCAGTAACTACAAATGATCTTTAGTAGTTTAAAGAGGCATTACCTCAATTAGGTTGTTGTTCACCTTGAACTGCTCTAGAATGTATTTTCCGAGAAAAAATAACTAAAAGAAAAATTTCTTTCAATAAGCATAAAATGAAATGGTGAAAACTAAGTAAAAAGTAATTTTTTTTTTGTTAAAGAAAATGTGAGATAGTTGGGAATATAGTTTTGGTTGATAGATCCATTATTAGGGATATCACGAGGCGGGGATGGATAATATATTACTCGTATATCTATATCCAATAAAATAAGCGAGTATCCGTGCGGGCAGATGATATATCCTTTTAAATGTTATAAAAAAAGGAGAGATTTTCATATAATAATCACAATATCACATTATATAATATAAACTATGATAATGTAATATTATTACGAGTTAATTAATAAATTAAAAATATCATTATAAAATGATATAACATAAATTTTATCTCATAAAGTATTTAAAAAAAAAGCATAATATTTATTAAAAAAATTAATTCGGGTATCCGTCGTGGGTATATCTACCCGTACTTGGGTACGTGTTTTTTTTTTTCAATCCATTCCCATTATTTATGATTTAGCATTTTGGTATGTACGTATAATTGTATATTTAATCCTATGATAAGCCTGCCTATAAAAAAGCCGAGTCCCCCAAATTTGTGAATTCAATGTACTTTTAATCATACATATCAATTAGTATGTTGGTTAAGTGCATGTGATAAAAAAGAGAATGCCCTAGCTAGTGTCAATTCTGTCGAGGAATAGGGACAGTTTGGAAGGTAGTCAATTATTTGCATAATCAGAGTTAAGTAAGAAGTAAAAATGGAATTTGATTGGAGGGTCATGGTGACTAGCTAGCTAGCTAGTACTATATATATATAGCTGCTAGCTACAAGATCTCAGGAAATGAATGTTAGCTAGCTAGCTAGCTAGGGGAAGGGGCACATGAAAAACATATATAGCATATATATACATGCAAACGATGAGAAAGAAATTGAAGTTATATGAATGAACTGGCTATAGATCAGACAGCATCATTTTATACCATCATACTTCTCACATGGCTACTCTTTTGGGCTACCAACCCAATCCTCTCAATATCTCTTAAACCACTTTCTCTGTCCCCTTCTCCAAACCTTCTAGTCTAGCACCTTTCTCTTATACTATAATTTTTTGTTTTGTTTCCCCAATGTCATTGCGCGCATCCTCATCAAGCCAAAAACAAAAAAAGAAACTTCAATTTAATTTCCTACAATGTATGGATCATGAGTTCATCACCAACCCATCATGATCATGATCACCATGCGGACCCTCCCTAGGATAGCTGTCTCAATTGGAAAGAAACCCTATATAGCTCTGCCATGAGCGAAGCAATACCCATAGGGGATGGCCTCAATGTCCACCTTGCAAACAACAAAGCCACAGGCATGGAATATTCTCTCTCATTATATATATAGGTAGCTGGATATATCAATGTATCTATCTCTATTGGAACTAACTATATATTATAAAGGGCTAGTTTTCCATGATTTGCTCAACAAAATGTTGCCTTTAATTTCTTTCTCAAGTTGGCTTGACATGTCCCCCTGACCCCTCACAAAGTCACAAGGGGATGACCCTTCTCCTCCACACATGGGCTAATGTGTGCCACCCCAAAGCCTATCTTTTCATCCTTTGGTTAGGGCTCACTTGCCCCCCATCATTCTCTACCCCCTTTAAGGTCGACACTTGCCGGGACCACACCCACTCTCACCTAGTTGTGGATTTCAGTAACATTTTTCATTTTTCCATACTTATTTATACTATTTTTTTCACTATAGAGGTCCCTAATCCTATATTCTAGCTTTAGTCACAATCTCATATCCTTCCCTTATAGCTAAGAGCGTGTTTAGTACAAATCGAACTTAAAATTCTTACCATCTCAATTTGCATTCGTTACCAACTGAGTCACACATTTTTATATTATATTGTATCCTATTCACTTAATTTTTCTCTCTTTTTTTCCCCTTTTTATCACATTAATTATCACATCTCTTATTTTTTCCCCTTTTTATTTCTTTTTTTTTTAAATTTCTCCCTTACCTACGATTGTACCAGTATACTTTAATTTCCTTTCAGTTAAGTTATACCATACAAAATCCAATATATATAAATGGTACGTTAAATTATCAGAAAGGGAACAACACATGCATTACCTCTTCTATCTATCTCCATTCCATTTCGTATGGGTGTTTGCTTTTCCCTGTCGATATAATTCCTTTCCATTTTTTTCTTCCTTTTATTATTATTATTTTTTTAAAAAAAGCTGTGAATATCTGTGATACGATGGATACACTGTAGAGATTTCGAGAGAGTGTGTGGATAAGTTTTTTTTAAATACTTTTTCCTGGCAGATATTTCCTTTAGGACAAATGAATTGAAGCTTGAAAGTTTAAAAAGATACTCCAGGCCCCACGGCACACCACCATAGTTTGTTATACATTATTTACACAGTTAAAATTAATGAAAAATATCACAAGGGAATCCGGTCGAATTAGATCTGAAAATTATAAAAATATATTAATTGTGTAAAATAAACAATATATATTGCACATGGTTCTTAAAAACATATATTATTTGATCCTGCTGATAACATTGGTGTTTGTAACAAAAAAAAAAACACATTGGTGTTCATTTGTTTAATCAAAGCACAAATCGCAATAAATAGCTTCAAAGTTTTTAGCTGATTTTTTCAATTATTTTTCCTATCTTTTCACTCCATCTTTTCGAAAACCAATTTTCTTTTGCTCTTATTTTTTTGTTTAACCACAGGTATCCTCCACGAGAGGCAATACTGTTCGAGCCGAGAACATCCACATCATGGTGGGGCTAAAGGAATCAAGTATGTACCACCTGAACCAACCCCCGTTGGTCTTTTACTCTTATTTAAGATAATGATTTTACCCCTTTTATTTGATTGCAACGAGATTTAGTTTGTTTTTTTTTTTTGTCAACAACAAGATTTATTTGTTTGTGATGTAGTTCCTGTGCAGAGGCAAGGAGAGGGCAAGCCCAAGAACCCCAAGGCCCGGATAGAGGTTACGGTCGGCAGAATAAGCCCAAATCCTAAACGAAAAGCTAATGAACCCATATAATCTGGCCCGGATAAGTATGTGCATTCCTGATGATGAAAATATAGGAAAAGGACTTTTAAGTTCTTTTTGGTCGAATGATGGATTCATTTTAAGTTCGAACCATAACTACCAACGTCACTTGAAATCGATGATGGGCTTTTCTCATTTATATGCTGACAAATGCCCATAACTCCCACTTTTTAATATTCCGAAATCAGTCTCTGTTTATGTAAGTGGGCCTGGGCCCTTTCCTCAATTTGCACCCCTGGGTGCCTTAATGATATATCTTTTAGACCAAAAAAAAAAAAGAAATCAATCCAACCATAAAAAGTTGAACCTAAAATATAGAAAATTACACAGAACACAAGAAGAGAAGAGAGAAGGGAAAAAGAAAGAATATGCTCATGAAAACTTGGCTCATCCCCCACCCCCAAACTATTACCAAAAGGAAACAAAAATGAAAAGTAACTTCAAAAGGGGAATGAAATATGGAGTAATTTTAGGGTGGCGTTAATACTCAATAGTAAGTGGATGGGAAAGAGTCATTTTCACAAAATTTTGTTTAGAAGCAGGTTAGGTGATTCCGTCCGAAACAAAGAATATGGTCCTAATTGGCATTTCTAGGAGGGTGTTTATGATGGGCATGTGCATATACCATCTTTATCCAAATTACAAATACAAAAGCTCATCAGTTCTCATAGGTAGAACTTGGTGCAGTGCTATGATGGGCATCTAATTTTTATATATTTTATAAACAAATAAAGTAAATCATTTTTATATATTTTATAATAAATAATTCTCTCAAATATTTTCATTGTTATCTCCTTAATCACTGTGAAACACTTTTGATATATGGTAAGATTCATAGATTTGATTCAAACAGAAATAGTCATATTCATGACCTCAACATCGATTCTCCCTTTGAATGTTCCAGCTTCTCTCCTGCTGTATCAGACGTCTACCTCACATTTCATGACTATGTAACCAAGTAAAACTTTTTTTTTTGGTCAATACTCAATACCGAAGTGAAACCTTTCAGGTTCGTCGTTTTTTACTTCAACCCCCGATTTGTCAAATATTATTAGTACATGAATCGCAAAAAAAAAAAAAAACTAGTAGTACGTGAAAGATAGAATTGACCAAAAGAAACTAAATTAAAACCTCATAAAAACTAAAAAATGAAAATAGAGTTTTTGACGGTGAATTAAAATCTCTTGCTACATAAATTAAAAATTAAAAATTTAAAACCTCACAATTAACTTGTTTGGACATAAAATTCACCCAATCTCTGGTTTAACCCTCTGACTGGCTTGAGTATTTGATATTATGCTTACTAGATTACAAACCGGCACAATAATCGTGAATAGCGACAGACATGTTCAGGGAAATTTTGTTTTCATCTGCTTCGTTCCAGTCAGCAAAGTACAATCAAGACCAAGTTTGTATTTGTAGTTTTCTCTACCTAGAAAGCCAAAATATTTAGTAATTAGTATAAGGTAAATATTTAATTTAAAGTCATGGTAGTAAAATTGAACAATTATTCACTTGGCCATAAGGCATTGCCAAGCAGTGCAGTGACATACATTAGTAGAGAGAGGAGCCTATGTCACATAAGAATCCATGATTTCAAAGTTGCAGAAAAAAGGACAGTAAAAACGCATAGGAGAGCTAGAATAAGTACACAAATAATTGAGGAAACAGTAAAACAGAACAATGAAAGAGAAAGAGGAGGGAGAGGTAGCAGTAGCAGAGAGCAGCATAGCATAGGTAGCTGTTAGGCGAGGAAAAGAACAACGTTTATTCATCTTAAAGCTATCTTTTTTATTGGCTCAGCTTTAATGCAGAAACAGAGCCAGCTACATGGATGCAAATGCAATGCATTATTTTATTTCTATTCACACACCCTGTTAGTGTTTGTTTGGTTTGGGGACTTGGAAGCTGAATAGAGAAGCTGAGAAAAATAGAATGATACCACTTCATTCATTGGCTAGCTTGGAATTGGAAGGAGAATTTAAAGAGCAAAGGAAGTTGCAGAGAGAGCAGAGGAAGGAAGGAAGGAAGTTGATATGTGACTGTGAAGCTTTGTCTAAATTAGGAATGCCTTCATGAGTGTGTCAGACATTTTAGGACACTGAGGCATCTTTCTTTTTTAGGACAGATCAATATACAGATTTCACTGTGGGGCTCTTCTCTTCTTTTCCTCAGTTCAATGCCAAGTTTTGGGGATTTCACTTTCCTTCCCCTTTCTCTTTGCGACTTTTGAACTGCTTTTCCTTTCGAGAATTTGATTCTACCAAGGTGGGGTTACCCCTCCCCTTCTTTCTAATGTGATTATTTTACTTCAAACAATCCAAATTGTTTAATACTAACATGGTTTGTTGGTTCATATGTAATGCAAATTGCAAAGCCCCACACCGCAATGTAATACAATATTTTATTCTTGTTTGATTTTGCTTACCATGCCTCCCTCACCCTGCTGCATGTTCCAGAGGCATGGTTTTTGTCATGTAATGCACATTTTCACAAGGCACTTTCTTTTTCTTTTGTATTAAAAAACTGTGACTGGGCTTTTGTAGGTTTCACTTCAAACTTGCAGTATTCCAACTCCTTATTCACTGCAGCCAATGGGGAGAGCCACTAGGTGGTTGAAGGGCTTGTTTGGGATAAAGAAAGACAGAGAACACAAAGAAAATTCAAATTCAGGCACCAAATGGTCTCCTCCTGTTCATTCAGAGAGAGATTCAAGAGGCTTGTGTCATAATCCAGCTACCATTCCACCCAACATTTCACCAGCAGAGGCTGCTTGGTTACAATCCTTCTACTCAGAAACTGAGAAGGAGCAGAACAAGCATGCCATTGCAGTAGCTGCTGCCACAGCAGCTGCAGCAGATGCTGCCGTTGCTGCTGCTCAAGCTGCTGTGGCAGTTGTTAGGCTAACCAGCCAAGGAAGAGACACCATGTTTGGTGGTGGTGGTGGTGGACATCACAGGTTGGCTGCTGTCAAGATTCAAACTGTATTTAGGGGATATTTGGTAAGTCTATTACTTTGCCTTTCCTTTTATTCTGTCCAAAATACATACACTAAAGAAAGACAACAGGTTTTGGCTGAAATTGAACTAGTCAAATGCAAATGCAAATTTTAGGCTTTCAATTATTACATTAGATTAGACCAGAAATCTAGAAATCTTGTGGCATTGTGGAATTTCATTACAAAATTGACATGTGTTTCTTGTAAATAGGCAAGGAAGGCACTGAGAGCCTTAAAAGGATTGGTCAAATTACAAGCTCTTGTGAGAGGGTACTTGATAAGGAAGCAAGCAACAGCAACCCTGCATAGTATGCAGGCTCTTATTAGAGCTCAAGCAACAGTAAGGTCTCACAAATCTCGCGGACTCATGAACACAAAAAATGAAGCATATAGGCTTCAAACACAAGCACGGAGATCCATGGTACACACAAATCTCAAATTCTACTATCATGTACTAACTTGTAGGGTATAGTGTTTGCATTCATAGTGGTTGTTGCTTCAATTTTTTTTTACAGGAGAGGTTTGATGACAATAGAAGTGAATACACAGCTCCCATCCACAGCAGAAGGCTATCATCTTCTTTTGATGCCTCATTGAATAACACTAACAGTGTTGATGGAAGCCCAAAAATAGTGGAAGTGGACACTGGAAGGCCAAAGTCAAGGTCTCACAGGAGTAACACATCAATGTCAGATTTTGGTGATGACCCATCATTTCAACCACTTCCCTCTCCCATCCCAATCCAATGTCGCACACCTGCTCATTTATCCATACCAGATCACAGGAATTTCCATGAGTCAGATTGGGGCTTAACAGGGGAAGAGTACAGATTCTCCACAGCACAAAGCACACCACGCTTCACAAGCTCTTGTAGTTGTGGGTCTGTTGCTCCTGTCACACCTAAAACTGTTTGTACTGATAATAACTTCTTCCTTGCACAATATGGAAATTTCCCAAATTACATGGCCAATACTCAATCCTTCAAAGCTAAGTTAAGGTCTCATAGTGCTCCAAAGCAACGGCCAGAACCAGGTCCAAAGAAGAGGCTTTCCCTTAATGAGATGATGGAATCTAGAAGTAGTTTGAGTGGGGTTCGAATGCAGAGGTCTTGCTCACAGATTCAAGAAGCTATTAATTTCAAGAATGCTGTGATGAGTAAGCTTGAGAAGTCCACAGAATTTGGTAGAGAGACAGAGAGGAACTTCTCCTACCAGAGGAGGTGGTGATTGGTGCACATTTGAGAAAATTAGCTTTCTTTGATTTTTCAATTTGTTAGTAATTAATAGGAATAGCTCTCTGTCTTTCTGTACCCAATGGTTGGCAATTTGCAGACATATAGTGGGTAGGAAACAGGGGAGTTAAGGCTGAAGACAAAATAGAAGGATAAGAATGAGAATTGAGAAGGTCCCCCATTGTAACATGAGAAAAGTTTGGTCATGAAATTATTTTCTTATATTGTTATCATAGTCAAATGCCAGAGTAATAATCTGCATTGCCTTTTTTTTTACTATGCATATTTTCTTTGATTATTGTAGTTTGAGAGCTTATTTTGTTACATGTAGTTAAAAACCTCAATTCAATTGTAGGCTGGCAGCTCATAAAAACGATCCCAAAAAAGATTTATGAACAGAAAATAGGGATCGAGGAACTTGAAAGTTGAAACAACAACTTGCCTATGGGAAAAATAAGAGATAGGGGTCTGAAAGAATGAGGCTCAAACTATAATTCTTCAGAGGTGTTAAACTAAAGCTTAAGTTTGTTTGAGTTATAAACAAAGTGTATTGTGTACCTCTAGAAAGTGAAGCAACAATATTATTATATTATAAGGTTTATGAATTATCAAGTATTTTGTTGATAATTCAGATCCCATTGAATGTTTTCCAGCCCATTTGAGTCACAAACAATCAGATAATACTTATTAGTTCAACCAATTCAGATCCCAACAGAAATTAAGAATTTTAATGATTGGGAAATTGATTTTAGTTGAGTGATTGTGGAGGAATATCTTTAATGTCAGGGAACACAGTTTACATCATTCTGATGCACACGTACTATGATTGGACGTACTATAATACTTATTTCTTGAATCTTTTTTAACCTCTTCGCTAGGAGTCTGGGACCTGGACCTTCCTTTACATATGAAGCTAAATTGGGTCTATCAATTTTAATTTAGGCAGCAATAACCCGAACTTCAGGTTGCAGCAGAAAAAGGTTGCTTTCATTCATTAGCAGCATTCAGGAAATGCACATGCATTCACTAGCAACATTGAAGGTGTGAATATAATATTAGCATGAAAAATAAGTCACCTTTTAATTTTTTTTACTAGTTTTATAAGCTAGTTTGATGTCTAGTAATGAGAAATGCTAGGAACACACTCTTTTGAACACTCTCTCTTACACACTCCATGTGATTGGTTAAAATCCACATGGGTTCCACCACTTGGGAGTGGGACCCACGAATTTAGTGGGACCCGTGTGAATTTTAACCAATCACATGGAGTGTGTTTGAGAGAGTGTTCAAAAGAGTGTGATGCTAGCACTCCTCGTCTAGTAATATACATAAATATAACTTATTTTAAGAGTTTATAGCTTTATAAGCTATTTCAGCTAACTTCTAATTTTTAACTTATTTATCTTTGGGTTAAGTATGTTTTCAATCCCTATAAAATTCATAAAATTTGATTTTGGTCCTTGTTTAAATTTTATTTGTTTTTAGTCCTTCAAAATACAAAAATTACATGATTATGGATGAATTTTATTTTGTTCTCACCAATTTACAAATACTTATATGTATATATTTACACAAAAAATCCAAATAATTTTATACTAAATCAATTTTATTCAACGCTTATGAAATTTGATTTAGAAAACATTATCAGACCTAAAATATTAACAATAATATTATATAGAATAAAACATTATGGGAGTGCTTTTTTTTTGTCAACTTATGGGAGTGTTTTTTTTGGGTCAATTATGGGAGTGTTTGTGAAGAACCATAAAGAATCTTTGGGCCAAAAATTTGGGTTAACGCAGAGGCTGTGTTGACGATACATTTTCGACCCACGCTACAGTATAAAATAAATTAGGCCCAATATAGACTTGATGCCTGAGAGAATAGGCGCCTAACGTAAGTGGGCCGAACTACTATAGACGTCAAGCCCATATTGCCTGAGTTTGATCCCACTCCAAAAGAGACGCAACAAGCCAAATGTTTGACTTGTTCGGTGACAAGGATTTTATCATATTCTTCGACAAAAAAAAAAGGATTTTATCATATTCAGATTATATTGACCCTATTTCTGATTCTATGCATGTTATTATGTTTGATTTTTCTCCAAAGCATTAGGCGCCATGTGTCATGTGCACTCTAACAAAAAGGTAAACTAAAAACACAGAGTCCATGGGGGATTCTAAATCAAATGAGCTGTGATTCATTCTAAATCAAGCAAGAGAGATTGTGGAATCTGAAAGTCACTTTGAAATTGTTCTATATATATTTATACATCAAAAATTTGTCAACAGAGAAATTTAAGCTAGTTTTCTCTCAAATCAAAATAAAGAATTGATCCATTCAGAGCCATCAATGTAGCTAAGTGAAATAAATGGTTTAGCTTCCTCATCGGTGAGCTCCCTTGACCATGATACTCTCCCTGCAAAGCTTGCTCCTGGTCCTGTGCATTTGTACTGTCCATAGAATACAGTCCTAGTGGACCCAATACAATACAAAAACATGGAAACAAATTAGAAACGCATTCATATGCGCATGCCAATGTATCTATAACTATATATATAGTACATTACATAAAGAAAATATTAGGTAATCGAGGACCGAGGCCCCTTTTCAGACCCTATGCTATGCGCATGCTGCTCTTCCTACCTTTGTCTATATAACCAAATAGAGACATGTAGTTTGGTGGCATGGCTCTTCCCTTGTATGTGTTTACTTACCTCTCTCTCTTAAAAGTGCTACCAATTTCTTATTCTTCAGAAAGTTCATTTTTCTAGCACTTTGTATGTATATTGGAAAGTGCATAAGCATAACACGTAGATTTGCACCACACATGCTAGAGTGGGAATCAATTTAAGGTAGGGGTCACTTCTCTTCCAGGCTGTACATAACTCTAACCAGGGTATGTGATACATCACTTGACAATTGAGAAGTAGCTAAACAGAGTAATTGAATTGATTTTGGTGGTTGCACAAAATTTTGGAAAAATGAACTATATCTTAAATTCAATGAGTCATTTCTTATATACCATTAAGAAAAACAAAACAATTCTGTGTCTGCACGTGTGTCTAGTGTCTATAGCCTATTAATATTATACTGTATGTGTGTGATAATGAGAGAGAGAGAGAGAGATGAACTTACATTTCACGGTTGGGATCGCCCCAATTATACCAGCCTTTGGGAATGATGATATTGTCCATGTAAGTGTAAGCAAAGACAACACGAGAGAAGGGACCCCAGGCCCTTCCAAGGTATAGTGCTCCTGAGCCCGTGACCTTACAGTGAACGAACGAGAAACCCGTGTCTTCTAATAGACTGTTCCTTCCTTGGGCTGTTAGGGCCCCTGTATTTTGTGCTATGGCATGCACGTGACACCCCTAACCAACACAATTAGTTACAATTACAACAAAACTTAGCGCATTTTTTGTACCAAACTATGTATGCTCCTTAGGACAAATGAATGATTATCATTCAAATTGTTATTTTGTTTCCTTAATCTGAAAACAAATTATTGCAATGGATCGAGGGAAGGAACAGATTATGATTAGATTCTGTTTGGGTTGATTTATTGAATAATGTGGGACAAAATTTGTTAGCTTATACTGATACATGGCTTAAATTAAATTAAATTAATATTAGAATATAGTACAAAGGGTTAGATAATTTAACATCAATAATTGAAGATTACAGCTGTGAATTATGGAGAGAAATTGACTCACCTCAAATAGAGAGAGACCATTGCCGAATATGAAATCAACAGAGCCTTCAATATAACAATCCTTGTAGTAATGCCTACCCACATGATCATAGAGCGTGTCCTGTGCTCCAAAGAATTTGCAGCCAAGGAATATTGCTGTATCTGCTGAGATTCTCAATGCCACTGCTTGTTTTCCAACTGCTCCTGGTCGTGGAACTGGGGCAGTGTTCTGCATGCACAGTGTTTAATTACTTGTAATGTAAAAACAAGATTAAGAAGGAAACAGAGCAAAGGGGCTTGTTACAATGTTAATTACTTACTTTGAATGTGATGTTCTTGGCAATGAAATAAGGTGAATTCACAGCAAAAGTTGCAGAACCATAGGTTCCCAGTGGCTGGCCTTTTGGCCCAAGAGTTTGAGCAGTGTCACCCCATTGAACAATGGTTTTATCTGCTCCTGCTCCTTGAATGGTTATGAAGGATTTAAAAGGAGGAATCTCAACTTTCTCCCTGTACAATTTTTTTTTATTCAAGAAAAAAAAACACAAAAAAGTAAGAAGCAAATAAGAGATTTTCAGTCAAATGCAATTCACAATTTGTTACAGCAGTAAACAGAACAAGATTTGCAAGTTGTTAAACAAAGAGGTAAAAAAAGGACAGTTCATTAGCTGCAATATTTTCTTTAGTCAAATAC
This sequence comes from Sesbania bispinosa, assembly GCA_026901365.1. Classification (NCBI taxonomy): domain Eukaryota; kingdom Viridiplantae; phylum Streptophyta; class Magnoliopsida; order Fabales; family Fabaceae; genus Sesbania; species Sesbania bispinosa. The sequence goes on from QLOH01000020.1 coordinate 2,487,092, forward strand.
CAATTATCAGAGCATTTGAATGAGATGGAAAAAGACACCAAGTTATTAACTTTTTCCAACCAACAAAAACAAAAGAACATAATAATAAATAAAAACAGGACAAACATCAAAACCCACGTCTCACATGAACAAAGCACAATTTCACAAGGCCATGCCATAAACAAACGACACAAAGCAAAAGGACCCGAAATGTGGCAGAATTCAAGTGGAAATAAATATATATATAAAATACTACTTACGTGTAAACCCCTGCATGAACCTTAATGACCACTCTCACTAGATTGATGAATGGAAGGGAATCAATGGCTTCTTGAATTGATGAGAAACCCCCTTTACCTCCATGCTTAGAAACATGCAATGTGTATGAAGGAAAGAGCTTATTTTTGGCTGTTCTGAAGATAGAGTGTCTGAGGCCACCAACAAATCTCACCCATTTCATGAACTGTTGTTCTGAGTTTTGGATTCTGGTCATATTCATTGATAGTCCAGTCCATACAGAATGCCTTGGTCGAATTCCCTTGGTATGGCATTGTGCTACATTGGGATTTTGCAGAATAAGAAGAGCTACTAAAACATAGAAAATGGAATGTAAATTTGACATTCTCAGAGAGAATAAGTAGTTTGGGAGTTCAAGTGCCATATAAATGGGGTTGTGCCATGGTTTATGTATACACTACAAGTTAGTGAGTACTTGTTTATAGGTGGAACTAGAAAGTGAAGCTGAATCAGAGAATCAATGACAGAGCAAGAGGTCACGGGTGCATCTGCTGACATCCACGTACAAAGAGAGAGAAAGAGATGAACAAACAATCTAAGCCACGGGACAGGTTGCACTTTTTTTGCTTATAAAAACTTTCTCTTTAAGTTGTTTTTTTTTGTTATGTAACTTTTCCTTTGTTGCTGTCGTTGTTTGTTTGGTTTTGTGCTGCCCGTGAGCCCTTCTCTTTGTGTGATAATGAAAATATTCTTTGTGTGATGACGGGTCGGGTTGGTTGGTTCTGGCACAGTGGCACCTATAAATAACATGCAAAAAAAAATTATATTACTGTGTTAACTTTTCTGCAGTTACATTGCATGCTCATAGACATAGTACTACCTAACTTGAATCATGGCCGTCCACTAGTTGGACCCTCATATATTTAATTACATTCTTGTTGTTTAGTTGATTATTTCTATTTGAACACTTTGAATGGTTGAGATTGATTCCCTATTCTATCAAGTAGTTGGTGAATCATAGAAGCACTGTGGGCTCCCAACCAAAGACTTGGCAGGAAGGAGTAACAAGACAATGGATGCTAAGGCCATTAGTTATAGTTAATTTACAGTGATGTGAAAGAACTCATGACGTACAAGGCATAATAAATAAGCACTATTTGTTTGCGTTTTGGAGGTTTGCTTTCTTTTTGTTCTCTTGTTGCAAAGAAGTACCACTTTTCTTTTTGGTAGATTCTTAGTTTATCCTTAATCCCACTACCATCTGTTGGTGCCTTCTCTTGCTGGATCATGTTCAGTTCTTTTAAAAAAAATTTATACACAATCTTATCCAAACATATTGCAATAAGAACTCTTCAATGATAGGATGATGATTGTTGCATATATTATGTACAATATATAGTGCGTATAATTGAAGTTCAAGTGTTCTATGAAATAGATGAAGAGATTTGTAGAATATAAGGGGGAAAACCTGTATTAATTATTATGATTTGAAAAGGAAATTGTATTTGTTCTAAAAGTACCTTTATTTTTCAATAAATGCCAAGAGCAAGAAACTTAAAACTAGTTTAAACTTGAAACTTCTTTAAGAAATGATAATTAATTCAGTACAAAAATTGATAGAAATTCAGAGGCCTGGAATTGATCCTAAGCTTTAGGAAAGAAAAAGTGATTAAAGTGGTAATTGAAGGACCCACTGCCAATTAAGAGACAACTAATATAATGATCCGTGAATGCAATTATGAGTCAGGCCAAACAATCCTAACCACAAATTCAATTAAGCCATCTGTACCGACCTATCACGCTAAACGGAATCTGTTTTTTCGACATAAAAAAGTTTAATTAAAATACGGAAAATGGAATTCATAAAAAAATTAAGGAAATACTAAAAATACTCAAAGAGCACCGATTAAAAAAATAAAAAATTAAATAAAAAGATTTTATTGGATTATGGAGCATAAAATGTTATAAATATAATTAATATTAATCATTGTCAATAAAAATCTTTTATATATTAATTACTTAATGGGTGCCCAACACTATCAACCTGATAAAAAATTTATAAAGTATTAAAAAAATGTTACTCCCTCTAATGCTTAATTATTATAAGATACACTCTAAAAGACTTTAGTGACCTTTTTATAAGTTACTTTAAAATTCCTATAAAACATTTATTTTTTTCTTATTTATTATTATTATTATTGTTTTTTGTCATTTGTTCATTAACTATTACAAAGCGATTATAAACATTTTTTAGTACATGGCAAGGGAAACACAGAAGAGAATTTAGGTTAATAGTGGAAATTAAAATGAAATTTTGACTTCAATATCATCATTATCAAATTGAAATGATAAATTATTCTTTTTATAAAATTATTTTTTAATTATTTTTTTGGCTTTGTAATTGAATTCAATCAATGTATCTTATAATAGGGTTCAAAAGGAGAGTAATTAGCAAACAATTAAATCAATTGTGACCGATCCACAATCTCAACAATGGATGAAAATTGAAATTGTACTGAGCTACACAATGAAACATCATTATATATCTAAATAAAAATTTGTAATAAGACTTTGAAAGTATATGTGCATTTCGTTTTTTTTTTTTCTTCACAATGTTTTTAAAACATTTTGCACAACCAAGAAATAGATAGAAGTAAAAGAGAAAAAATGTGAAATATGATAGAGATAACAAAGAAAAATATTGTATTAATTATTATATGAATGTATTGTATAAAATAACACAATTCTTCATTCTTATTTAATTTCTTATGGGATCTTTCCTATGATCTAAAACTATTCCTAAAATTATTTTTTTAGGGGATGGGTTGATAGGCTTGTTTAGAGGTACACATTACCTTTCCCAAGCAGATTCTAAGTTGATAAATATAGGTTCAACTACTTGTCAGGATTTTCAAGAGTTTGTATGTTCTAATCATACTATTACTTGATTAAAGTTCATTTACCTTTGTTTAAATATGACTTATGTGATTGATTTTTTTTTGTTTAAAATCCCTAAACAATAGTTTGAAGTAAAATTATAATGGTTACGAGAGCATTCTTTTGGTCCTCCATTATACAATTAACCTAAAATTATCACGAAACTATCTAAAGTGTCAATTAGGGGTGGCCAGCAAAATGGGCTGGCCCGACCCACGATCAGTCCGTCAGAAAATGGGACGGGATGAGCTTGCCCTAAATGAAAAATGGATGAAAAATGTCAGCTCATCCCATATTTGAACGGGTCAGCCCTTACAACAAAGTATTTTTTTTGGAAACCCTACCATTTCACTGTCGTCCACTTTGGTAGTGATATGCAAATAACTCTTATCAACTCCAGTTCCGAATAGTTTTGGTCAATGTCAAGACAAAATTCATAACTTCAACTTCCTCCCAACTTCAAAGTCCTAAGCCTAAGATCGCCGAATGAATTAGTTATTTATTTGTTAATATTACAAACGGGTAGTACATAGCAGCAAAAAATAAATGCACTTCAATTAAAATTAAATACCAATACAAGAAAGAGAAAATGAATAAATATATAAATCATGTCTTGAAATTAAAATGCTATATATCATATCAACAGGCAGAAACAAGCAAAGAAGTGTCAACAATATGAATTTTAGAAATGTGTTAAATAAAGAAGTGCCCCAGCCCACTGACTAGATTTAAAAAAAATCAGCCCAACGGGCAAGCCCGACCCTTATACTCCTCCACCCATTTTTAACGGGCCAAGACTGAACGAGTTAAACGGGCCAATGGGTTGGAAGTCCCCAACCCAGCCCTATAAAATTGACAGGCCGGGACGGGCCAACCCGTCGGGCCAATCCCGTTTTGCCATCCCTAGTGTCTATATAGCATAGGGTTGGGAAAAAATCTCTGAATCCACTGCTTTATTTCGTGAAATCAGGAAAATATACATAAACACACTATTACAATTCCCCAACCATGGAAAAGGATACTATGTAATCATAACATTATATAGATATGATCAAAATCTTCATTCTATTATTTTCCCCACTCTAATACACTTTTCTGACTTAAGTATTATGGCGCCTTTTGCAAGTATCATCCCTTGCAAGAGCTAGTTTCAATTTATGTAGGATGCTATTATTTAAAAGACTTATAGTTATCATAAGATTATTTCAACTTCTTTCCTAATAAGTATTTCTTGAGAAATTTATTCAAACTGCTTTGTGGTTTAAGACTTTTCAAACATAAAATTAAACATATAATTTATTACTATTAGAATTGTACTCTCCTAACTAAGTTGTGATCTTTGATGACATCATCAAGATTCATCACCTTTTAGACGTGAATCGATCTTGGGGGCTATACATCATCTTGGTCAAACTCTCACTCCACCGGCTATGACTCCACAGATGAGTTATATTATCCAATTGATCTTTGTGAAGACCGACTGAACACTTTACTATCAATAGAATATCATAGTTATGACGATGCAATTACAATTAATGGAGCATTCATGTCTAACTTATACATGCCCTAGAATTATGCCATCAATGCCTAATTTTTGCCTTTCTTAATAAGCTCCGACTAATTCCTTATATAAGCACATATTGAGGAGTACCTTAGATATGTTATTCCTTTACCAATATTCTCTCGTTTGTACTAACTTAAGCATAAGAGTCCATGCAATTGCCCACCATTTGGCCTCTGCTTATGGATCCTCTTCGACGCGATCAAGCAACCTAACCACCCTCAAGGAATATTTGTATTAATAGGAATAAAACTTGTATAGCCAAAAGACCTCACATTTTAAAATAATAATACTTTCAACATAGGAGCACCATACATATATAAATTCCCATATGTAAGTGCATGTTTGTGTTATGTTAAGTTGACTTGGCACATATTACAAATAGAAATAGTAATTCATTACTTTTGAACAATCAAGTGTTTGTTAATTAGATAATGAAAACAATTATGATATAAAAACACTCCAATAATATAAACACTCGTTTGACACTCCTCAATTCTCTATATCTCTCTCCCCTTGTTAAATCACATCACATCATTCATCAAATCTATGATTCCTTTCTCTTCTCTTTCCATATTTCTTGAGTGTTTATACCCCATTAATGTCTACATACCATTTTCCATTTCCTAATGAAAAAGTAAACACACTAATAAATGATGTATTTTAAATAACATAATGTCATTAAGGATTAAAGATACCTACAAAGAAATTATTAAAGGTTCTTTTAATAAGATTTTTTTTTCAAGATATGCCCTGAAAGCTAAAACTTGGATTACAATTAAAAAAATCTTATATTATTGGTCTTGCATCTTTAAATCTACTTAAAGTGTATATTTCTCTAGCCATTTGTCTAGCTTATGATAGCTTAGTTGATTAATTTATAGTTTATTTGACCAAATAAAGATATTTAGTAAATAAACTCATCTCATTAACTTATAGTTGTATTTGATAAAAATAAATGATGTTAGTTAAAAATTAATAAGCTAGTTGAATGTTTATAAAATTTTTTAAAGCTGATAAGTTAATTGATTAAATTAAAAGTGTGTGATAAAATTAACAGTTAAATTAACTAAAAATGTAAAAATGTCATAAGAGCGCACACACACATATATTCTATTTTTATTTTGTAGACAAAAACATACTTTTGGCTATTTATAGTTTTAGGTCTTTTAGCTGATTTTGAAAATCAGTTTCTATTTAAAGATAAAATACTTTATTAAAATATTATAATAAAATAGTATAATGTTTTTTAACAAGCCAAAAACAGTAAATTAAAACATAAAATAAGAGTAGTGGAAATGAGTGCCGGTGAGAGATGAGAGTGAGGAGTGGATGAACGAATCATAACAAAAGAAGAATAAAGGATAATGAAAACTTTTATTAAATTATTAAGAACAAAAGTATAAAAATAAAAATAAACTACTCCCTCCATCCCTATTTATAAGACACCTTCTAGAAGAATTGAGTGTCTCTTAATATAAGACAATTTGCAGATTGTTAGGTAAAACAATAATTTTTTTTATATTTGCCCTTCATTAATATTCAGCTCTTTTTATTCCCCATATATTGATAAATGTAAATAATTAATAAAGTTTTACCTACATGCCCAACTACACCATTGAAAAGTGACTTTTGGAGTTTTCCATCATGTCACGATTAATGTCTCTAAAATATGGTGACTTTTAAATAGGGGTATATTTGGAATGCTATCATTTTGTTTAAAAGATCAATGCATTAACTAACTTTTCTTAAACTATGTGAAAGAGTTGAAAGGGTCTTATAATAAGGGACGGAGGGAGTACAAGTTTATAAGCTATAAATACCCCATGTAGAAGCTATACGTTATTAATAAAGTAAAGTTGTTTATTAAGCACTTTAAAAATTAGTTAGATAAATTTATAAGTCATTCAAGTAAACTATGACTGAAGATAAATATAATGCAAATTCAAACAACTCTATAATTTATTTTCAAAAGTTATTTAAATAGTTCATAGCTTTTTTTTAGATCACATGTATCCTTTATGGGAGGCTATCTTCTTTCGAGTTAGGTCGGACCTCTATGGGGAACGAAGTTGCCTCTTCGAATTGGGTAGGACTTCTATGAGGATAAAGCTCTATTTCAGAATATTTAACACATGTGCATACTGATAAATCCACAATATTAGTGGATTTATAGGTTAGTTTTAGGTAATTTTAGTCATTTAGGTTATTAAAGTATGTGAAAAATTAATTTAAAATGTTTAGGAATACATATTTGTGTTATTTAGGTGGTGGTAGTTAAATTTGAGTAAATAATAAATATGCTTTAATTGGTTATTATTTTTGTATTTTTGAAGGTATTTGATTAAGTGAAGCAAAAGGATGAAAGTAGAATGCCTATTAGATGAGCTTGTGGGGACAAGAAAGTAGATTCACGAACACACCAGAAAGTTTTATAAATTTTGTTGAATTCATGTGAGGACGTAAAAAGTTGTTGTGTCCTACACGCACTGACAATGTAGAAATAAGCTCTTTTACCCTTTTAAAAGGGGCTTTTAGGATACTTTCTCATAGATTAGGATTAGAAAACATAGAGTTTTCTCTCTTTTGGAGATTAGGGTTCCAAATCTAATGAATTCTTCTTTGGAATTTGTCTCTCTCCTCTCTCCTTGCTTTTCAAATGTAATGGATTTCTAAACCCCTAATCGTTTTTTATATTGCTTTTCACAACCTTTGTCTTTTCCCCAACATTCTAAACAACTTGATTTAAAGTTCCTGTTTTCATTTTCTGCATTACATTCTAAACAACTTGATTTAAAGCTCCTGTTTTTATTTTTTGCATTATTTTCTTATCACATTGGTATATTTGTAATTTTTTAATTTAACTAGCCAAATTCTCTATATTTTGATACTCTCAATTCATGTGGAGATGATACTCTACTTATCACTTATCTACTTAATATGATTGGTACGCTTATCAAATTCTTATCGCTCGAACTTCTTGAGAGCGATAGTTAAGCTTAATAAGCTAGAACATTTTGTTACCACGCGGTAAATAGTTCATAGCTTAGTACCGTTTATTATTTTGCTTTCATTTGTATTCCCAATAATTTTATTTTGTTTTTAAAAAGATATGTGTAGATTAATCTCGTGTTGACAATATCTTACTGATCGTGTGAAAGTGTCGACTGTTCAAAAACATTCAAGCTTCAAAATCAGCAAATGAGAAGTCACTTGTTGCATGAAACCTGATTGTTAAAACACCAAGCTCAGATGTACTAGAAAACTAACTACCCTTTTTTTTTCTTTTTTTAAAGCTGTTTCACGGATTGTGAATTGAAACTACTTACAAATTTTATCTAATTTCCCCACACAACGGATTAAGGCTATTGAATAATTGGAAACCACTAATGATGGGTCATTCCTATATTTAATTTACAATTTAAAGTTAAACAAACTACTAGGAATTGACACTACATGCCAACATATATATGTAGGACAATGCCAAGATGAGCTTTCCAATTCCAAATAATAGAGTCTCTAGCTACCACTTGATCTTAACACAGAAGCCAGAGAAATAATAGAATCACGATGGCAAGGGCTACCTATTATTCTAAACAAGAGAAGCTTGTCCAGCAGATTTCATGCATTAAATTCAACACATGAATGTTCATGGGAATAACAGGAGATTTAGCTATTTGAAGAGACATAATTGGATAGAGAAAGTCAAGATTCCTTTCACCTATACTTTAATATGTTATCCTATCACACATTGAATTGAAGATTTCCAGAATTTTTAGAAACCAATTACGGATACAGAGAAAATAAACAATTCTAAACCATCCCAAGTAACTGCACTGCACAAATTTGAACCGACTGATGCAAGTTTTCTCATGCAGCCCTTTCCCTCGGATCCTATTGTACATGAATATGGTTGATAGAAACTACCTCACCATTATATATATATTTTTTAAAAAAATGTCATTCATGCATCAATATTTCCTGATATTCTTTTATTTGCTTGTGCCTTTTCTTTTGTGTTGTTCAATATCCAGCCAATCTTCCATCACAGGTTTCTAGGAATATCAGAAACTAATTCTTTGACAAATGTTCACAAAAGGACAGTTTGGTTTGGTGTGTCAAATTATTTCTTAATATGTTTGACAATGGAATCATGTAGCTGGTCCCTGGCAGCTGGAAAAAACATCAACCAGAAGAAACTACAGAGCTGATACCTTCGAGGAAAAGAAAAAGAAAATCATGGTAATATCTTACAAGCACAGTTGAATTACCCTAAATTTATATTTAATGAATCGTGAATCCAGCTAATGTACCTCTGTTGAATGAGAACCCCACCCCACTCAAACAAACAAAATTCATACACATTCTAAATAAAATGCTTGAATGCAACATTTTATTGAATCACACATTTATCTGTCTGACTTGTTCTCCAAACTTGATTATGTAAACAATGACAATTCAGGTTCATATCACAACCATTATAACTAACTCACTGTTCCCAGAACAGTAGACATAGAAAGAAATAAGACATAAACTTCAATAGGAAACCATATCATCAATCATCCCCAGAAAATAAAAATAAAAACACACTTATAAAAAATTGAACTTTGCCGGCATATTTATTGGGGTTGAGATAGTTCTATTGCATATTGTTTTCATTATCCTAAATCACAGAAAGTAACCATATATGTAACTACTTGGTGACAGACAGCTACCATTCTCTGCCTTCCAATGAAAAACTTCATTGCAACCAGTAGCCACATAAACAAGGGGGCAAAGGGGCCTAGGTCCTAGCAGTTAGTTGAAGATAGAGAGGCATTTGTAGGAGGAAAAAAACTGTTTTTTCTATAGGGCAAGCAAGAAATACTGCCAATAGTTCACGGGTACAAGAAGCCTCACATCACATCCCCAAGGGTAACTAAGAACACCCCTGGATGATCCTGATACAAGCCAATTACCACAGGGCCTTATGTTTAGTCCTCCTCACATATTGGAATTAGATCTAGTATTCCACATATTGAGAGTTCCACAGGATTTATAATTCAAAAGGCTGAGTATAGCATTATCACCTTCCTTTAATGTCCTTCTGTTGAACTCCTAGGCAAGTGTACCTATTAGTCAACTGTAGTAATATGAAAATAAATTCAGAGTGTCGATCCCACGAGGATTTGGTAGTTCAAAGTTGTACTAATTCAAAAGTAAATATATACAAAAGAGAGTGGTTTGATTCATGATTGATTTAGATACTTAAAGTAAAAATTTAGCAATTAATAAAACAGAGTATAAAACTTGATTTGAGATATCAGTGAGAGAACTGGGATTGAATTTCATCTATCTCCCTCTTCTATATTCTGGTTGTATATCAATATATAGCATTTGTAACTATCAATATAGATGCATACACAATGGTCATTTATATTGATTCCTCACATATAAAATTCATAAGATTAATCTCTTGAATATTGATTCCTCATATATTCAATAGATCATCCAGCATTAAGTTCAAGTATTAAAGCATTCAATATATCGAAATCTATTCCTAGTATAACGATATATCGACTATTTTCGTTCAGATCGAATTTTCAGAAATACTTTCCAGTTAGATCCAAAAATCTAAATCTAGAATCTATTGATCAGATAGAATCAAGAACATATAAACAAAACGAAAATAACAATATTGATAGAAACGAAATCACTATATAGAAATATAACCAGAATATATCCGAGTTCGAGTCGATTTACATCCAATCCCAAAAGAGGAGATTAGCCACTCATGGTGACTTTACAATCCATAAAGATGAAGGAGAAAATGAAGAAATTTGGTTCCGTAGCCTTCGTTCTTCGTCGGAGTCTTTGTTCTATTTTTAGAAATGTCGAACTGTCGAAAACTTCCTTCGAAATTGGTTTTGGGGTGCTGTTTAATGAAAATTCGCTCATGAGCTAAAAATTTAGCTCATGAGCCAAAGCATTCTTCAACGTGAAGTAAGGTAATTCGCTCATGAGCTAAAAGTTTAGCTCATGAGCCAATTCAGCACCCAAAAGCACTCTTCTCTGGCTCATTTTCGCTCATGAGCTAAAAATTTAGCTCATGAGCCAATTCAACACCCAAAAGCACTCTTCTCTGGCCCATTTTCGCTCATGAGCTAAAAATTTAGCTCATGAGCCAAAAAATTTCACTTGTCTTGGAATTTCTCTTTTCTTCTTGCTTCTTCACTTCTTTTGTTCCTGATTGATCTCCTTTCATATTTCCTGCAATTAAACATCAAAAATTGGGATTAAAAGGTTTCAATTATATCAGTACTCAGATATTACTGCTTAACTTAAATGTTCTAGAATTTGGAGGAAATCAATTAAAGAATTAATGCAATTAACTCTAAAATTGCCATTCTTTCCATACAAAACATCCTAATATTTGGCACTTATCAACTCCCCCAACCTAGAATCTTGCTTGTCCTCAAGCAAAGTAAACAGCCATACTTCACCTATTCATTAATTCATTTCTGAAACTGGTTATTTGGAAATCATTTCCATGGTCCTTCAAAAGATAACTTCACATTCCAACCAAAGAATTGAAATCAAAAGCATATGGTAAATCCAATATCAAATAGAAGGAGGACAAGAGTGCAATTAATCACCAAAAGGAGCAATTATAACAATGAAATGATTCTAATCAAGGAAATTTTTCTCTCAATTCTCACTGGTGAGTGTTTCTCTCAAACTTTCACTGAAAATTGCACAAATCAAAATTGCTAGTCATTTCCAATTCAACCACAATCACACATTTGGCATGGATCTTAAGGTCTTGTAAAGGTTGTAATGAGGCTAGGCTTCCAAAAATTATGGTTTTTCAGGATAATCAAAAGCACAATTCAAGAAAAGAGAGCATAACTACATTTCAATTCAATTTACATCAACTCTCAATTCTTAACACCTCAATACATCAAATTTTTCATTCACAATCTACTCCTTTTTATTTTCATTGTCTTTTTCTCTTTTTTTTTTCTTTTTATTCTTTTTTTTATATACATATATGGTAAGGAGTAAATTATATAGCCAAACCATTTTTTTCTTATAAACACACTTTCACCAACCCATTATCATTGAAATGATAATATGCACCTATGCTCTCCTTCCTTTAGTGTGCAGAGGTAGGATAATATTTTGATTTTAAGGCCAAGGTACATAATCAAAGAACAATTAGGCTCAAATGGGCTAGCACAAAAAAAATTGGTCATTTATAGGTTGGCTATTTGGCACTAAGTTATTTACATTCAACAAAACTTGCCTTAATCATTTCCATGCCTCTTATGTGATGTTATCAAAAAGGAAACTCAAGCAATATCAACTGATCAATTAACAGTGAAACTCTCAATCTGTTTATAGATTTACACAATCACTGGGTTATCTGTGGCTTATTTCCTTGATTATATCACCTATTGTTATGATTGCTTATTTTGGTCAATTATCATGCACCAATGTCCTAATCCTATTTGATTATGCAATTTACCACATTTTTCCTTTTTCACCTCTTTGTTCAGTTTGTTCAGCTGTTCTAACCTTAGGACACTTACTGAATCCTGATTTCTTTTTAACCAATCTCCTCAAGAAAGATTTTTCATTAATTCCCAAAAAATTTTACTATATCTATCAGTACTATATCTAAAATACTAAGTGAAAAACAGTGTAAAACAACTAATCCTAACCTAACAAAGTAAAGTAACAAGCATCTAAACTAAAACAACTAATGCAAATATCACAAAAGCAACTACTATTTAAACACACCAAAACATTGCAGTACTAGAATTATCTGCCAACATAATCACACAACAGTACTAAAATATCAACAAAAGAACAATGAAACCATGTCACAGAGTTTTGAAAGATGGAATGGTAGGGTATGTCTCTGGCTGCTACTCCTGAGGGTCCTTCTCCTGCTGGCATAGCTCCAGAATAGCCCACATCATAATCAGCAGCTCCACTTGGTTTTGGGGTGCTGTTTAATGAAAATTCGCTCATGAGCTAAAAATTTAGCTCATGAGCCAAAGCATTCTTCAACGTGAAGTAAGGTAATTCGCTCATGAGCTAAAAGTTTAGCTCATGAGCCAATTCAGCACCCAAAAGCACTCTTCTCTGGCTCATTTTCGCTCATGAGCTAAAAATTTAGCTCATGAGCCAATTCAACACCCAAAAGCACTCTTCTCTGGCCCATTTTCGCTCATGAGCTAAAAATTTAGCTCATGAGCCAAAAAATTTCACTTGTCTTGAAATTTCTCTTTTCTTCTTGCTTCTTCACTTCTTTTGTTCCTGATTGATCTCCTTTCATATTTCCTGCAATTAAACATCAAAAATTGGGATTAAAAGGTTTCAATTATATCAGTACTCAGATATTACTGCTTAACTTAAATGTTCTAGAATTTGGAGGAAATCAATTAAAGAATTAATGCAATTAACTCTAAAATTGCCATTCTTTCCATACAAAACATCCTAATATTTGGCACTTATAACCTTCTTTGGGATATCAACAATACTTGTCAACAACATTTTCAAGACCTCTAGATATCATCAAAAGAAAGAAAAGTATGAATCAATCCATCACATGCTACAATTGCAGAAACCCAAACACTTGATAGAAACTGTTTAGAACCATTGTTGATGTTAAATGAACCAGAAACAAGCTTTGGTGGTGGAACCGAACTGTCCAAATGAAAGGAGTACAAAGGTATGCCTTCCATATGCCAAACTGTTTACTAACATATGGCCTGAAAATGTAATTTTTCAAGCATTGGGGGATCACAATGTCCCACCATGTAGCTGAACTCCATGACCTTGTCGCTTGTCAGTCCATGCCGGTTCTTCAAGAGTTCAATTCCTCAATTCCTTTATTTAGTAAATCCATTTCCTAGTTTAGATTGTGATGAACTGATGATGAAAAATACCATATCTTTCTATGTCTTTCCAACATGTCCCAAGTCATTGAGTTCTCAAAGGCTCTATATATAAAATATAATTAGTTTTGCAGTTTGGGATGTTGATTGAATACCTCTTCGAAAAAATCCCAAATCCAGAAGTTGTTAATGAAGCAACCATTGGGGTGAAAACATGCTAAAAATGAACTTCATTACAGTTGTTCTTATTTAGGTGTTGTTTTGTTGAGATATCCTTATTCAGATCTGATAAAAAAAAAATTGCTTTTTTTTGTTCATTCACTGCAATCAAGTTCTAATTGAATTTATCTCATGCTTGGAAGTCAAAACTCAAAACTATGTATGCATTCCAAGATCTCTAGAAGTTAAATATTCACACTAAATGGCAATAAGTGTAAGCTCCTATTTACAAACCTAAGGCTAAGCACCTAGCTTCACTTCATGTAGTGCAGCAAATGATTGCTTTATGCTCTGTTTATAAGTAAACTCTAATTTTTTTTGGTAAATATAAGTAAACTCTAATTTGCATAATATATAGACAATTGTCACAAAAAAAAAAAAAAAAAAAAATATATATATATATATATATATATATATATATATAGACAATTTACAATAAGTTTTATTGCCATTTTCCTTTTTAAGAATAAAGAGGTTAACGAGTGAAGTCAGATATGATTGTTTGGATATATGTTTTATGATGAACATTGCTTTCTGTCAATTCCTACAATTATGAGCCTTGAATCTTGAAATGGCAATATTTGTAGGTCTTGAAGGATTAGGTATGCCTACTGATGCTTTATATATGCTTTATATATATTTAAATTTTTTTATCCATTATATTCCTTGTAAGATGAGATTAGGGGTGAGTAAAACTCGGCCCGTTCCACTCACCGTACCAACCCAGTCTATTCGGGTCGAGTTAGACCATGTCCCACAAGACAGATTAAGGTTAAATCGGGTCTCATTTAATAACCCGGTATCGGGTTGAGAACGAGTTCGGATGAATATTCAGGTTGCCCAACCCGTCCCATATATATATAATATTTAATATTTATAATTTTATATTGCTTTAAATCTTAACATCATTTTAACTTTCTGGAGAATTTTTAATTTAACTTTCCTTTATGATAGAGACTTTATCTACTTTGAAAACACATTTCATACAAAAAGTTGTATAATGATAGGGTGATAATGTTCTCTTAATAATATTTGAAAGTTAATAAGAAAGTAAAAAAAATAGGATTTAGGGTTTGTACAGGTTTCTTCAAGTTGGGGACGGGTTCGGGTTTTAATTAGTCTTATACATTGTCATGTTTCTTCGAGTTTGTGGACGGGTTCGAGTTCAAAAATTTGGCCGAATAAAAGTTATGATCGGGGACACACAAAATCTGTCCCAACTCGTCTCACGCTCACCCCTAGATAGTGTATATTTTTCTAGTCGTAATTTTGAAAAGGACTATTTCAGTAGTGTACCTCCACTTCAACGCAAAGAATAAAATTTGATTTGATTTAAAAATTAGAGTTTGAATTTAAAATGTTTTAAAAATTGTCAATTTATGTGATTTATACTTAGAAATCTTGTCAAATATATGATAAGATTTGTTAGAATTTGTTTTGGTTTTAAATAGACTATATTACTTTAATTAAATTATTTTTTATGTTTTATATTATAAAATAAGGTATAATAATATAATCATATTAAATAAAGTTATTTTTAAATATTCTATGGTCTCATTTACCTACTGATGTTTGTGACAAAATTTCAGAAATTCAACCCTTTATTGTTGATGGTGTGCCTGATGTTATTAGTTGGAACCCTTCCATTGATGGTTTATACTCTGGAAAGTCAGGGTATGCTTGGCTCATTTAACAGTGTTCTAATATTCAGCAACAAAGAAACTGGTCCTGGATTTGGAGGCTTAATGGGAGTGAATCTGTCAGGTTTATGGCCTGGTTAGCTGTGAGAGACAGATTACCAACCAAAAAATTGTTGCACCACAGAGGAATTACAACTTCTCCTTCATGTATTTCCTGTCACAATTTCGAGGAGGATGCACTGCATTGTTTCAGGGACTGTGCAAATGCTGCCAGACTTTGGGAGAGGTTCGGATTTACTAGTTATGTGTAATTTAATTCATGCACCAACATTTTTTATTGGGTTTATTGGTCTTCCAATAAGGTTGGAACTTTATTTTTAGCTAGACTGTGGGAAGTCTGGCTTTCAAGGAATCTGAGAGTCTTTCAAGGGATAGGATTACCTACAAACATTTTATTTGGGAAAACAGTATCTTTGGCAAAGATTTTTAATAATGCTTTCTATAGTTCTTCTTCAACTGCTCCTATATAGAATTTCATTAGTTGGATCCCTCCTCCCTCCGGGTTCGTTGCCTTGAATGTGGATGAAAGCTCATTGGGGAATCCTAGTAGTGCAGACTATGGGGGCATTTTAAGAGACAACAATGGTTCATGATTGAAAGGCTTTTATTCACATCTAGGTATTTCTGATATTATTCATGTAGAGCTTATGGGTCTCTTATCTGGTTTACGGATTGCTTGGAATGATGGCTATAGATCTGTTAAGTGTTGGACAAACTCTTTATATGTTATTTCTCTTGTGACACAACCTCTACCTATCTTTCACAAATATACTTCAATAATTAGTGAGATTCAGCAGCTAATGTCAAGGTCTTGGACTCTTCAATGTTTGTCATATTCATAGATAAGGAAATTTTTGTGCTGATGCTCTTGCTAAGAGAGGTGCTTCTTCTTCCTCCACTTCACTCATTATCTTAGATTCTCATGATGGCTTTCAGGAGCTTGTATTTGCTGATG
The DNA here is from genome assembly GCA_026901365.1 of Sesbania bispinosa. Taxonomy (NCBI): domain Eukaryota; kingdom Viridiplantae; phylum Streptophyta; class Magnoliopsida; order Fabales; family Fabaceae; genus Sesbania; species Sesbania bispinosa. The sequence goes on from QLOH01000020.1 coordinate 2,503,565, forward strand.
CTAGTGGCTTTTCATTTCCTAGGGATGGAATCCTAATAGTTAGTTAGTTGTGCTGGTTTCTTTTTTTTTTTTTTTCTTTTTGTTTCTTTTCTTATGTAACAAAAAAAAAATAAAGTTATTTTTAAATGATATTTAATTATAAGAATTGAATTTCAAATTCATTTCTGTAAAAAAAAAATTCAAATTCATTTAAATTAAATTTTTATATTAACATATGTTAATTTAAGTGAAAAAGATTTGAATTCTATAGTCTTGAGCTTCATCTTTAGATTCATTCTAAGAAATAAAATAAACAATTTTTATAATAAATTCCAAATAAAATTCGATTTTCAATTCAGTTCAGATTATAAAATTAAATCATTTTTAATTTAGTTATTCTAAATACAACTTTTGAGCTGTCTTTGTGTTTATTTTTTCGTTTCTTTCTTCCTTCCTAATATTCTTTTTGGTTTCCTTTTGTCTATACCCCGATATGTCTTCAAGTTATCTTCATTTATATCTGGTGGATGAAGTAACCATATAATTTATTGTCAGATTCTTTTTTTGGTATAAAGGGAAAATTTAATTGTTAGATTTGATTTCTCTATAATAAAAAATTGTATTTTAAAAATATGAAATTATAATTGTTAATTAAAGAATAAATGATTGAGGCATAATAAAATAAATTTTTATATACAGTAAAAAATCTTAATTATTAACTTTTTAATCAATGATTATGATTTTATATTTTATTCTTTAAAATACCATAGAGAAAGCACCTTTATTACCCTGTGAATATATGTATTATGGGAGAAAACTTTTTTAAGAGAAATCGATCCAATATATATAAAGAAAAATATAATATAGAAAAAAAAATCCATGAGCCGCAACATAAAAATAAAACAGTCCACGTGTTTATTTAGATAACTGAAGCCAAGTCACAAGATAAGTATTGATGTCTGCTTAGCCTTGGAATCAAACAAAACAATAGCATCTGATAAACACTAAAAAGTACAGTATAATCTATCTCTATAGATAGATACGTATCTCAGACGCTGGGTTCAAAGGTACAATTGTCAAAGGAAGATTCTCTTCATATCGTTTTCTTATATTTTAACTAAAAATATGTAGAAATTAATTACTTTTTTAAGTATAATTTTACAACATAGTATAAATGTCTAACACCAAGTGATTGATTCAATTACTAAATTCAATATTTAATTGGATACTATCTAATTAGTAAAGATTATTGATTAATTCGAGTTGAGCCGTGTAAATCTACTTAAGAGAAACCTAACATTTAATTTTTTATTTACAAGACTTAAACTCAAAACTCTATTAAATATAAATTAAACTTCTTGCCATTTATATCAATAAATATAAAATGATGTTTGTATACTTAATTTTTTTATACTCACAGCTCAGGGTAACACAAGCCAAGTACTCAATCAAATACAAAAAGAAAAAAAAATTACACTAAAATTTGATTAAAGTAATCGATGATAATTGTAGGTATGTTTGAAAAAACAACTTAATTAAGCACATACTCAATAAACCCTTGAGAAAATTATGGATGAAAATGGAGAGAAAACATGGCAGTTAAACTCTATATAAGTTGTTTTATAAGGTAATTTGAGTAGTTTATTCAAATAAACTAAAAACGACTTATAAATATAGGTCATAAACTTTTTTTATAATTTTCTCCAAACACTTATATAAATGCTTACGTCACAAGATAAACTTAAATAAACTTTTCCAAATATCCCTTTACTCTATCTTTCATTCACTTTACATTAAGTTGTACTTTTATGTGGGTGAGAAAATATATTTTTTAGATAATAGTAATATTAATATGATTTATATTTATAATCTGTGCAAATTATCCAAACCCAGCAATTCACCATCACTTTCAAGTTTCTTATTTTTATTTATTGATTTCCTTTTATTCTGTAAATTTATCTATCCATGTTAACTTCAATAAAAAGAGAATTCATCAGTTCATTTTAATAAATTCATATTCAACCTTTTTCTGCTCGAGTTTGCACTTGAATAAAGAAGTTAAGATAATTTTGTGTTGACACTTTATAATTTATATAGAATAGTAAAGGTATGTTTGTGTGAGTTAAAGGAAGAAAGAGATTTATGGGAATTGGTGTTTGTTCCCCTATTTCCTTCTTTTTCTTTTTCCTTGTACACTTCCCTTTACTCCAAATTCACAAACACAGAAAATAAGAGATTTGATCATTGGATGATCAAATTAATTTTCAGATTGAAGCTTTAGGAGCCTGTTGTGGTTTTCTATATGATTGTGTTTCTTTGCCTCTGATGTCTTAAGAGTTAAGACAAGGCATGCTTCCATGATGATTCACCATAAGAAACAGAATATAATTACTGCTATCTACTCTATTTGTAGTGCACCTCATGAGTATTAGTTATCGGCTTAGCTAGTTGTGGTAATTTCCCATGCCAATGCTACATTCTGGCTTTAGTTTTATGCATCCATCCTCTTATATTATATCCATGTAAATACCTTATTATATATTCCACCTATCTTTCTAAATTATCAGAATGATTACCAACTAATAAGAGAAACAGGGATTTTCCTATATATCACCATGGTAAACAAAGCAATGATATGAATTAATTAATGAATCATATGTACGTAGCTTGATTAATATTTAGTACTATGATTTCATCTAAGAAGCTGAAAGTGAGGAATTCAAAATTTTCACCATTTTGTGCATGAAATAAGCAAGCAAGCTCTTACAAGGTTGGATTTCAAAAGTTTCTTTGTACAGCAAAGGAAGGTCTAGACCCTCCAAGGAAACCCCCTCTTTTAGTTAGTAGAGATGCAAAAGGTCCTCTTGAACTTTTCTTTGATATTGTAGCCTTTGGAGTGTAAGATATTCTGTGGCTATCCAAGCCTCCCCCATAGCTTTTGCATGATTTCATTCTCTTTCTGTAAGGTCTGTCTTTCTTAGGAAGATCTTCAATGCTCTGCACCCTTGCTAATGAACTGAAAGACTGAGTCTTTCCTTGATAAAACATAGACAAGCCTCTCCTGCACATGTCACAAACCATTTAATTAATTAGAACATTACCAAAAAAAGGAAAATATGAAATTGAATAAAAGTAAAAAAAAAAAAAAGTTGAGGAATTAAATTAATTGCTTACTTTAAAGGAAGATGGTTCATGAGCTCTGATAGTTCATATAAAGGGCCATTTGAATTTGATGATGAAGATGAGGTTGACAAACAAGATGTTGAAGAGGATGATGCTTCCTCAGCCAACTCTGATGAAGAAGATGAACACACAGAGTTCATTGAATCCTCTGAGATAGATCCAATGGATGATGAATCACACACATCATCATCATTGATATCTTCCTTAACAACCCAATTGGTGATCACTGCTCCATTACCATCCATGATTCCCTTCACATTCATTTCTAGAAAGATAATTGCTTTGCCTTCACACATGTAATGTGTGTCAAGAAAAAGGAGAAGAAAGATGAAGAAAATCTCCCCTCTGCTATGAAATGGAATACACCTTTATTGGGGAATCTTGATCTTATCTGTATGCGAAACCCACAGATTTGATGACATGTGATATGAACTGTATGGAGCAGTTATATATAAGATCACTATGAAGAAATGGATAACGTTGTTGTTTTCATACTGTTTTGCTTAAGATAAATAATAAAAATTATAATACTGATCTATCCTAAATTTTTGTCATTGTCAGAACACGTTATATGGTGTAAACTTAATACCTTCTCTCACACTACTAGGATAGAGGATAAGGACTAAATTCGAAGACACCATATTCTGAGTCACCCTCTCTTAACTTCTCTTATTTTTGGCGTGTGAAATTGTGGTCCCCATCTACCCAACTTTGCTTCATAAAGCCATGACAGATATGTATGTATATTCCCACCACCTATGCACCTATCATTTTTATCACACCATATAGTAAAAGTTAATGAAATGGAAAACAGTGGGAGCTAATCTATTTAAAGTAAGAATTAAGATTTTTTACGCCATTTTTATTTACACCATACTCCCTATACCTCACATACAGGGCCAATAGGGCCAGTTTGATTTACAGTTTGGTAGAATTATTCTAGAAATAAATGGTTGAGATGGATGATGCACGTTTGTAATACGTTGAAACGAAAGTAATTTAAAATCAATTCTGCAAAATTATGATTTTATATTAATTATTAGAATTTAAAACAAACGGACTCATAATATATGGTAAAATTCTTTTCACCTTTTTACAATACAATAGAAAAGTATGAAGATATAGGTGTGAAAATGATAGCACAAATGAATTTTTTTTCTCAACATATATAAAAAGTGCATTTATAGAATATTATGTCACATGTAAGTTGAACATTTTGTATGGTAAAATAAAAAGTACTCCACCAAACATTTTTTCCACTTAACCTTTCCTCCTTTTGTATATTACCAAGAGCATACAAATTTAGTTCCATTTTTAAAACTACACATACAAAAAAAAAATGCTTTGACTTTTGGTGCAACCTGTACACGATAAACATCACTTTTTCCACTTTTTTAGTTTGGAACAGAGCTATGTTGAATTGACGAATTCTTAAGGGTAGCTTATAGTCATCACTCATATGTTATTTGCTTACTTGACCCCAAAATTCCTTATATTCAGTTATGTTAGCAAATGATTCAACCACACGTGCTATACGACCCTTCAAACTCATGAACTATAGTGGCCTATTCCAATTGGTTGAATGTTTTCCCTGTCACCCAAACATTAATCATGCATTTTTTTGGCCTATTAAATCAGGCCATCAGTACTGATCATGTACATGAACACAATAAATAATTAAATCCCCTATATTTAGATTCTACCAAAAAAGATTAATTAAAGCATGAAGAATTCTATTTATAGTTATGTATCACAAAAAGATCCACTATTATCTAGAAGAAGACATCTACCAAGACATAATTATTATATACTCATAATAACTTTACATTTAAATTTTTATCATTTAATTACAATTGATTTTCTTATGAACTTAAACAATACTATTTGATTAGAAAAGGTTTGTTAATTAGAAGCATCTTTCTGTTTAGAAATTAGAATGAGCTGGATGGGCATGAGAAGGATATGACATGTGAGGATAAGAAGGTGGACTTGGGGCATAACTCATGAATCATGATGTGGTGATATTTGAATGGCAATCAAATTGCCACCACACACTATTATTATTGTATTGGCACCAGCAAAGGCAGGTGGACCTCACAATATCATGTTCAATTGGAAAAAAATTATGCTTTTGCAGAATCTTATCTGTGCCCACCAACGATTGGATTATGACCCTTTTTCTTATTTTAATTCAATGGTTTCAACTATCAACAACCATTTTTGTTCAATGGATGAAGCCCTTCCCTTGTCACTTGTCTCTCTTGAGTGACATCACTCATTCTTGTTCCCTTGCTTCCCAAAACCACCCACACGCAAAGCAGAGTTGACAACTCTTCAAACTGACATACAACTAAAACCTATTTCATGATCAACAACACCACTTTTAGGAAAATTAAGGGGAGGCTAAAAGGCTTTCATCTTTCCAAAACCAGAGTAAACCACCAACCTGGATCCTTTTGGATTCTGTAATTTCAAGGTTATGTTTAGTTTAGCCTTTATTAATCGCTTCCAAAAACTCAAAAAAGATAGGCCAGCTGTGCTGTAGGAAAAATGTCCTATGGCACACACTCAAGTACTACCATGCCTAAACTCCTAGATGTCGCTTCTATAATCTTAAGTATCCTCATATATTCTATCTGTCTAAACAAGGCAATCAAAATCAGTAGTCATCTTGTAATTTACTAACAGAGATTGGAATTAGATGGCTTTATGTGTCCTATATTTTACATGATGCAAGTAAGCAAGACCGTGCAATACAAGGAACATGGACAGTAATTAACCGGGAAATAGAAAGATGAACTCAACTATTGCAAGGTCTAGTTTCTGTCCATTTCAATGAGAATTAAAAGCATGGTCCATGTATTCGAACAAGAGATATAAATTTGTAGTTCTATATATTATGATGAAAGAGTGATAGCAAACTTTAACATATGTGAATGCTTATATGCTTTTATTTTCTCTCCTGCACAATCTCTTTTCAAATCTCCTCTTTCATGCTTATCGATTTGAAAATTGGTGCAGTTGGTGCTGTCCAAAAATCTGGGTCGTCCCCGTCCAATTAAGATCGGAGGACCCAGATTTTTGGACAGCACCAACTGCACCAATTTTCAACTGCACAAAATCCAAATCCCATGCTTATTCCAATTGTGTTCAATCAATGAAAGACCTTATTGGATGAATAAGTTTTGTCAATAAATGTTCATTAAGTTGTCATTAGAATGAACTTTATTATAATCATTATTGTTTACCTATTTTTTCTTTTTTAATAGTATTTAATATTTTTTTAATAAATAATTTTACATGTATTTATAGCTAAATTAAATACCCGACTCTCTATCATTTTCCCGTCCCGTGCAACGCACGGGTACCCGACTAGTTATACAAAAAGTTCAATTGACCAAGTTGAAAATGATTTCCAAAACAGTATACTTTTTTCAAAAGTTGATACTTAGCAACCAATGCAAAATCCAAATGATAAACTAGTTCATCTGAGATTTTAAAACAAATTTGGGAATACATTCCCGGAACTTTGGGAGTTTAAGTTTAGTGAGAACGGGATGGGAGGAGTTGAAGGGGAAGGAAGGGATAGGGAGGAAGAGGGAAAAAAAAAACCTCTATAAACCATGCTAAGAAAAACCAGGCTAAATAGCACTTCTCTTTCAAAAAAAAATATATACTATTTTTAATTAGTTAATACTACTCATCTCCTAATTATAACAACCTTTTAACCATTTCACAAGGATTAAGAAAATTGGTTAATTTAGTTGATTGCAATAAATTTGTCATGAATATGTATCATCTTAACATAATTACCTTTGAATTTATTGAGACTCATTATCTTTCTCTCTTCATTTAATTACTTCATTGTGTCATTCTCTCTATTCATCAAGTACCCACCTATCTCCACTAATGGGGTATTTTTGTAAAAAAAATTATTAATTCAAGGGAAAATCTGAAAATATTCTTATAATAAGGGACCACGATGAAATCACGTTTAATACATATTTTAGATGCACTTTTTAGTCAATCTTAATAGAAATATAGGTTTAAAATAAGAGAAAATATAAAAATTAATGTGTTTTGTGTTTAGTTTAGCATTTTAGCATTTTTTGAAAATTAATTGAGAAACTTGTCAATTCAAGCATGTTTTCACCTCTAATGATTTATTTTTGTAATTGAAAGGCAAAAACAAGAGTTTGGAAGCAAGCAATGAAGAAATCAAAGTGAAGAATTCAACGATTTTACGTTGAATTTCTACTGATTTTACGGTGGAACACATAATGGAATGGCCAACCTGCGTTTTTACGGTGAAAACCTACTGATTTTACAGTGACAAACAGAATGGATTACCTCCTACTAAGCAGCACGTGTTTTTACGCTCGAAATCCACCATAGGCACGCTCGGACACCAGAATTAGTATAAATACATGTCAAAAACAGAATTAATCAGTTTTCGATGATTCATTTCACTTCTCTCCGACTTTTCTCTCTGGATTGGGGCTTAGGGTTGTGGAAGCAAGTCTTGGAGCACCAATTCTTCACCATTGATCCAATCTTTGTGACATTTTCTTCTTCTCTTATTTCTCTCATCATGTGTAGCTAAATTATTGTAGCTAGGGGATGAGGAATCTCAATTAACACTTGTAATTCAGATTTGCATTGTAGTTCAAGTTGATTTTCGTATTTTGATTGTTTATCTCTGTTCTTAATGCTTCTATGAATTGGCCACTTGTAGTTGATGTTAGATTCCTCTTGACAATTGGAAGATTGCTTTAGGAAATGGAATTGGGATAAACAACATGATTGGAGATACTCTAGGGATAGAGTTTAACAATTGTGGAATCATTAAGACTCTTGAACCTAATGCTTTTCTTAATTGAGGATTTCTAAGGAATTAAGGTTATCAATTAGGAAAAAGTGTTGAGTTAAGGAATTAACCTTCATTTAAAATAGTTAGTTGATCTTCAAACACATTTCTACAACTTGGATTAGAGTGAGAATTATGATTACATTGGTGGAGATTGAGTGAACTCATACCCTAACACTTTTTGTGAATTGTTAATCTTTGTTAATCATCCATCTAATTCTCTGTTTTTCCTTACAATTGTGCATTTTAGTTAATTGTTCTTAAGCATTTTACTTCAATTCATTGTTACCACAACTTCAATTTCGTTTAACTAGTTTAGGTGAATTGGTACTTGAATTCTCATTCCTCATGGGACGATACTTACTTTCATTATATTACTTGTTAGGATTAGGTGCACTTGCCGAGTGAGCATCAGACCAACTCTAAAAAATGTTCTTATAAATAAAACATGCATGAGGTAGTATTATATTTTTCTTCTCTTTCACTTCGTTCCTCTCGTTTGTCTCTTTACCTCATTAAGGGTAAGTATCAATAGTCCCATTTTCCTATCCCCTAATTAAAATATGACACTATAAAAAAGTTTTACTTTTTCTTTAAAATTGACCTTTTGTTTGATTTTTCTAATATGTGCGATATTAGATAATAAATCATAAGTGAAAAGGTTTTATATCACAACATTCAATGCATTTGTAATATTAAATACTATATTTTTTAATAAAATATTTTTATTTTTGATTTATTATCATGTGTAATGTTGCACAAATTAGAAAAATCATTTTTTTTAATTGTTAGTTCTTTTATAGAAGTGTTATATTTTATTTGAAGAATCAAAGAATTGAAACGAATAAGAGATTTCAATCTCACAATCAAACCCAACTAACATGTTTTCTTTTTATTTTCCCCTTAATATTGTGAGTTTGATTAATTTAATTACGAGTTTGTTAATTTCCTATATTTTACTCCTTTTAAATTATGTCATGAAACTTATGTCTTTCACACAACTTTATCATATTCTATTATATAAAATTCTAATTTCCTATATTATCTTTTAAAACTTTACATCCACTAATCCATATATGTACCCACACTTCAAATTTTTAAAAATTGTCATATCCCACATTTGAATCATACCAACAAACCTATATTGTATCCATATATTTCTATTATTTTATTTTCAAGAATTCCACATAAGACTTGCTAAATGTAAGGGTGAGAGGTATAAGTCATATATATATATATGATCATACAACCATGGTCATATAATCACTTAAAAAAATTACATGATTTTATATTTTTATTTTAATCATTAAATTATTGAAGTATGTATGCAATGCATGCCAACATTTAAGGCAAACGATTTTCCAGCTCATTTATGGAAAACAAGTCCACCCCCGCAGCCTTTTTCAATTATTTTGATGGTATTGGTATCAAAATCTTCCTTATCAGAAATCAAATTCAAGTTCCTTACCACCATTAGAAGGCTGTTCAAAGAGGCAATTATATTAAATGCTTCAATGAATATCCATGCAGAAAATGTTGATAATATATACAAAAAAAGAAAGTAGATAGAACAAAATCCAGATATTATAATGAGATTTAAATATTTTTTATTGGTATATTCTACACGCTTTCTTATTAAAAATGTTAAATTAATCCAATTAGAATTTTTCTTTCTTTCCTTGATCATAGTATTTCAATATTATGATGAGATTAATCTCTCAAATATTTCGTAATCATCAGGCCTTGCCATTGCCATTACCATTACCAATTGACTTTTTGAGTTTTGAGCGAAAAGTGTTTTTTTCTTTTTCATTTTTTTTGTCAACTTTTTCATTTTTTTGGAATTAATTAAAATGTCGAAGGCTGTCATAACTCACAAGTAGTGTCCAACAGTCCGTTTTTTTTTTTGTCAAACAACAGTCCGTTAAAACAGTTGGGCTTCATCACATTCACAATGGGTTGATATTAGTCCATTTTGATGTAAAAAAGGAAAAAAAAATTGAATATGGATTTGTTCTTCAACATGTGCTTCAGAACTTCACAATTTATCCTTCAACTGGCTTATCGGCAACCATACTACGCTGGCTTCTCCTCTTATAGTGTTCGTTTGGTTTACAGTTGAGTAAAATTGATTCTAGAAATGAATGGTTGAAATAGATGATACACGTTTTACGAAGTAAGTTGGACGGATAGATGTTGATCTAAACCAAACGGGCACATAGTCTATTTGATTTATCCTGAAAATAAGTTATAAATGTTAATTTAGATCAACATTCATATGATTGTTATTTAGGTCAACGTTTATGTAATTTAAATATGCTATTGAATATTAATAGAACTGGTAACCTTACCATTTTCTTAGGATGATATCGTCGTTTCCTTTTATATTCTTAAATAATAAGGTATGATTTATGAAAGAAAAAAAAAATATAAATTTATCATATAAAATTCTATTATAATTAAATGAAAATTCATTAGTTATTTCTTAAAATATTTTTTTGTCTATAATAAAATTATATTTTATCATTTAAAATAAACAAAAGATTCATATATGAAGAATAATTTTATCTTATTCAAATCTTTTTGTTGATGTTTGTCACAGTATAACTGCTCCCAAATAATCTAGTTAATTACGACTCGGCTGAAAAAGACATACCAAATACAGGAAGGTTGTTCAACATAGGAGTCTGGGCTCGACAAACTTCAATATTTAAATTGTCTATTTTGCTTTAGGAAAAAAAAACTGTGTGGTTAAAAGTTTTCTTACATATTATAAGCAAAATTTAAAACATATAGTTCAAACATTTACTTATATTGTGTGAGATTTACCCCAAAATCACGTTTTAAACATAGACCTAAAAACACAAGTTTGTTTGATTTACACTGTCCATATTTAAAATATGTATTTAGTTAAACGCTACTCTCAACTGCGTTAAATTAGATTTAGATTCATATTTAAAACGTAATTTTAATGGAAACTAAACATGTAGTTGTATATGTAAGATCATGTTTCAAACTTTGATAGAGTCTATACCACGGGTTAGAATTCACATTTTAAACGTGTTTTTACATTAAACCATTGGTTTGAAGTTGAAAGCATGGCCAAATGAACATGCAGGGCCGTGTACAGACATTTTGGGGCCTTAGGCGGAAATGTTAAAATGGGCCTTTTTTGGAGATTTTTTTAATAAATTTAATATATAATATAAAATATTAAATTTTATATTAATCTTCTAGCTTTTTCACCTGATTGGGTGCTGTGTAGGTGTAATTAATGTAATTGTTGAAGCTTTATTTCCTTATAAAAATGGATCAATTAAAGAGAGAATATAGGCAGAAATCAGGTTGGGAATAGTACTAAAAATTTTTTTTTGGGGCCTACTAAAATTTTTTTTTTGAGGCCCTAGGCTGGTGCCTAGATGGCCTTGTGGTATCCACGGCCCTGTGAACATGTTTCGGTTTTCAAACACAACTATTTCTAAGCTTATAAAAGTTAGTTAATCAAATTTTAATCTAAACCAAACATGTTTAAACTGGTGTTTTATTTTGTTTTGGTGGTCCAAAAATGGAGTGTGATTGATTTGATTCACAACTCACAAGATTCTCTCCCTAGCTAGGAGTTGCAGACTTGCAGGCAACTGAGAATGGCAGGAAAAGCGAAGAACCGAAAGAACACAAATGATGTGGATGGGCCCAATTAGATCTAGGTCATGGTCCATAAACAAACAGGGTTTTTGTCCTTTGTTTGAAAAGGGCTAAGGCATAATTGAGTTTTCCCTGCGCTGTGTTTCATATCATCCCCTAAAGTAAACAATACAAAATGAACTATATTGAACAGCTCACCAAGGAATAGAAAAAAAAAAAAAGACATTCCAAAATATTATTAGAGAAAAAATGTCCTCAATCTCAAAATCCTAATATATACTCTAAGAAAATAATATCATGTTAATCCATGATTGTTTTATTTATTTGCGTTGCTAGCAAATATGGGTTGCAAAATCGGAGTTGTAAATTTGACTGACGCCGAATCGGGTGATCACTGTGCCTAAGCCTAACATAACAGAACCGTGGCCCGTGGGCCTTGGTCATTGGAGAAAGATTTTAATCTTTGACTTAGCTATAATTAGTATTCATGGCTTAATTTTGCAATCGATGATCATATCATCCAATTAGATTCCATACCATGGATGATAAATCTCTAATCATTGAAGGACATTATTGAGAAGGTTTCTACCAACTAATGTTAAAGACACTAGTCACCCACTTTAGTTTTTTTTTTTCAAAAATTAAAAAACACAAACACGCGCAAACCTACCTCAGCGTAAAACCTAATTCATGCATAACAGTATACAAATTATACATAAATTATGTTTATCATAAAAAAATTTATTCTCAGTAACTTATTTATAAATTTTATTAAACTTTACCATGTATCCTAACTTTTAAATAAAAAGTTTATCTTAACATAAACTTATAAAATTTAACTAAATGTTTAATTTTGATTATTTTTAGAGTTTAGTAGATATACACTGTTGGTGTAAAATTTTACACAGACATCTAATAATATGTTGTCACATCATTTATTAAACCTAATAACACATAATATGTCATGTTAATTGAATGATGTGGCATAACATCTTTGGATATCCATAAAAATTGTTTTTACATTAACAATGTATATCCATTAAATCCTTATTTATATATATTTTTCTATTTTTTAATAAGTTTTATTAGCAATACCAAGATATTGATTATAAATTATTTCAAATAAAAAATAATGTAGTTGAAAATTGTATTAATTAAATATTGATATTAACTTATTTTATTTAAAATATAATGAAAAATCTTAATCTTTTACAAAAAGATATTTTTCAGAAATATAAACTATTAATTATAAAATTAAAACCAATCTAACCAATTTGATTGAGAAATCAATGACTTTAATTACGTGTATAATTTGTGGATTTAAACTTAAAACCATTAGTTAAGTTGAATTAGAATTCATCAAAATGCTCGAGAATTAATTGGTTGTATTTATTGTCTAATTTAACAAAAATATTTTTTTGGTTATATATAGACTCACGTATGATTTTTTGGTGCAAGACCACACGTATCCTCCATATAAGACAATTCTGTTCGAGTGGGGTAGGAACGTATAAATTGATTTGACTTAATATATTTTTTAATTAAATGTGTGATTTTTTTCTTCCAAAATATCCCGATTTTTCTATTTGGTTCACCAAAATATTTTTTCCAAACCAGTCCCTAAAAAATTCTATCTCATTCATGATTTGTTCCTATGTTAGTGTATCATCAATTCTCTCTGTTAAATGCATGTGTGGCAATTGAAGTGGATATAAAAATCCCCATTGGTAGTCTACTTCATACAATTTGATTTTCCTTTACTAGAGTTCATGATTTGGGAAAGTGGAAGTGAGGCACCCAAGGGTGGCTATGGAGCGTGTTGGTTGCGTTGTGACAATAGGAAGGTGTGGTCGACGCAACCGTGGTGGCGCGGTAGAGATCTCGATCGAATGTGACAATGACAGGGTTAGAACGCGCGAAAATAACATCCGGATGGCAGATGAAAGTGGTTATGGTTGTGCGATGGTGGTGCGACCAACAAAGGCGTACCAGAGTCGTGGGTTGTGACGAAAAGGTAGTGGTAATTTTGGATATGATTAAGGGTGGTCCTCCACCGTGGAGAAGAGTGACGATTGTCGTGGTTGTGGTTTCTTTAGGGTTGACTCCCTTCCCTTTACTTTTTCTATTATTTTTTTTCTGTTGTTTTTCTTCCCCTTGATTGATTTTGGTTTCTTTTACATAGACTATTGGATCCATGCTTGTGATGAGATGGAGCTGAAGGCTGGGTGGGTGGTGATGATTGCGACTGAAGGATAACAGAATCTGGATGTGGTGGGGTGATGCGAATGGTGGCGACGATGCACTGCGACCGCTGAGTGAGAAGTCTGCATTTTTTCTTTCTTTGTTATTCTATCACTTTTTTATTTATATATTTTTCTAATGAGAATATGTATAATTTTGGTGAAGAATAATCCTACGTGTCACATATCATATCCACCTCAATTGGCAATCGAGATTATCATGCCCGTCTTAATTGCCATATAGATATTTAACACCGAGGATTAATAGTATATTATTTGGGGTCGCAATTTGGTAGCCTCTCGTTACAGAGGGTTTTGGTACCTTCTTGTCATTTTTTTATTGAATAGATCAAAACTACATAGGAATAAGTCGTGTACTCCGTCCTGAATTATTTCAAAGACATAAAGTAGATTTTAAATGAAACACATGTGTATTGCAAATGATAATGTGAAAAAAATGAAGAATACAATAAAAAATACATGATAATGATTATAGGGGTCAAAAAGTCTTTTAAAAAATTAAAAATACAAATTCTAATAGTTAAATATTGTCCTATAAGTATAAAAATACTAAAATCATTTAAAAAAGTGAAGAAAAATTGATTAAATGATTAAAGAAGGTACCAAAACCCTCTGTCACTGGAGGGTACCCTAGAATTTCCCTATTATTTGAGGGACCAAACCGCCAAATGTTTTAAAATTTAATGGTTCAATTTGTAGATTTTTTGAATTAAAATTAAGGATTTAGAGTGTGTTGAAAATAGTAGTTAAAATTATTTTAGCAGTGTTTGGGAAGGTAGCTCTTTTGGGTAGCTACAAACTTTTCTTAAAAAGCTACTTGGGATAGCTACAAGCTTTTCTTAAAAATGCCATATATTACATTTTCAGCTAGTAACTGAAAATTAATTATAAGTTTAGCCCTCAACCACTCAATTTATCATTATTTTTAATGTTGTCCTTAAATGTCATTTTACCATTTTTAGTTAGTTTTACCAAACACATTCAATAGATTTTCAGCTTTTAGCTAACTTTAAACTTCCGGCTAGCTTTTCAGCTAACTTTATCAAATACACTTTTAGAAAAATCTTAATAGTAAAAGATTGAAAAGACGGGGCTTAATAAAATACATTTTTGGTAATAAATTAGTATAATAATTAAAAATTAATTTTGAATTGAAAATTATTGAAAGATTAATTAACTGTATATCAATATGGAATAAAAACATTGCAATTAACCTTAAAAAATTAAAGAGAAAGAGCATTAGACGATGATAGGAGAAGAGGAGGAATAGATTAGTCATTAGAAAGGAACAGAGATGATAAATTGCGGAATCCAGAAACATCTATAAACCCAATTTGACAAATAAAACTGAAGTCCGACGTGTTTTATGCTGACACCACCAGCGGACCTTGAGCACCCTTTCTGGGTGCTGTGTTTCGGTCACCTGCGAAATAAAAATAATAAT
The DNA here is from genome assembly GCA_026901365.1 of Sesbania bispinosa. Classification (NCBI taxonomy): domain Eukaryota; kingdom Viridiplantae; phylum Streptophyta; class Magnoliopsida; order Fabales; family Fabaceae; genus Sesbania; species Sesbania bispinosa. The sequence continues at coordinate 2,518,944 of QLOH01000020.1, forward strand.
AATGTTCTTAAAATATTTATAAAAAAATTTAAAAATAAAAAACATTATAGAATTTTTAAAATTTCACATATTAAATAATTTTTATGTTCTACTCTTTTTTTGTTCTGTTTAACCATATTATCCACCTTGTCAGGGCAACCCTGTTCGAACCCGAATCATCCATTTTATGGTGAGATTAGCTCTTCCACCGAAATTGTATTTATACACAAGACTTAATCTCTCTCACTTTGTTTAAGGGAAAACAAACTTGTACAATCTGAACCAACTGTGTTGGAAACAAACACGAGTTACGTGTTTTTTTAAAAAAAAAACTTATGATTAAACTAAGTAATATGCTCTCTTTCTCTCTCAGAATATATAATAAAGAATAAGGCAATTGAGCAGAATGAGCAGTGTCCCTGCCACTGTGGTTCTCCGATTCTCAAGAGAGAGAAACCGGGAAAAGAGAGACAAGAGCCGTTACTTTCTGAGCATTGGAACGTTAGGTAAAGCCTTTCACTCACACTTGAATTGAACAAAAACAACAAAGTGTAGTCAATAGTTTAGTAGCTTCACTTTCTGTTCGTGGGAAGGAAGGAAGGAAGGCAGCAATGGCGACTGGGTTCAGCCTCATCTTTGCGGCTTCACTGTTCCTCGTGCTCCTCGGTTCGTCCTTAATCTCATCTCTCACTGTTATCTATTGGCTTGGGACCCTTTATTGTTAATTATTTCACTCAGATCACCATTTCCTCTTTCTTTGATTCTGATCGTAGCTTCAATTTTCTAACTTTGCTTGAAAGAATGTCGGTGCTCCGCTTTTCTTTCTTTCCTTTCTTAAATATTTATATATAAAAATAAAATTTGATAATTCAATTATCCTCTCTTCTGTATATATTCCCTGTTTGGTGGTCTGATGATTAAATTGTACTTACTGCTGCAACTAGATTTATATTGCATGCAACTGGTGGAAGAACCATTACAAAGCATTGTACTTGAGGGATTTGGAGGATGAATTGATTTTAGTTATAGAAAGATGTTTTAAATTAGAGTAGTATGATCTTACTAGAGTTTTTCCTAGCTCGAGCCAGCGATCCCTTGAACTGGGCTTGTGGTTCCTTGCAGCTCATATCTTACCTGATAGTCTGATTAGTGTTACACAGATTGAAAATTTTTAACAATTGATTGTTTTGACTTGCATATACAACTAGTAGAGCTAGCAGTTTCTATTTCTCAATCTCTCATTTTCACTCATAGATTAGAGACACAATGGTAGTGTTTGATATACAGATAGAATAGAACTGAATAGTCTGATTCCACACTTTTTTTACCTTAGGTCCTATTTTATTCTACTTTTGATATCCACTAAACACAGAATGTAAGTATAGAACTCATGTGTTCTGTTCTCTCAGCAATTCTTAATTTTATTTATTATGTTGAAATTCTGGGTCAGATTGTTGCTCTGGGAGTTTTATTGGGGTGTGCTATGGAAGAAGTGCTGATGACCTCCCTACACCTGACAAGGTGGCACAGTTGGTTCAACTTCATAAAATCAAATATGTCAGGATTTATGATTCTAATATACAGGTCCTGAGGGCCTTTGCAAACACTGGAGTTGAACTTATGATTGGGATTCCAAATTCAGATTTGCTGCCATTCTCTCAGTTCCAGTCTAATGCAGACACTTGGCTGAAGAACAGCGTCCTTCCTTACTATCCAGCCACAAAGATCACATACATTACCGTTGGTGCTGAAGTCACAGAAAGTCCCAATAACGCCTCTGCATTTGTAGTACCTGCCATGAATAATGTACTTACAGCACTCAAGAAACTTGGGCTGCACAAAAAGATAAAAGTTTCCAGTACCCATTCCCTTGGGGTTCTGTCCCGATCATTCCCGCCTTCTGCTGGGGCTTTCAATAGCAGCCATGCACATTTCCTGAAGCCATTGCTAGAATTTCTTGCTGAAAATCAGTCACCTTTAATGATTGATATATATCCTTATTATGCTTACCGAGATACCCCAAATAAAGTGCAGTTGGACTATGCCCTGTTTGAAGCATCATCTGAAGTTATTGATCCAAACACCGGTTTGTTGTACAGTAACATGTTTGATGCCCAGATTGATGCTATTTACTTTGCACTGATGGCCCTGAATTTCAGAACAATTAAGGTTATGGTCACTGAAACAGGTTGGCCTTCCAAAGGATCACCCAAGGAGACAGCTGCAACTCCTGATAATGCACAAACATATAATACTAATCTGATAAGACATGTTATCAACAACACAGGTACTCCTGCAAAGCCTGGGGAGGAACTAGATGTTTACATTTTCTCATTGTTCAATGAAAATAGGAAGCCTGGTTTAGAATCTGAGAGAAACTGGGGATTATTTTATCCGGATCAGACAAGTGTGTATAACCTAGATTTCACTGGACGAGGTGCTGTTGATATGACTACAAAGGCAAATATAACTAGGTCAAATGGAACAACATGGTGCATTGCTTCCAGTAAAGCCTCACAAATTGACTTACAGAATGCCTTAGATTGGGCCTGTGGTCCTGGCAATGTGGACTGTACTGCTATCCAGCCTAGCCAGCCTTGTTTTGAGCCAGATAATCTTGCTTCACATGCATCTTACGCCTTTAATAGCTATTACCAGCAAAATGGGGCCTCTGATGTTGCGTGCAGTTTTAGCGGCACAGGTGTAGAAGTTGATAAGGATCCAAGTATGTTCATTACAAACCATCACCAATTCTGCTTTTCTATTGCCTTTGTTTTTGTCATATGCTGTTTTTCGCTCAGAAACTATTGCATACATATGCTAGATATGATTTGAAGAAAGCTAATCAAAATGAAATTCATTTTAGTAGAAGAAAGTATTGGAGTTTGTAGGGGGATTGTGTTTTATATGTTATAAGGAAGTTGCATCAAACAGAAGTTGTTTGATAATATTGTCTGTCCATCTGGCTGCTGTCATAGTTGTTCATTGAATTATCAATGTTCCATTGAATTGTCTCTCATCCTGACCTTCTTGTCTACCAAAGTATTGTTTCAGACTGTATTGTCAATGAAATACTAATTGTTTTCAGTTCTGCAGGTTATGACAAATGCATCTACATGAGAGCTGGGTAAGTTCAATATAGGACACATGATGTTTTGTGTGTTCTTGTTATTGTGGATTGACCTTAAATTATATTTTCATTATTACTACTTACTCATTTGGGTTTTCATCCGTTGTGTTTTTGCAGCAATAATAGAACTCTGACAAGTAATACAACAGCAATGTCATCAACTTCATCCCCCTCACATAAAGAAAATTCTTCATCAATTTCTATTTTTCTTCTTGTAACTTGTCTCTTCATTCTATTGAATATTCAACAACCATCATGACAAAGCTTCATCGTTGAAAGTGCAGCATGTTTTTACGATGTTTAGATGTATGCTGCATGCTGCGTTTGACATGCAGGGGAGGTAATTGGAAAGCTTTCAGATTATGCCATGCATAAGAAAAGTGTAAACTCCCTCGCTGTTATATGAGAAAATTTTATAGAACAGTGATAGGCCGAAGCTCTCCTTGCTACTAGTTTTGTGTGCCAAGTAATAGGCCAAAACAGCAAGCAAAGAAGTGGACTCTTCTCTGTGATTTATTTAACTATATATGTAATTGCACATAGAGTTGCTGCAGCTTTTTATTGTCTAATTTATATTGTAAGGTGATAAACTGCAAGTTTTGGTCCAGTTTTGTAGTTTGTTGGTCGTTTGAAGGGAAATAAATTCGTAATGTATATTTTATAGCTCCTTGTGATTGTGGTTAGCTCCACTTAGATGGATAGTAGTTTCTTAACAGAGTGATACTAATGACACAAGAAAAATTGTTCAACGTCGTTGAGTCCTAGAACAACGTCAACGTCGTTGCTGTCACTTTCCTCCTTTACCGTTCCCCTGATTCCGTGATTTTGTGTTCTTCCCTTGTTTTTGGTTTGCCTATATTTAGTTTTCTGCTAAGTCATCACATGTACCTGTGATCAGTAGTTCCATCATAGGTAAGCAACACGAGCTCTGAAATTATCTTGGAAAACTGTAATCATGATTTACTCCAAAAAAGTTTCAGAAATCGATCCTTCCCCCTTCCAACTCATCTTCCTCTGTTCTTCCTCAATTGAGCATATTCACCTAAGCTTGCAATATCAGAGTTCGTTGCTACAACTTCAAAGTGTTCAATATTTGCTGCAACATAGAGTTGTCATCAGTGTTGTCAATAGCGGATCGCGGCAAGCCAAAAATCCGCTATGTGAAATAGCGGATAGCGTTGCGGGAAAATAGCGGAAGTCATATAGCGGTTGAAATATATTAATTATATATGTAAATAAAAACTGCATAAAAGTAAATTGCATAAAAATAAAAATAAGGAGTATAAAAAAGTGATAATATTATTGCATATGCAGCCATTTGTACGAATTCTTGTGCTGGATGACAGTATTTCCATCCAGGGTCAGTCCTAGATGCAACTGTCGAAGGATTTAATGATTCTTCACTTGCCATACTGCACATAAAAAATTGAAAACAGAGTATGAATAGAAGGTTTTACAAGGAATTTAAAATAGAACAGAATAAGGAGGAAGAGGAAAAACAGATTTGAAAAGAAACAGAGAGAGAAAACAAAAAAGAGGAACAAAGAATCAGGGAGAAAGAAGGGAGAGAAAAAGAAACAAAAAGATAAAAACTGAAGATGAAGAGAGGGGGAAGAAATCAAATAAAAAACAGAGGAAGAGAGGGAAAGAAACCAAAAAGATTGAGAGTAAACGAAAACAGAATAGAGAAAGAGATAGAGGAGAAAAGAAAAAACAGAAGAAGAGGACGTTGGTGTTATCTAGACTCGCCGGAGATGATGAGGATGAAGGAGGACGTGATTGAAGGTAGATGGAGGAGCATAACAGAACAGTCTTTTACGTGTTGAAAGGGTTACCCATTTGATTTTCATGGGAGGGAGGGTTAGTAGTGTATTACCTTTGGTAAAACTGAGTCATATGTGCTGCTCATGCTGACTCTTCAGTGTCATTATTAAAAAAACAAAAAAAAACCCCGCTATTTCCGCTATCACCGCAACAGATATAGCAGCCGCTATAGCGCTTATAGCGGAAGTGCAATCGCGTCACGGTTTTCATAGCGGATTGTTAAAAAACCGCTACGCTATAGCGCTATTATGGGCGCTATTTGATAACACTGGTTGTCATAACCTTGATTATTGTTATCTGGAGCCAACATCGAGTTGCCAAGACAAGGAAATTAGCTTAGGTCAAGGGAGAGCACTTTGTCTCCAGTACTAGACAAGTTCAGTAGGAGAGAGAGTGACACATATAATATGAGTCTCACACAGAAGGTGAACCCACATGTTATATGTGCCACTCTCTCTCAAACTAGACAAATCCAATTACTTGAGGATCTCCACCCGACATTGTTTTACCATCGCCCCAAAATTGGTCACAAAACAACTTCAACCTCATACCTCTAAAGATCTGAGACCTAGGTCTGCCCTACCAGAGTGTGTAGTGTAGATGTGATGATCACTTTTAAACTTATTTATTTATTTATTTCATTGAATTATGACACCTTATTTAAGCATGCTATTATCATGTAAACGACTCTTATAATATGTTTGATTTAACATTAAAATGTAATAAAATCACGTTATATATGTTTGATTTAACGTTAAAATGTAATAAAATCACGTTTTCAACGCTACAATTAATTGCATTAATAAATCCAAACTTGAGTTTGATCCTTATCAATGTTAAACCAAACATACATTTACTATGTTCGTGTATTTGAGGTCAGCCACCACTTACATAGGTCGTTTAATCCACTAAGCCAGGCAAGCCCAAAACCCCGAAGGTTCAGCATTAGGGGGAAAAAAAGGTTGGAGTATGGAGGTATATGTATGAAGGCATTTCGCCAGATAGATAACAATCTGCAAAGATTTTATAAATATGCCAACCATTATACCATAGCATTATAATTTAAAACCGCTGTAATGTATAAAGGTACCCCACTATAAAAGTACAATGACAGAGGTTATAGTCATCAATTCTCAAGCACCAAACACTTCTTCGTCACACGCAGATCCCATGACTTTTGATACCCATAATATTATTACACTGCAATCAAGCATTCCATTCGAGGTCGACACAAAAACTTGTACAGAAGCCAATGAAATATGCAGGATAACAAGGCATACAGAGAGGATTAGAGAGCTTGTTCAATGAGATAATCACCAAGCCTTTCAACTACCATGTTGCACTGACCCGGAGTCATTGGTTCATCATAAATACCAATAACCAAGGCCAGATTGGTCTTCTTCACAGTAACACCACCAGGACCCTGGATAATAAGGGGAAAGACTGATATTACAACTATAATGACCAAAATAAGCATGGAGAAAATATTTGCAAAAGATATTGTGCAAAAAACACAACCTATATATGTTCATGTTCCACCATTGAATCAAAATAATTGATAAAAAAGTTAGTAGGATTAAAATTGAAGTTAATGCCTTATGCTAGAGAACCCTCAATACACGGTATTTAATTATTGGGGGAAGCATGCAATAATTTCTCCGCACAAAGGTGTCTATGCGCATCTGCTTGTATTTTTTCTAATAATTTCATTGATATATAATCCACAAACACATGGACGACAGCCATATCAATTTTCCATCAAGATCATATGGATTCCAAATTCGGAGTGTACCGTACTGAGCTATACAATGGTAAGTCAGCCGAGCTAAGTGTATCTCATTGACTCAATGATAATTTAATCAACCGTCCAGGTTAATTGAACAGATAAATAGATCCTAAGCCTCAATTAGGGGACATAATATCATCCAGAGTAATTAAAGGAGGGGACAAGTCTGACCGGAACAGGAAAGTACACAAGACAAACAGCGGAAATCAAGCAATAGACAAACTATAATTGAAGCAGAGGATATCGCACATTCAACAAGATCAACCCCAAGGGCCTATATAAGGGGACACTAGGAACAACTCAAACACACACTTCTTACCTCAAAGGCTAAGTCGTTACTCTGTCAAATTGAAGTCTCAGACTTCTTAGTAGAGTTCTTAGGTTTTTGGCCGATGTAAGAACACGGAGGAAGGTTTAGAAAAGAGATATATTTTGGTTATTGTTCTTACAAAGACCAAAACACCTAAAACCCTATACAAGTGTAAAATACAATTGGACAGAGTAACGGCTTAGTCTTTGAGAGGTTTGACTGGTAAGAAACGTGTGTTGACTTGTCTCTAGAATCTCCTTATATAGGCTTCATAGTTGACTTCATGAGGTGAGTGACATCCTTCCTTCTACTGCGGCATGTCTCCTGATCCTCGTCATCAGTCTTAAAGTACCTTCCTTATTAGGGTTCCCTTTGTCTCCTGCGATTAGTCTAATTGATCTGGTGATCCTTGATTGTGGCGCATTGATTGATTACTTGTCTATTCAATGAATCTGGACACTTGGGGAAGTCACGGGGAAGTTTTCCTACAGGGAGCCGACTTTGAACTTATCGACTTAGTTCGTTGAACCTCGGTTGGCCAAGCATAAGCTCAACCGGGTACGTGACAATTATAAATTATAATATCACATATAAGATATAGTTGCATAACAAAATTACTTTATAAATTATAATATCACATAAAAGATATAGTTGCATAACAAAATTACTGCAGTACACCGTATACAAGGTCAATTCACACTCGTGTTACCCTCAACCCAAAAGGGAAAAAAAAAGCTGTATAATTTTGATTAAATTGTAGTGCTGACAATGATGTGGCAAAACTCACTTTACAATTTAGGTTTTCAATTTTGATTAGATTGAAACTGTTAAACGTATATCTTCACAAGAACTGCATTACCACAGATGCTAGATCATTACAAGCAATCAAAATTCAAGCAAAGATCACAAACAGTCCTTACCTTCTTCCCTCGAATGACAGCTCCCGGTTCACCTTGGATCACCATATATTTTGTGCCACCAAGATACAATCCAGTTGGAGCAAGCGATCCAGGCTCATTGAAGTCATTCATGATAGCAGTTATTTCCTCAGGCTTGAACTAAATAAAACATAAACATCCATACATTATAAGTAAGAACGGATCAACTCAAATGAAAACAGATCTGTCGGCATTATACTTTATAAGAGCATCTGATGTATGCTATGAGTCAACCACACATCAAAATGACAAAAATAAAATCATGCTAATGTCAGCATTGAAGTCCAATTGTTGCTTGCACAGTTGCACAATATATAATCAACACCATAAAGCTTCTACTTTTGTTGTTAATTTGTTGATTCTCAGTGAGAAGCAGTGACAGTTAAGGTCATTTTCTCTGCTGATTGGATTTGACAAACACACCCCAAGTTTGGAACATTATTTGCATGGTGATCCTTCTTTGATCTCCACAATAACAATAATCAGTATAAACTTAATGTACAATTGCAGTGAACAGAGATCGGCGAATCTAGAACCTTCCCTAGCAAGATAAACAATTATCCCCAAATTCCCTAAAAGACCAATCAATGAATCACGAAATAACTGAGGGAAATAGGTGCGATTGATAGATGATACAGAGAAGGGAAGTGAAAATGGAAACCTGAGGGAAATTGGAACTCTGAGCCCAAACGCTGCCGTCTTGGCCGATGATAGCAGCAGAAGTCAGGTGATTTCCTTCGATGTCGCAGAGAAGGTGGTCATCGACGTAGGTTTGCCACGACATGTTGAGGATGAAGGAGATTAAGCTTTTCTGTAGAAACAGAGAATTTTCTCGGGAAAATCTGGGAGTGTTTGGCTGCTGAGAACTCTTCACTTATCTGAGCTGCGTTGATACCACAGAGTTATAAATCGGTCTAAAAGATGCTGGCCTCGAAGAAAATGACCGGAATACCCTTTTTATTACCCTATTTTCGCTGTTTCGGGCTGGCAGATAATGGAAGAAGAAAATAAAAAGATATTTATCTATTTATGTTATTTATTTATTAGTATCATAAAAATCGGATTATTCTCTTGTACAGATTTCCCGCCTTTTGATTTTTCAATTTCAATTAATATCTTCTAATTATTATTCCTACAAATAACTTTAACTTATCACCCATAAAAATAAAATGTGGATTAACTATTTTCTCTTAAACTGGAGTAAATTTCTTCCAATATTGAAAACTCGGTACTCCTTACTCAAATTATAACTAAAGTTTTTTATGTTAGCTTAAAACAAATTTTAAAAGGGAAAAATTAACCATACATGAGTAAATGTCATAATTTTAATCGAGGTAACACCTACCACTATAGTACAAAATAACACTAATCTTATCCCATTTGTTGCAATTTATCCTAAATAAAGTAACGAGTCTAACAAAAAAGCACTAGTCATTCAAAACTACGTGGCCAAATATGATGACGAGTGTTTGACTTTACTCTGAATTAATGCAAGAGATTTCCTTTTGGAGGATAGTATAAGTTTTCTTTATCGTTTGATTAATTATTACCTTCTCGTTATTTTTTTATGACTTCGTATATGATTTTCCTTTCTTTGTAATTTAATATATTTAATAATTATTATCCTGCATAACTAATGCTAATTTAACCTTTTTTGTTACACTCTTATCTTAAAGTAAGCCAAAAGAGTCCAACAAGAACTACCAGTTAATCCAAGCTAAATTGCAAAATCTAATGATGAGTATTTCACTTAATTTTGGGTGAAAACAAGAGAGTCCCCTTTACACTCCTCTACCCCATATATAAATAAAAGTTTCTTTCACCAAATGCACATCATCAATGTGGAAGAATAGACAAATTCAATTGTTGAGTGTTAAGACAATTGGTTGGTGAATTTTTGAGTGACCAATTTGATTATATCAAGGAGATTCCCGAATCACATAACCTACTGTGCTTCCTTTTCCTCTTTTTTTATTGATCTTATCCTCAATTGATTTTTCCTTGTAACACTGGATTTTTTATGATTTGGGCCAAAAAATTGGGTTGGATTATTGTCATTTTTTAATCTTTTATCTTCCCATATTATATTATGTATTATTAATATTCATAATACATTTGACCTAATTTTTTTAGAAATTAAACTCGTCATTATTTATTCAATACCTTTAATATTGATTAACTGCATTGGTAATTTATTTATTTTGATTGAGTCAAGATTGTGTGGTAATAGTTAGCCCATTTCTTTGTTTGTTCAACTAGAAAGAAAAACAAAGCAAAAAAAGCAGCAAATTTTGCTTGAGAGAGAAGAAAAATGTACTCAAAATTACACAAGTACAAAATTCAAAATCAGATAGAAAACACAAAAGAAAATATGAAGATTAACCTTAAAAATCAACAAGTAACTCAAAAATATGCTTATCGGTCTTCAAAATCAACAAGTAATTCAAATAGATAAAATGGAAAATCATCCAGCAAAACAGGTTCAACCTAGGAAATCAATAGATAATTTAAATAAAAACTATACATCCCAATACCAGTATATGTCACAATATCTTAAAAAGAAAGAATTAGGTGTCACATTACCTAGCAGGCAACTTAAATTCTAAAAGGAAGAAATTAGATTCATCATACCTAGCGAGCATCACAATAGTACAATACCATAAAAGAAGGAAACTAGATGTCACAATTTCTATTGGGCATCTCAATGCCCTACAAGAAAGAAACTGATCATCACAATACCTTGTGGGTCTCTCAATACCACAACAAAAAGGAAACTGGGCGTCACCTGTCCTAATAGGAGGAAATTAGACATCACAATACCTAATAGGCGTCATAATACCCTGAAAAGGTAAACTAAGTGTCATAATACTCAGTGAGAATTGTAAATGATAACCTAAAGAGTTAAACATGACAAAGAAATATTGAAATTCTCTTTCAATATGTGTCATTTGAAACTCCTAATTGTCATAAAAACACCTCCTCTTTGTCATATGAATTCTTTCTTTTACTATTATTACACACAAAAACTCATAATTTTAAATTACTTTATTAAAACACAAGGTAAAAGGAAGAAAATAGACATAACAATATTTAGCGAGCATTACAATACCATAACAGAAGGAAACAGAGTGTCACAAAATCTAGTATGCGTCTCAATACCCTAAAAGAAAAAAGTAGGTATCACAATACCTTATGGACTTCTCAATACCCTAACAAAAAGAAAATTAGGTGTCACAATATCCTAAAAGGAGGAAATTGGATATCACAATACCTAGAATAAGAAATTGGGAAACACAATGCCTGACACAAGAAGTTAAGCATTATAATACATAGAATAAAAAACCAGACATCACAATGCATGACACAAGAATTTGGGCATCACTGCTAAAATATAAGAGTAAAATGCAAGAAAATGAGATTAATGTGATTGTTTTTAATGATTGTTTAAAGTTTAAAATTTGATTTGAGACTCTTCAAGAGAAAACTTTACATGAATTCTAAAATCATCCAAAATTTTATACAAATCCAAGAAAAATTCAAAAGAAATAACATTCTCAAGATTCTCATTTTAAAATTTCATGATTGATTTTCAACACTTGTTTGTCTCCTCAATAACAAAGAGGATTACTTCAATGTTTAAAGAAAAAGAAAATACTTTTTGAGAGCCAATGATAAAACTTAGGAACAAAACAAGCCCCCAAGTCAAGTGTCAGAAGTGATCCAACAATGACAAGAAATAAGCCCAGATTCTGGGAACAATTGCTCCTTATTTGTGATTATAACATGCCTTCAAGCATATAGAAACCAATATGATAAAAAAAATTACTCAATTTTTTCACAACAACAAATCCCATGTCAATATTTAGACATCCATAACAAACAATCTCATTCGATAGTTCTTCCTTCAAACCATAGATTAATAGACTAAACATTTTTTTGGTAGATATAAATTTAGGGTGGGGGATGGTGCCTCAGTCCAAGGCAGGGAAAGCCTCCGGGCTCTTTGAACACTTACAGAGGTACTTACATTTTACCTCACTCCAAAGAGACAAGTAGGGGTTCGAACTTGCGACCTGTCAGATACGAGACATTGTCTTGCTCCACTCGATCAACCCCTTGGGATTAATAGACTAAACATTTGCTTCAATGGAGAAGGAACTATAAGTGTCTTATCTCTCCAAAGAATTTTCTTTTTTTTTTCCGCTTCCATTTTCTGCTTTTCTTTTTTATTTTTAATACTATTTTACATTTATTCTTTCTTTCCGTTCATCTCTTTATTTAAGGAGTAAATGTACTAACAAAACAAGTCTAATTACTTGTCCCAAAATAAAAATTTAAGAAAGATAAAAGCAATTAATCAATGATAAAAAAAACAGAGAATAATTTAGGGATAATTTGCAGAGGACTAATTTGAAAACATAATATTTTATTTGCGATAAAAATACATAATTAATAATGAATAGTTAACACTAAAATATAACCGAGAGTAATTCTTGGGTGCGCACATACTTATTACATCATATTTAGACACAACCAACAAAAATTACAACAAATTAAAATCAAAGTAAAATGACAACTTATAAAATAATAACAAAAGAAAGACGCACAAGCTTTTTTTTAAGCAGCTGGGGATGAGATCGTGTTATAACACATTGTTCTCTATTCCTCCTCGTGTGCTTTAGTAATATTCTAAAATGTTCTCTTACATTCTATTTAAGTTTTATCTGTTTCTCCACAAGTCAGAAAACCTCTGCAAGAGCTAGTAATAGCATCTCCAATCAGAAGTTCATCTCAAATAAAACACATTGAATTTCTATTACATACAATTTTAACTTAAAAAAAATAACCGACAACCAAAAGAAAAAAATCTTTAAATCTATCACAATCATCCATAAAACACAATTCTTAGAAATGCTAAAGAAAAACAAAAAAAAAACTTTTTGTTGTATTAAAAAGGAAATTAGAATACCCATGTAGAAAAAATGCATGGAGCATTAAATAAACAACAAAAAATTGAGAAAATTAAAGAGAATTAAACAATCCAAATCGATCATGGTATCGATGTCCACCGTTACAATTTACAATAGCGACAGTGGCCAAGGATTCCTTGTGCACGATTAGACGATGATGAAGAACTGTTTCCAGTTTCTGTAATAAAAAAGTTTACATGTCTTTTTTTTGTTATTTTACACACTAGCATTTTAATTTGATTTTAATTTGTTGTAAAAAAAATTTATTGATTGTGCCTAAATATAATGTGTTAAGTATGAATTTACACAAGAATTACTCTACAACCGAGGGATTAGTTGGTAATCAAAAGTGGGATTAGTAGATAATCAAAATTCAAAAGTAATTTATGGAGGATCCCTATGGAAATACTGAAAAATGAGAAATGAAAAAATTGTGATATTATGAGAACACATTAAGCCTTTAATTTTTCCTTGCAACGACGTGGATATTTGATTATTTAGGCCAAATTTTTGGACTGGATCATTTTCATTTCTTATTTTAAAATTTTCACCTTTCATATTGTTATTTTTATTGCCGTTGTTACGATTATTTAAGTTTTTTTTTTTACTTTTTTGTTCATTATTATTATTATTATTTTTATTGATTTTTTAAATTTATTTATTTTAACATGGTCAAAATATTAGTCCTCTTCGTAGATAGAGCATCTAGTGAAAGTTAGTCATTAGTCATATATTTCAAGGCACAAGCATATTTGTTCAGATCTATATCATGTCTTTTTTTTTTTCAAGAAATCTAAGGTATGTCAAGAATTCACGTGTCAAGACCAAGAAGCTTTAGTCAAGAATTAGTGCATGTTTGATTTACTGTAAAATCACGTTTGAAACGTGAATCTGAGTCAATGCTTCTCTCTATAGCGCTATACGCTATAGTCCGAATCCATGTTTAAAACTTAATTTTGCGGTAAATCAAATACACACTTAATCACTTATGCAAGCTCGGATTTTAAACAAATCAAGTCGGGCTAAGAGACCGTAATCCTCAATATTGCATATACCGGGTTTGGAACAAATTCACTTGGATAAGTTATCATGATAGTATCTTCTAACTAATGATAAATGGAATTCCTACATCACCGATGAAGAGAAAGATTACCGATAACCTGGCACACAAGACAGTGTCCCACGCTACCCAAAGAAAATAATTTGCATTAGAAAAAGGAAAAAAAAATGGGTTGGTGTATGGAGGTATAAATATGAAGGCTGACTGCCAGATAGATAGGAATCTGCAAAGAATATATAAATATGCCAACCATTATACCATAGCATTAAAATTTAAAACCACTGTAATGTATGCAGGTACCCCACTAAAAAAGTACAACGACAGAGATTATATCATCATTTCTCAAGCACCAAACACTTCTTCGCCACACGCAGATCCTATGACTTTTGATACCCATAATATTATTACACTGCAATCAAGCATTCCATTCGAGGTGGACGAAAAAACTTGTACAGAAGAAGCCAATGAAATATGCACGATAACAAGACATACAGAGAGGATTAGAGACCCTGTTCAATAAGATAATCACCAAGCCTTTCAACTACCATGTTGCACTGACCCGGAGTCATTGGTTCATCATAAATGCCAATGACCAAGGCCAGATTGGTCTTCTTGACAGTAACACCACCAGGACCCTGATAATAATGAGAAGAAGGAAGACTGATATGATAACTATAATGGCCAAAATAAGCATGGAGAAAATATCTGCACAAGATATGTTCAAGAAACAAAACCTATATATGCTCATGTTTCAGCATCAAATAAAAAAATTTGAGAAAAGAGTTATTAAGATTAAAATTGTAGTAGTTATTTCTGCCAGACAATCCCAAGACACGGTATTTAATTGTTGGGACTTGGGAGGAAGCATTGTCTATGTATATACATCTGTGATTCTGTGTATTTGTTTATAATTTGATTGATATGCAATCCACAAACACATGGAGAGTGCATAAGCTATCCGTCAAATGGATTCAAAATACAGGTGAAGGTTTAGAAAAGAGATATATTATATGGTTGCATAACTAAATTACAACAGTACATCATATCCTAGGTGTACCTACCCTCGATCCAAAAGAAAATAATTAAAAAAAAAGGCTGTAAATTTTGATTAGATTGTAGTGCTGACAATGATATGGTTGCAACTCACTTTACAATTTGGTTTTCAATTTTAATTAGATTGAAACTGCCAAACGTAGAACTTCACAACAGCTATATTATCACATATAGTGATCATTGCAATGTGTGAAATTAAGCAATCAAAATTCAAGCAAAGATCACAAACAATCCTTACCTTCTTCCCTCGAATGACAGCTCCCGGCTCACCTTGGATCACCATATATTTTGTGCCACCAAGATACAATCCAGTTGGAGCAAGCGATCCAGGTTCATTGAAGTCATTCATGATGGCAGTTATTTCCTCAGGCTTGAACTGAATAAACATAATCATCCATACATTATAAGTAAGAACGGATCAACTCAAATGAAAACAGATCTGTTGGCATTATACTTTATAAGAGCATCTGATGTATGTTATGAGTCAATCACATCAAAATGACAAAAATAAAACCATACTAATGTCAGCATTAAAGTCCAATTGTTGCTTGCACAATATATAATCAACACGATAGAGCTTCTACTTTTGTTGTTAATTTGTTGATTCTCAGTGAGAATGCAGAGAAGCAGTGGCAGTTCAAGTCATTTTCTCTGCGGATTGGATTTGACAAACATGCCTCAAGTATGGAACATTTTTTGCATGGTGATCCTTCTTCGATCTCCATAATAACAATAATCAGTATAACCTTAATTTACAACTGCAATGAACAGAGATCGGAAAATCTAGAACCTCCCCTAGCAAGATAAACATTTATCCCCAAATTCCCTAAAAGGCCAATCAATGAATCACGAAATGAAAAAACGCTGGGGGAAATGAGTGCGATTGATAGATGATACAGAGAAGGGAAGTGAAAATGGAAACCTGAGGGAAATTGGAACTCTGAGCCCAAACGCTGCCGTCTTGGCCGATGATAGCAGCAGAAGTCAGGTGATTTCCTTCGATGTCGCAGAGAAGGTGGTCATCGACGTAGGTTTGCCACGACATGTTGATGATGAAGGAGATTAAGATTTTCTCTAGAAACTGGGAATTTTCTCGAGAAAATTTGGGAGTGTTTGGCCGCTGAGAAACTCTTACACCTCTTCTCTTCTGAGTTGCGTTGATACCACGGAGTTATAAATCAGTCTAATGATGCTGTCCTCGAAGTAAAATTACATAAATACCCTTTTTATTACCCTATTTTCGCGGTTTCGGGCTGGCAGATCATGCAACAAGAAAAGAAAAGAAAAAAGATATTATTAATTGTTACTATTATCTAGCAAATAAATAAATAAATAAATATTGAAGAACCGTTTCAAAGAAAAAGAAAAAGTTGTCATTTTCTTTTCTTGAAGGTTCACCGTCACCTCTAATCTTTTTTATTTCTTCTCTTTTTCGTTTCCCTTTCAATACCGATGACCGTCCTTCTATTATCTGCTAGTGCTAGTAGTTATCAGTTCTAAGGCGTAGAAAACATAAACACCAATACAATATTCATGCGTTGAGATTCTGATTTTAATGTTACAATTCAAATTTGAAGAGTTATTGTAAGTTATAGCTATATCCGAAAAAAAAAAATATATTGACATAATGTTTGACTTTGAATGGAAAATTTACACTAATAAAAAGTCCACCAGAAACATCATAGAATTAAAATTAATCATGTAGTTAGTCTTTTTACTTGACTATTTCTAATTAACTATATTTCAATATTTTTTTTGACGTCAACTACATTTCAATATCGTAGGAGTAATTAATTATAATAAACTAATAATGTATTATATATACATGAGTTTTTCGATAAATTTAAAAATGTAATTATGATATAATTATTTTTTAAAATGTATTTTTTTATCTTCTAATAAAATTAATAAAACTAAATTTCTTAATTTTTACTTTTTAAAAAAGCTTAGATAAAATGTTTTTATCCCTTTAAAATAAGTGACTTTTGTTTTTTATTTTCATAATTTTTTTACTTACATCCTTTTAAAATTATAAATTTTCAAAAATATTTTTATTGTTAATGTAATAAATCAAAAAATTGTGACAGGATAGAAAATCACGTGGTAATTTTTTTAGCTTTCACATCACAAACAAAGTCATTTTTCCAAATTTTTGTATGACGAAAATGAAAAGAAAAAAATTATAAGGATCAAAATCAAAATTCATTTATTTTATTGAGAAAAAAAAACATTTGTTGCCCTAAAAAATGACATAATTTTAGTTTTATGACATTTTCTATTAAAAAATTAAATAAAATCATGCAAATAAACTCATAATTGACAAATTTCAAAAAATTAATCATTAATTTGATATATTATTATATACCTAAGGATCATGCGAGTGTATAAGTAAATTGATTAGGAACTCACAAATAAGAATATTTGTATTAGAAATCATAGTATTCTGTATGTTGTGTTTGAAATGGTGTGACCTTTGTACTCATCAAAATAATTTCATGTCTCATTTTGTGTAGTTCTTAGGTCTTCCTAGTTGTGTTGCTAAAAATCAGTACAAATGGCCAGTGATTTGGTTGGCTACAATATGGAGTATTTGGTTGGCAAGGAATGAAGTTGTATTTGCTCATAAATTTACATCTCTAAAGGACTTGGTTGAATTGATAAAATTACGCTCCTGGAAGTGGCTGAAAGCTAAAGATCTTGATTTTTTCTACCCGTTCTCTTGTTGGTCAGGGCAACCTGATGCATGTCTTAATCTTTATTAAGTTGTCAACTTTAGTGTCTCTGGTGGTTTTGTGTTGCAGTTTCTGAATTTGGTTTTTATTGGTTTTATGTTGCTGCCTGTGTTTTCCTTTATTTGTTGTGCGGTCAAGAAAGAGATTTATTCGTCAATATGCTCGGTTGTTGGGCGGTGAGGTCATGGAGTATTAGTCTTATGTTTTCTTAGTGGTTTTGGTTGGCCTTGTTTATTTTGGATTACTTCTGGTTTGGTCTTCTTGGTTATGCCTTCAGGCTCAATTCGTTTTTCTATTTTTTGTTTTTTTTCTTGTAACTGTATTGGGTTGGAGTACCCCCTGTACTCCATTTTAATATATTTCATTTTGCCTAGCAAAAAAAATAGTATTTTGTATGTTTTTTTGTATTTAAAATTTTAGGGTGATGGGATGGTGCCCCAGTCCAAGGTAGGGAAGGAATCCGAGCTCAAATAACACTTACAGAGGAGTATTCATTGCATTTGTAATATTAGATA
Organism: Sesbania bispinosa; assembly: GCA_026901365.1. Taxonomy (NCBI): domain Eukaryota; kingdom Viridiplantae; phylum Streptophyta; class Magnoliopsida; order Fabales; family Fabaceae; genus Sesbania; species Sesbania bispinosa. The sequence goes on from QLOH01000020.1 coordinate 2,537,241, forward strand.
CTACACATCCCAATAAAGAAATCTATTTATGTTTTCTTAACCAGTACTTTTATGACACTCGTTAACATTATATCGGCAATTAAACAAAGATTTGTCGCGGTGGAAGTGAATTATGACCTCGGGCGGACTTCATCTGCAAGGCCAATGGCAAGATCAATGGTTCGAACCTGTACGGCTGTACTCCTCGTTTTTTGGAGGGTTTCGCCTAACTATTATCCCGATTCATAAAGTTGAACCCATAACTATAACCATCGGAATACTGGTTAAAGACAAAAAGAGTTATAAATTATTAAATTATTTTAAGAATTATTTGATTAAAAATCTTATATCTTTCATGATCATCAAGAAAAAAAGTAAGTTGCGTAGGGAAATCCACGAATTTGTTGGCTTTACAGAATTTATAACAAAAAACTGCCATCAAGAACCAAAAAAGAGTAAAAGGGAATAAAAAGAATGGTAGTAATTTACACTGATCATTGCGATCCTCGCATATTATATAGAAACTCTCATCAATTATCATTCATTTTTATAGGGAAACTCTTTCATTTAATTTCTTTATATATTGAAATTAGACGGCCGCTCACTTAAAAATTAAAAATTTAATATAATATATTATAGATTTAAGTTATAATAAAATAAAAAAATTATTTGACCTTTTTAGCTTTACTTAATAATATTTCTCAATATTCATCAAATAATTATAATTAAATATTATATACAAATAATAATAATAAATAAATAAATATTAAATTTGATGGGTCAGTCCAATGAATTGGCCTGCCCCATATCCACTTATTGGCCCATTGGGTCAATAAGTGATGAGACAAGTTTGTAAAGCCTAACTATTTTTTACGGTTTGATCCACCTAAATATTACAAGCCACTTCAATAAACTTATACACATGTTCAGGTTCGAAGCTACTAGATTTCGTTCCTACATCGTTTCCTCTGCGAACCTTAGAGACGCAACACAGAGCGTCGGTTCCTCTCCCCCTCCGGGGGGAGGATCTCTCCTCTCTAATGGGGTTTTCTCTCCACTTTAGGTGGGTTTACCTCTCTCTATAGTGAGAGTTTTTTTCTCTCCTTCTTTCTTCTCCCATCTCTGTTGTTCCTCCACCTCCTTCTTCTCTTCCACCATCATATTCAGTGGTCGCCTCCTCCTCTCCCTCCATTTCTATTTTCCTACATCTACCTTTCATCACCCCCACAGTCATCTCCCCTTCATCTACTCCGGTCACCCTTTCCACTCTCTCAGCTTTTTCCCCTCTTCTTTCTCCAAGTTTCCACTAGCCACATGCTTAACCGCCTACACTTCCGACGGCCTCTTCCAGCAGAGCTGGTCAAGCCAGAAAGAAGAAGAAAAAGTAATGTTAAAAAAAACAAGAAGAAAACTTTTTGTTCATGGGTTGGCTAGGTGGTTATTTTTGAGGTTTAGATGGATTTGCTGGAGATTTAAGATTTTATCAGTTTTGTTTTTTTATGTTATGTTTATTGTTGTATTTAGCTCTTGATCTGATTTTATGTATTGGAGTGAGCATGCCTATGTTTTGTATGTTTTATTTGTTAGAGCATTGCAATATCACTTCAAATTCAGATGTAAGTGCCATTAGACTTCTATTAATCTAACCACTTTCAACAAAAAAAAAAACCTTTATGTAAACAACCTTGGTCAAACATTTCAATAAGTGAATAAATATGTGATTTTATGATATTATAATAAAAATATAATATTATAATGATATATACAATAAAAATATTGTTAAATTACTTATATTTATTCAAATAAGTCAAACATACATCTGTTTAGAGTTAGAAGAATTTTTAAATGACCTAAAAGTTAGCCTCCCTTTATTTTTTGAGAATGAAAAAGCTGGTCTTTTTAGTTAATTAAGTTTTTTTTAATAAAAACCTTTATCTAATTTATTAAATAAATCAACTTGCGTAGACTAAGTCTAATGTGGGTTAGACCATATATAAATGTCCAACTAGCTATTGACCTATTCCTATCCCTATCGCCTAGGGATAAATTCCATTCACACAAAAATCACTAAAATTAAGGTTCATTTATTTAAAATTATAAAAAGTTATTTTAAAATTGTATAAAAAGTTATTTATTTATTTTTTTAGAGTAATGATACCGATACATAAAACAGAGAGACACTATTTTTACCACTGTCCTTATTTATGCCTAATCCCCTCGGTTTCTCTCTCTTCCGTGTGCCCTTTTCGCTTAAATAACAGTGTGGTACAATTGTTGTTGTACCACACTATTTTATGTACATGTATAGTTACTCATTTTTTTAATAGTTTAGTAAAGTAAAAGTTAGTTTTAACTCTTGCGAATGATATCATCTTGGTATCACAAGCAAGTAGAGAGCAATGCTCACGATTAGAACTATCTTAACGGCTTGGCGGGTTAATTTTGAAATGATGGTGTTAAGGAATGCCTTACCCGGCTTACCCAAAAAAAAAAATCAAGAATGGCTTAAGGATATTAGGTAAAGAATCCTTATATAATAAATTTTTATTGTAAATCACGATTGTAAAATATTATGCAGTATCATTATCATAAATTTTCTAATTTTAATTTCTTAACCATTATTGACACTAATAAAGGCATTGATTAGCATTTTCCCTGGTCAAAATGTAAGCTTTTCTTCTCCAGAAATGTGGATAATAATCTTGCTACAATGTTAAAATAGCGGAGATAAACGCCAAATTAATTGGCATAGATCTACAATAAATTCACACTTAAATTCGTCCCGTGTGCACTTCTTACCCATTCTCTCTCTGTTATTTTTTGGGACAACTAAAATAACATAGTGGTACAATGATTGTAACCACTCTGTTATGTAAGCTTATAGTTTTCCTTTCAGTATATATATATATATATATATGCTAGCGTCACACATACACATTTATGCGAAACTAACATTCCTCATTTCAACATCAAATTAATTTGCCACATAAATTTGATTAATTCTCGTGATTCATCATGATTTGCCACATTAATTGCAGTATGCAGAGAGAGTGGAACTGATTTTAGTAGTGAGAAATTAGTGTAATATTTTGTATGAAATTTAAACTTTATTGTACTGTCGTAAAAAACAATAAAGTAAACATATAAATTTGGTACTCTCCACTCCATTAGAACCCATGCATGCATCACTTCCCTATAGTCCTAATTAATAAAATCCCGGCCCCACAAAACAAGAAAATGGTTTGTTGCAAGCCATTCAACAAGATAATTAGCCTACAAATTAAGGGAGGAGAATCACATCATGGATGAAGCACTCATTTTCTCACCCCGCACGTTCAGAAAAATAAAAAGTCATAGAAAGTCTCACACAACCTCAAGTTCTTAATGTAGAGACACATTATGTTTGCCAGTTCTGATCAACACCGTATTTTCTGCACTACATCAATATTCTAATTCTGTTATTCTGTTATAAATGTGATCCTGAAATATGTGCATCAAGTTTTTCAATTTTCTTTCACACGTGTCGTTATTTAATTACCATCATGATAAGTGGGAAATGAAAGAGGGAAATTAAACAAGAGGCAAAGTTTAATTCTCAAATGGTTATTGTCTGAAACAACTCCCAATATAGGGTTGACATGTAGTACAGACCAAAAATATGAAGTAAAAAAAAAAAGAACAAAAGTGTATATAGTATGGAAGAAATTAAGAAATTAAATGGTGAAATTAATGCATAAAATGAAATGAAAGGTCTAGAGACCCTGATCGATGAGGTAATCTCCCAACCTCTCAACAACCATGTTGCATTGTCCAGGAGTGACAGGTTCCTCATAGAGGCCAAAAACTAGAGCTTGACCAGTTTTCTTTATGGTGATGCCTCCAGATCCCTACGTAACCAACCATTAATTAATTAAGATTGGTTAGTTAGTTAGCTAGTTAGTTATAATAAAGTTAAATTACCTTTTTACCCCGGATGACAGCTCCAGACTCTCCTTGGATGACCATGTATTTGACTCCTCCAAGGTGCAAGCCTGTAGGAGCAAGATGACCGGGTTCGTCGAAATCTTTCATGATATCACTGATCTCCTGACCCTTAAACTGGACTCACGGATATACAACAAAACATGCATGCATCAGATCAGATCAGATCTTAATTAATTAATTAATTAAAAGCATATATATATATACCTGAGGGAAGGAAGAGCTCTGAGCCCAGACGGAGCCATCATGGCCGATGATGGCAGCGGCGGAGAGATGGTGGCCTGTGCCATCAATATCGCACATCAAATGTTCATCGACGTAAGTTTGCCACGACATTTTCTAATTCTTTGTCTCGATCGATCGATCTCTTCTTGATTAATTCCTAGCTAGCTTGTGGTGTAATTGTTCGATCTTGTTAGCTTCAAGTTATAAATTAGTTTTAAATATATAAGGATGATGCTCGCTCGCTCCACCGTCCCTTTACCTCCATTCATTTACTGCCACTCATTCACCTTCCCCTTCATTTTAGGACCCAACCTCTTCTATTTTCCTATTCCTGTCCAGAAATAGAATATTACTGATGCATGGTAACGGATAACTTTACTTTTCTTTCATTACTTTTACTACATTATTTTTTATATATGTAAGTTTGATAAAATATTATATTATTATTCAAAGTTATATGAATGAGACTTCTACCGAATCTATTGTATCTCCCAGATCAACAAATATAAAGATGAATTTGAGATTCAATAATGTACGTTATATCTAATAATGTGTTGTCATATCATTTATTGAAATTAATATATGTCACATTTATTAAATAATGTGTAAACACACCATTAAATCTCTGTGTAAAACTTCTTTATACTGACAGTATATATTAATTAAATTCATACAGTAAAAATTGTTTTTTACATGTAACTCCCCATTAGCTAGACTTGGGAGTAACCTTCTTATAAACTAATGTTTTATTTCATGTAATACATGAAAAATATATATTTTTATAAAGAAATTAAATATATTTTTGTTAATAATATGTATTTTATATAAAAAATTAATTATTCTAACCATATCTTAAAATATTAATCAACCCTATTATTAAAATTTTTAAAATCAATCATTTATTATTAGTGTCATTATTGATTGATTGATGATTATATATATTAATTAATGATAAAGATAAGAGTTTAAATTTGAATTAATAATTAGATTTGGAATAAAAAATAGGTTAGAAGTAGAATGATAAATATTTAGATTTTAAAATATTAAATTTGATGAAATTGAGAAATATTCGAGCCAGAGAGTGTCAAAAATTATTGTAAGAAAGGTGTGTGACAAACACACCCAAATAAAAATAATAAAAAAATATAGAAAACAGCACATGATTTTTATATAAGAGAGTAGAAAAATTAAATGAGTATTTCACTCTCCATAGTGATTTCTCAAAATTAATATGTAGAGAGTATATTATTCTTTAATTATCTGTTATATTTAAATTCATTATATGTATAGAGTTTTGGTGAAATTATTAGAGTAATTTTGAGTGTATCCAAGAGGTTGAGTTAAAAATGTATCAGGATTTTCTCCTTCAAACTTGCTTCTAAAGCAGACTATAGCTACGATATAGGTAGAAATCAGTTATGGATTTTATTTATCTAGTGATTTCGTAGCTATTCCGTCGCTAAAGTCTACTGGAGAGGATGGAGGGGTTGGAGAGGATCCAAATTTGTTAAAAATAGGACTCACTAAAACACTAAATTTAGTTAATTTGGCTCGATTCACTTAACTGGTGACCCAACTAAACTTTAATTTACTCCACTTATACAAACCATCTAATGGTATTTAGTTTCCTCATAAGGGTGTATTTGTAAGCTTGGAGTGAGGCGGAAGGTAAAGGGTAGGAAAGAGTTAATTAGGAGGAGAAATGAGGAGGAGGGGAAGAGAGCTTTGTAACAAGAATGAAGAAAAAGATTTCTAAAACTTCTGGCTTTCCTCATTTCTCTTATTTTTTAACTCACAAAAATACCGAAGGACTCGTGTGAACAGACTAAGCCTTTGTTTGGTAGCAAAGAAGTAGGGGAGAAATAGGAAGGGGGAGAGAAGTGGGAGAGAAGTTGACAAATTCTCTTGTTGGTGGAGAGAGAAGTAGAGGAGAAATGCCAAAAAGTTATGGGTCCCACCAACTTTGTATTTCTCTCCAAATTTGTAGAGAGATAGGAGAGAAATGCATTACTCTCTTAAATCTCACCTATTTCTCTTTATTTCACACTCATTTCTCTCACCCCAAATAACTTAAAAATTTATTTCTCTTTTATTTCACACCTATTTTTCTCACACCAAACAATCTAAAAATCTCCTCTATCTCTTCCCTATTTCTCTCTTTTCTATTTCCCTAATACTACCGGACAAAGCATAAATCTCACATCTCTCATCGCAATCATCTTCTACTGACTAGCTTTACACCCACTGCCGGTTGCAACCTCAACAACCACGGGCTCCATGGCTCATCCCTAACCAAAGGACATGCAAACCAAATGGAAAAGTTAACTCCACCTAAATTAGCATACATTTACTACAAGTATTCCTATATAAGAGCTTGAGAGTCAAAAAGACAAATTAAAAAAAACATGAAATGAAATTGAAGATGATATTTTGCAGTATCATAATAATCAAGATAATAATTGGTTTATATTGAATGTGATGTAATACTCACATGGAAGACAATAATTTTTCAATTCCAGCAAAGAAATTTTAAAACTAATAACAATGGAAGAGTATCCTCATGGTTTCTAAAAATATATATGACGAATAAAAGACAGTTTATTACTTTCACCAATGAGGAAAACTATATATAGGTCATTGGGTAAGTTGTATTGTATCATGATGTATTCAATATATTAGATTCTATTCTATTCTATTCATGGACATCCCCATTTTATTCTCTCATTAATTCCCCTGATCTAAACAGCGATCTACATTAATTCTTATTTTTTTTTAAAGTAGACATCCATAGGAGAGTGCCAATAGATTGCAAAGTAAGTGCATATAATGCTAAACATCCACCAGTTGCTGATGGCTTAGCTGTTCCAGGGCCAGATTTTTGTCTGACAAGGACAAGCCCGCTAGTACTTCACATGCCTCATGAGTTAAGGATTATCAAATACTCACCCTCTCCTGATGACTCAAATCATCGCTGATTGGGCATGTTCTGGTTCTAAAAGGTAAATCTTACATTTTTAGTCCATACTCTGGGTTCACTCATGGTGTCCCGAATATCAACTATGATTTCTTGACTGACTAATGAATTATAAGATTTATAAAATGGAATTGAATCTAAATTCAAAAAAGAAAAAATCAATCCAATTTAAAAGGATTGGTTAAACTGAAGCCATTGCAACCTGTCACATAACCAAAGCACTCCAATCAAATGGGTCCTGAGTCATGCCCTTAATCACAAAGAAAGAGACTCATCGAAAGAAAAATCATGACCCAATCTTTATGAAAAACAGCAGCCTCTAAATATAAGTGATCCATAATCACTGCAACGACAACCATGGTCATTATACTCAACCTAACAAATACGAATTAAACTTCTCAGACCTGAAAAGGAAGATTCAAGTAAAAAATGCAAAATGCAAGCAAGGAGAGAAAATCCGGTCAAAATTTTATTAGTATGTGGCCATTTGCTATCGGATCAAACCTTGCTTCATTTTCCTGAACAAGTAGAACTTGGATTCTCGGAACGAGTCTTGGGATTGGAGATGTAAATTATAGGAACAACCTTTCATACTGAATACAGAAGTGTACATGTCTCGTGAGGACAAAAGTGGGATGAATTCAAAAGGAACATTTGACAACTAATTCAATTCATAAACTTTTTCTGATTCTTTCTTACAAGTAAAAGTTCCGAAGAAAAAGCATTGAAAATTACAAGGCTCCTAAAAAGAAAGTTTGCTTTCCAATGTACTGTCAAGTTTCATACACTGCTCCCATTCAAATTTCCAACGAATGCTAAGCCCCATTTGTCAGTGGTGTCAAATCACCAACCAATTAGAGAAGATGAAACAACTGGTCAGGAAAATCAACCCCCTTTAATTCATCGCATCTATCCATTAAGTCGATAGGATCTTCCCCTGAAAACTCCCGAACTGTTCTCTTGCTGTGCGTTATTAATAGGCTGGCCACGGGTAATGGTCGGGCTCCAATTCTCCACCTTGCAACCAATTTATGTCTGGAAAATAACAGTTAAGAATACACAACAAAACTAGCTGGCAGCTATTGGTCAAATTTCATGTTCTTGGAAGATAGAATTCATAAACCAAATAAATAAGAACAAGTTATTATTTAACCGCATTGGTTACAGGCCTGCCCTTACATGCTGCAAACAATATGAGGATTGAGGAACAACTATGGGTATGCTTGGAAGGAAGAATTTAGAGACCAGGGGAAATTTTTCATTGTAAGTAATTGTTTAGAACTTTTTTAAAATGGGAAGGGAGGATAAGGTTCCTTATGATAGGTTCAAATTCATTACAGTATATCAGTACAAATAAAAAATGCTTTAAATGACAACAAGATATGCTTAACACCTTAAGCAACTGAGATAAGAAGGATACACCCACATTGGAGTCTTCAAAATGTTTTTTCCACCTGCTAGTGGATGCAACACTGTCAAGAAGTAGTAAAGATGTCCTGCAATGATACCTAACAGATTAGGCATAAGAGGTGAACCAAAAATGACATCCAAAGCAAGCATCGCCCATGGGAGATAGAAGGCCTGAAATAATTTTAACAGTTGGTTCCTGTATTAGACAATGAAGGCTATGCTTCATCCATGTAACCGATACATGAAACAAGGATAACTTACACAAGATTGAAACATACCTTAAGTGCAACAAGTCCATATATGTTGATCTGAGCATTTGGAAATTCTCTACTCCAAACATAAAGGAGCATAAAAACAAGTGATATTGCCAAAAATGGGTCCAAAAAAGGGGGATAGCAGATAAAACCTAAATTAAAAAGAAACTGATATTAGGACACCGGGTAAAAAATGAGACTATAGAGAAAACAACTAGGAGTGGATAATGGAGTTTCTGCAATTTTAACAACAACTAAACACATCACCTTATAATCAGAACTTTGTTTCACTAAATTAACTTAACCTAAAATATTTTCTGAACTTTCCTAATGCCTAACCAAGTTGTTTTGCATAGAACATTCAAGCCTTCGTTGACACCTCCTGTCCTACCTAATCAGCATTTATCTTCCATAGTCTCCTATAGATCTCCAACCATCAATCACCTTATGTCAAATTGTCAGCTGCTAACCATCTTTCACTTTCTGCAATTTTAACAAACAACTAAACACATCATCTTACAATCAGAACTTTGTTCACTAAATTAACTTAACCTAAAATATTTTCTGAACTTTCCTAATGCCTAACCAAGTTGTTTTGCATAGAACATTCAAGCCTTCGTTGACACCTCCTGTCCTACCTAATCAGCATTTATCTTCCATAGTCTCCTATAGATCTCCAACCATCAATCACCTTATGTCAAATTGTCAGCTGCTAACCATCTTTCACTTGCCACTAGCTATTTCTGACAATCAATAATATTCACTACTTATTGAAGCCTCATCATGCACAGTTTATTTTATCGTCCTCATAGCCATCATCATCTATCAACCTCCACAATGAAATTTTTCTTACTAACTTTGCATAAATCAAACACCAAAAAGGATTTAATAAAACAATATTTTATCACTCAATGTTTTTTGTTTTTATGCTAGTATTCTTAAAGACATATGGAGTATAACTTTTACAGGCAGAATGGATTCATGGAAAAGATAGATAAAAACAATAAAAATAGATCGAGCGTAGTTTTCCATTTGTTTTTTTATCTTAAGACAAGGTTTATCATCTTCTTGTCCAGTTCCATAAACCAAAGCCAGCAGCATAGTTTCTAGAAAATGAAACTAACAGTCTGCCACCATTTTGAACAAAAATATCACATAAATAACCATAAGATGAAAAAAATATGTAGATGATCTCATGTACCAATAGTGCAAAGGCTCCAAATATCATCATCCACAAGAAATCAGCAGTCCGTCGGTCAAATGGTCCCTTCTCAAGTTGGACACCATACCTTGCTCTGTAGATTATGGGAATTAATTCATATAAGTAAGAGTGGAAACTGTTGTCAAGAACGTTATCTTTGAATAACTTACATCATTAAGAGACGAATCCCAAAATTGATAGAGAATGGTCCAAGGAAAAAGAAGTTTGTGAACAGCCTCCAAACCTACAGATGATGTAATGTTACAGAAGTTTAACCAAATAGTTTTGAATGGAAAGGAAAACACTACAATTATCAGACAAGGTTGTGAACAGAAAATTAAACTAGTGGAAAACCATAAACTGTCAGTAGTAAAACTCCAACTGACTACTTGTTGGCCAAAATGTTTCCCCAGACAATTGATACCAATACAGTTTTTATGTTGCCTGTGGTGCCAAAAGATCAAATTCTTGCTTTGTAATGGAAGCCTTGCATCCTCAATGCCTCAACTCTTTCTCCATATGTGTCAGAATTGAAATACAGTATCCATGAGGAGCTGAGGGATGGTATTGATTAGATAAAAGTTTTCTACAATGGACTACAAAGAAGTAGATAACATTTCTACAGACCCAAACAATCATGACTCATGAGAACCACATGAAACAATTGTAAATAACATAAAATGAATTGGTGACTTCAGAGGCACTCATTTATGAAGCACATGATATGGATATACAAACAATCACAAAAATATAGTATATATCTGGTCGGCAACTGCAGGGTAGTGTTTGGCTGTAAATATGCTTATCTTTCAAACAGATGGGAGGAAAAACCAACTAAGCCTGCAAGATGCTTCTTTTGATTTGCCTAATAATAAGCACAAACAAGATCCTTAATCTATCCCAATTCCCAAAAAGTCTCAACATCAAAGGCATGCAGATAGGGATTCAAAAGGGGAAGCTTTAGAATGAATACAATACTTTGCAAAATCAGGAACAGCATATTCCCGTTTCTCTAATGCTGACATCAATGATCTTACGGAATTCTTACCTGAAAACGAGAGAACACTAGTTCGTATATTAGTGCAATGTGAATCGGCTTATATATTCCAAGATGGTAACTTGCGGTAGCCAACAGGCAAACGGTTGCCATAAGCCTTGCTTATAGGTGGAAGAGAGTTATACCACCTGAAAGCAAGCAAATTTTGAAGCATTAAACAAAGAGGTTGAAACAATCACAAAGCTTTCGATAAAAACTTACACATACATAAATGAACATCCAAGTTGACTACAAAATGGAAACTTGTAGTAGCATGATTACTTTTGTTACTACTGAAGCTGGAAAGCGCGCAAATTAGGTTTTGACTAAGAGAAAACACTCATACACAAACATCTCCAACGGACAAACACAAAATTGGATATAATGCGACGGGAAAAACGTAATTCCAAATTCGATAAGCCAAATTATGATTATAATAATAATGATAATACAAGAGATACATAGTTAATGGTTAGTAATTTTAAAAAAGAGAGAAGGATTAAGAGAATTACTCAGCGGGAGAAGACATTGCGGACTGAAACGAACCCTTGTGCTTGCTGTCAGAATTCAGATCTTCTCCTTTCTGAATGAAACCGTCTTCCGCTGACCCAGAAGCTTCTGCTCCGTTCCGCGCATCCTCCTCGCACGTGCACACTGAAGCCATAAAAGGCCCAATGTTATGTGGGCTATTTTCAACACTTCATCCAGTGTTGGGCTTTTCTTCACAGAGTTTTAAAAATAAGAAAATGAATGTTGGCCTTGGGCCGTTTCTTTGTATTCAGTTGTGCCTTTGGGCTTTAATGAAAGTATCTTCGACCAAAGAAAAAAGAAAAAAAAAAATATGTTACTCTTTATATGAAGAGATTTAGCCAAAGTCTTGTTTTTATATGAAATTTGTTTTAAGGTACAAAATCATATTTTTAGGAATAATATTATTGAAAATCTCATTACTAAAGACACTTCATCCGATTTTACCTTATTATTTATATATAAATGACTCTCAGTTTCAAGCCTTCATGTTAAATTTTTTACTCTTGCCATAATTAATCCCAATCAACATGAAACTAACATGCTATAAGGTACCGGCTTCCCCCTACAATAAAGCAACAAAGTCTTTATTGTTTTATATACAATAATTTTATATGTAAATTCTTCAGCATATAGAAATACTTTCCCTTTTTCCTTCTTTGTTATCTTTGTTTTTTTTTTTTTTTGTCCTTTTCCTCAAACTTTTGTCAAAAAGGCAACAAATCTTGTGATGATGAGGTAAAACTGCCAGAGTCATTTATAAGAATATTTTGAATAAGCCTGATGGAGAAAACACAATTTCCGTTCGGAAAATAAAATATTAAAATTTGGACAATTGTGAGTTAACAACTCACTAGAAATACTATTAGCTGTGCAAGTTTGGATTTTGGACTTGAGAGACGTCTTGATTACGTGTGCAAAGCAGTACACCTAATAGAAATAGCTTATTATATATGGCATGTTTTGGAGGGTCCTGAATCAGGAATGCTAATCATAGTTTACTACCATAATGGTTGGTGTTAGCTAGCTAGTCCTTGCAATGGATTCAGTGCCAATAAAAAAGTCATTGATTAAAAGAATTAGCAGCATGCAAAGCAAAACCACATATATATGGTGGGTGGGTCCACGGAGAGGTGTTTTGTTAAACCACACATCAATCTTGAACCAAAGACCAAATCGCAAATTACAACTCAAATAGATATATAGCTAGCCTCTCTGCCAACCAACTCCATTAATCCTTAATCCCTAGCAATGGGAATGGAAAATTCCTGTCATCATGTGTATGCTAGCTAGCTAGCTATGGCCGTATATGGTACCGCACATAGGCGATTACAATATTATCGACATTGATTCTAGTATATACCAATCAAACACACCTGTATTGGACCCAGCTATAGCTGGTTGTCCACAAGAAATTAAGAAATCTTTTAAACGAGAGCACAATAAATTAAAGGAATGAATGAAACTTATTTAATTTGTAGCAATGTTAGGATTATAATTAAGTTTGTTAAAATTAGTTTTAATTAGAGCTTAGTTCTATTTCTCACAAGGACATATTGGTCATAAAGCCAAAGAAAGGCTTTACAATACATCGATGTGTCCCCTAGACCATAGGCTCAGTTTGAACTGGAATAATGAAATTGGGTCGATCGAGTGAATGTGCATGGATGGAGGGATCATATTGGTAGCGTAGAAAGGCAACAAACATTAAAGCACTGAAATTTCTTTTAAAAAAAAGTGCAAAAAAACAACCCATAGCTATAGGGATAGCGCACCAACACGCTTGCTCCCCATGCTCCGATGCAATTGAAGAGTGATATATAGGGGGGCCCCAATGATTTGTAAAAAGGGCTTGATGGGTCGCCTCCACGAAGAAGACGTGAGCAAAAAAAGTGCAAAAGTGATAACAAGAAGGGAACTAAGTTAAATTGCACATATAATTTTGCTTTAGGTAATGGCCAGACGGGCAAATTGGATTGGGATCTGGCCATGAGCTTTGTTACACAATCATTATTTTAATTAAACTCAGATTATAATGATTTATTAATTTTTTTTATTGGGGAAAATTTAACTCAGTTACCTATCCACTCGAAGACTTGATTAATTAATGCATACCATACACTATAGACTATAGTCACATCACATGCGTTACCTTCAAGTCCTCAAGGCTCAAGCCACGTTGGATTGGATGTTAATTCATAAAAGATATATACTAACAAGTTTCACTTGAAGAAATTTACATGTGTGCGATGATTTAAAATTAGATAAAATAATGATTTAAAATGAATATATATACCTGAGATATACCAATGAAAATGATTTTATTTCATTTCTTTAAAAAATCAATTATTCACTATTTCTACCAATTTTCTAAATAAACACTACATACTTTTTTATAAAAAGAATATTATTTATTGTAGAATATGGTATTAAATGATAACATTGATTTTTTTTTCTATAGATTTTTACTATAATCCGTGGCGAATCTTTTAAGGAGTCAAGGGGGTAATGCCCCCAACAATTTTCTTAATAGATATATGTAATTTTATATATGATCATCCTCAATAAAATTATATTTATATATGTGTGTGCTAAATCTAGAGATTAATTTTTTTCATTTAAAACACATTGATTAAGAAATGTAATAAATGTATTAATTTATATTAAATTTATCGTGTTTCTTCCTAATAGATCCCTTATTATGTCATATGAACCAACAATCTCACAAGTTTAAAGTATTGGGTGGACACATGAATAATTTTTTTATTCTAACATATTATTCTATTTTATTTACTAATTTTTTCACTTATTATCTCTCTTATTAAGGATAAAAATAAAAAAATACAATTAATATATTCTTTGACTTTTAAATGGGACAGAATAAATAGAAACAATGAAATTAAAAACATAACTTCAACTCAATCTTATATATAGCCCCCAAAATATTTGGTCAAGATCATTGAATTATAACCACTTGTATTGGAATATAAATTTAAAACTTAATAGAAATGTAAGACAAATATATAGGGAGTCTCACGGATCTAAATTGATGATAATGAGAGCAAAGAGCTATATATTTTGGAGGATAAATTAATTTAAAATATTTACAATCATAAACATTATCAAACATATATAGCTTATTTAGTTTATGAATAATGTTGTATATAACTCTACATAAGTATTAAATGAAAAAAAAATCATTGCACCTTAATACCTTAAAAGTAGAGCTGGGTAACGGGCCGGCCCGCACCGCCCCGCATAAGCCCGCGGTTAATGGGCTTAACCGTTTTGAGCCCGCGTGTTAAATGGGTCTGCTCCTTTCTGGTCCGCGTAAACCCGCGGTATTTTAAACGGGCCAACCCGTTTAAGTAATTAAAAATGATTTTAATTTCAAAAAAATTCTAGAAAAAGCATAAATTTTAGTTTTTTTTTTCTTATAAATTACAAATGAATGTTTATAAATTAATTCACTTGAATCCTTAAATCAAAGATTATAAATAATTTACTAACATCACCATTCACCAAACATAAAAACTAAGAGTAGAATAAAGGGCTTTAAAAATACAATACATAGGGGTTACCGTATTTCCTTTACCTGTTTTTAGTTTTAGGATTTTTTATTAAAAAAATAATTATATTTTTTCTGCAGTAATCTGCAGTTGTTATATATAAAAAAAAAACTCAGTGGTCCGCGGACCAGTCCGCGGGTTTGCGGGAGGAAACCCATTTAAGACCGCGGCGTTAAATGGTTAAACTCGGTTTAGCCCGCTTCTTAAACGGGGCCTCTGATTTTGTGGTTTCAGGCCCGCATGCGGTGCGGGTTTTGCGGACCGGTTCGCGGTGCCAGACCCATATACCTAGCTCTACTTAAAAGTATAGCTTAGCAAAAAAAAAATACCTTAAAGTATTATAAAACAAATTCAATACTTACTAGCTAATTAAGAGGATTTAGAAGAAGCATACTTTTATTTTTTTCCATCTTCTAGTTTTCCTTTATATACTTAACAGCATAAATTGTTGTCCCTTTTGTTGCATAAATATATATTTAACCAAAATTGTATCATGAAAAAAATAATTAAGAGTTATTATATACTGTCAACTTAAAAAAGTTTTACATTGTCATTTAATAGGGGTTGCCACCTCATGTAATGAATATCACACCTTATATGTTATTAAACTCAATGAATGATGTGACATCACTTTATTAATGTGAAACTTTTTTTTACATTGATGGTGTATATAAATAAAAAAAAGTTAATTGATATACAGTCATAAAAAAATTTATACAAATATTCAATGGTATCAGACATGTGGTTTAAAAAATATGACAACTTATTAAATAGTATAAAACTTTTTACACGTCTATATAAATTAAATCCTACTTACAAATGTGTTCTCGTCTTATACTCCATGACATTTATTCTTTCATATATAGCTAGATACAACTGTGAGATGAGACTGGAATTGCGTATAACATATTCTCACCTGTGATTAATTCTTGATTGATTTTCTACAAATTAAAACCTGCGAGCGAGATACACATGCAGCACAGAACAACTAACATCACAAACACACCTACCGATCGAATGAGCAGCTTAACAAGTCTTCTCTATTTATTATTTATGTTATTTGGCACCTACGAGAGGGTATATATATGGTTTATGTGTACCATAGGTAATTTCTAATTAGTCTTACGTAATATCGCAGCAAAGCATTAAAGTTAAATTTGGTCCGCAAGTTTGACAAAACCAGCCTAATAAGGAGAAAGCGGCGTCAAGTCAATTCACAACTAAACAAAACACAAATTTTGGTGAATGAAACTCAAAGTGAAATGCAGAGCAGAGACAGGGAGGGTGGCCCTATTTCCTTCTTTCCTTCCAACGACAAATGACAGCTTGGTGACACCCTCAACCAAGCTGTATGTGTTCCGACCCCACCTTCATCACTTTCTTCCTCTGCCACAAATATATAATTACAACTAATCTAATCACTTTATCTTGACTTATATTCATTCACTGTAAATTAAATAAATTACAAAAACCTACTTTACTATTTTTTACTAAATAGAAATTATTATGGCACCATCTCCTCATTATAATTTTTTAAAAAAATTAAAACTATATTCTTTAGTACTAGTTAACAAAATTAAAAAACAAGTTTTTGTCTCTGTTCAATTAAATCATTGCAAATTATTTCCTATTTAATTTGTTGAAAAAATGATGTGGGCTAAGATAAATTTAATTAATCCCTTGTATATTTATGAAATGTATATATAATAAATAACGTGATGACAGTTTGTTTAATTGGTGGGGTGAAAAGGTTTGTTAATGATTATCAAAACATCTTATCACAACAGTTTGCTAACGTATACTCCCAGAGAAAATAGTAAGAAAAAAAGAAAGATATTTTTCCTTAGACATGAAAAAAAGTATTAATAATAAGGAGGAAGGAAAAAAAATTGTGATTGCACTCGATAATGCATAGGAAGAGAAAAATTTTATAAGTGGAGAGATTCTTCAAAAAATAATACTTCATAACATAATAAGAATATAAAATATTTTAACATAAATGTATTTCTTTTTTTTCTCATTTTTTCAATTAAATAAAAAAATATTTTTTCTTCTCTATTTAAATCACATATAAATTAATGATAATTTTTATTTTCTCTCTATATATTATCTATCATGCATATTTTCTTTTCATCCAAACAAATTATTATTATATAATTATTTCATATTTAAAATGATAATAATGTATAAATATATATATGGTAAACTTATTGAAGGCTATAATAATAAGACGATGATGATGAGAATGAGCGGAGATCTCACGGTTAAGGAAAAAGGGAGTAAAGTAGAGGCATTTGACCCTGCCAGATTTGTCTAGGGAAACATAGATAAACGTCTATGGTGGCATGTACTATGTACCATTAATTAATTAATTAAATTAAGTGCAAAAACACGACCATCACCTTACCTTATCATGCATCCTCGTATTCTGATTTAGTCATTTTCCCGCGAAAGAAGCCAAAAAAGAAAAGAAGATCTGTTAGAGAAAAATGTTTTTAAAACTTTAACTAACACACCCTTTCTTCTACATAGATGTTTCCGAACCTGCTCTGTACCTCCAAGTTCCACTACTAGTTCTCTCTCTGCTCAACATCTCAAGATGGATCCATGTCCCTTTGTTCGTCTCATGGTTGAATCTCTGGCTCTCAAGCTTCCCACTCCAACTAAACCACCACCCCTTTCTGGAGCACTTCACCCTTCCACCACTCTTGCTTCTGCAAAATTCGAATTAAATCTTTCCCTTCCCTCACTCACACCGCTCTCCTTCCTCTCTCTTCCTCCAATTCCACCCCTGACGACTCCACCACCTCCGCCCCTGCCCTTCCACCTCGACCCCGCCCGCACTCCGCCGTCTCGCCGGCAAGCCCCTCATCCTCTCCGTCTCCGTCTACAACGGCCGCATGGGCCGCACCTGTGGCGTCCGTGGAGCCAAGCTACTGGGCCGCGTCCACCTCACCATTCACTTGCCCAATCCCCTCTCTCGCTCCAACACCTTCCATAATGGCTGGCTCAAGTTGTCCAAGAACGATGAACCGGGCCATAATAATAAGCCCTCGGCCCAACTTCACCTTCTGGTCCGGTCTGAACCGGACCCAAGATATGTCTTCCAGTTCGGGGGCGAACCGGAGTGCCGCCCCGTGGTTTACCAGATTCAGGGGAATATCAAGCAACCCGTTTTCAGCTGCAAATTCAGCGCCGATCGCAACTACAGATCCCTGTGAGTGAAATGTTCTCATTAGTTTTTAATTTTGATTTTATGAATTGATGCAACAAAATTGAAAATTAGTACTATTTAATAAAAATTTCACATATATATTTGCGCTTGGATAAAGGCGAATTTATTAGTAGGACTAATTTTACTATGTTGGGCCTATACCTTATTATTCAACTGAATCCGTTTGTCATATTTTTTTCTTTTCTTTTCTGTTAAAAGAAACGTGAAAAATGAAAGTGGCATTGTGGCACCACGCTAATTTCATTTTGGAGCGTCGTTTTCCATGACAGTGGACTGGATGAAAATTCCAGTTCTGGAAACAGTTTATTGACGTTACAGATGCGGCTTTCGACATCAAAATAACCTTTGTCACCTCCCTTCACACGATTGCTGTAACCAGATTCAGAAGTTTTCATGATTTCAATTATGTTGTCTTTTAAGCTTTTTAAAAAGATAACACGTTTAGAGTAGTTATTTATATTAGTTTTAATCTTTTTAGTTTTGCCCATTTTATGGATTACGAAAAAGACAATCTTAAATGAGACGATTTAGTGCTGACTAACTGCCTCCTCCAGTTGAAACATCAATATCCCTGATTCTAATTAAACTCTATTAGCCTTTCTTTCTTAAATTACCCTGCTTAATTGGTCATTTTCTTGCAAATCAAGAATCCATTACTCAAATTTACTTTGCAGCTTTTTACTTTAATGTTTCTTCCCCTTTCTTTTTACCTGTGATTATTCCATTTCATGTGATAGTACTATATAAGGCTGCAGTCACAGTAGATAGTACATTATCTCTTAGAATTTGATTTACCCTATTATGGTTTGTCAATTTCACTATATTTATTTAATAAACAATCATGTTCATGATATATATCTTCTTCTCCTTGTTGAAAATTCAGGTCTCCTTCCATCAGATTTTACAAACGATCCCAGTAGATGGAGAGGGATCTTTCAAAGGTGACAGAAGAACGTCAAGGTAGAGATAGAATGGGTTTGGATGATCATGATTCATGATCTCTCTGGCTCACCTGTTGCTGCAGCCTCCATAATCACTCCATTTGTTCCCTCCCCTGGCTCAGACCGTGTGTCACGATCAAACCCTGGTGCCTGGCTTATTCTGCGCCCCAATGGGGCCTCTGTGAGTAGCTGGAAAACCATGGAGTCGTTTGGAGGCATGGAGGAGAAAGAGGTCCTGTGGATGGCTTAGGCTACAAGGTTGAGCTTTTTTCAGACAATGGACCTGTCAATAGAATACCCATTGCTGAAGGCACAATGAGTGTCAAAAGGGTGGCCAATTCTGCATTGATTACAAAGTGATTGAAGGATTCTGGATTGGGTTCAAGGTTACCTGGTGAAGGGTTTGTGATGGGTTCAAGTGTGGGTGGTGAAGGCCAAAGTTAGCAAACCTGTTGTGCAAGTTGGGGCACAGCATGTGACATGCATGGCTGATGCTGCCTCTTTTCATTGCTCTCTCTGCTGCTATTGATCTTAGCATGGATGCTTGCAGGCTTTTCTCGCATAAACTTAGAAAGGAGCTTTGCCATGAAGAACAGGATTCCTTGTCATAACTTGTGTGAGGTGATTCTGATTCTGATTCTGATTAATTAATTTGCCTTGCAAGTTATCAACTTACCATCTGCTGCAGTGAGAAGCCAATAGGATCCTACACTCTGGTATCTGCAGAGTGGGTAATTTTGGTTTTGAGCAGATATAGCTGCAATCCAAACTTTCACCTCCATATTCTTTTACCCCTGATTTTGTCTCACATATATATCTTCATTCTTTTTGCCTTCATCTGGGAGTTCTTGAAGCTTTAGCCGATTTGGTTTGTTAAGGTTTTTAGGCCTTGCTCTGCAATTTTATTCTTTCCAGTCACAGAGTGCAGCAGATAGATATCACACACAGTTGCTAGTTTTTGAATTTGATTACCTTCGTGTTGGGTTCATGGGTTTGATAGCAGCTCAAGTTAGGGGAGTGATTACTATTCAACACAGACAGTTTCTTACTTAATGGGTATACATCTGAACAGAGAAGATTTGAACTGTACAAAAAGATTTCAATGCAAATGTTTGTTTATAAATTATAAGTATTTAATGCAAATTTCTGTAAATAAATCATTGTCTTTTTTATTTCGAAATATTTAATGATCGTGTTTTTTGTTCTATCCATTATCTTCCGAATTTTCAATGAAACCTAGATTGTTCACCTCAGTGCAATTTTATTATTTATTTATTTGCACTCAATAATCAGTTAACAACTTCACATATTGCTTAGAGATTTTTTTCTATTATGACAATAACAATTAGCAACTGGACAAACACTTACAATAACATGACAAGACATGATTAAATAATGGTATAAAATGTTATATTGAAACTAGATTAAAATCATATCCTTGATATAGCTCAAAATTGTATAAAATTAAAGTTGAAACGTAAACCTTCGTGTAGCCTTAATTTTTTATTGTGAAAATATGTTTCCCCATCCCCATAATTTTGATCAATTTTGGTCTTTATCATCGTATTCTAAATTCTTTATTTTTGTTCTTGAATTTTGTAATCCCCTAAACCGTAGGGGTATTCATTGAAATCAAATTGTACGGAATTGTACTAAATTGTGTGTGAACTAGAAAACCAAGTTTGTAAAACTAATTGAGTTGATTTTTTTTTTATCATGAACCGTACCGAACTAGTTCTGTACGGTTCCATTCCATCCGGTCCCTACTCAACTAATTTTTTAAACTCCTAGTTTTTAAAACATAACTTGGTTCCATGTTGGTATGAAATTTTCTCAAAGGACGTAGTTGCGTCCCACCTCCAAGCCTCACTTCCCACGTAAAGGTTACAAGTTGTCAGAATCACACAAGTCTTTGGCCTTAAAGGTTTGTGGAAAGCCGATCACCACTTATAACTCTTCCACCCTTGATATTAAAGTGCGTACCGAACTGCACTGGGCAACAGTTCAGTTAGTGAACTGTTTTTTTCAAAGAGTTTGTCACAGTAAAATATGACCATGGTTCAGTTTATTCATGGTTAGGTTGCAGTACAGTTATGTGGTTCAGTTCAGTTTTTAAGTTAGTTTGAATAGCCTCTACCAAACCGTGGTCACTACTGTTAATGAGATATGTTAACTTGATAAAATGGCTAACGAAAGTTACATGTCACCATCATAGTAGACCTCAATTAACTAACTTATCTAATTAAAGCCTTTTTTTATATTAAACTTTAATTATGAAAATAACCCTAACTATCATGTCTTGCTCATTGAAACCAATGCCCCTCTCTCCGATCTCCCTCTAACTTGTGTCCGCCCTCATATGTTCATCTCAGCCCTTCTTCCCCTTATGGCCTACCAACTCCTTCACCGCTCACACATCCCCAAAATCATTCCCTAGAACTCCTCCCTCGAATTATTTTTGTGAAATCCGATTCCCCACAAGATGGCATCTTCCTCTTCCTTCGCCTGCGCCAATTAGGTACCCTCCCAGACCACTTCACCTTATCCTTCGGTACTTGAGGCTTGTACCTTGTTACAAGACATCGTCACAAGAAGAATCATTCACGACTACGTGGAGAAACTTGGGGTTTCGTCAAAACTTGATTTTGTAGAACATAGATCTTCATCTATATGCATCATGTGGTGAAGCCAGAGATGCACGATTCTATTGATAAAAATGCTACAACGGGAATGTCGCCGGATGGAACATAATGATTGGTTATTTGGTGAAGGTAATGTGACATTAGTGGCGCTTGTGATTTATTTTATTTAATACAACAAAGGAATGTGAGGTCGAGGACTTCATTGATTTTTGGGTTTGGGAAATGTGGGAAGTCGGATGAAGCCTGTTAATTGTTCTTGGAGATGGAAAGTGAAGTTTTGAGGTTGAATGAAGTGATTGTGGTGTCTGTTCTTTCAGCTTGTGCTCATTTAGTAATTAGGTTTATCTTAATAAATAAAATTTAATAAAAGGCTTAATTAGATGAGTCAACTAATTGAGGTTTATTATTGAGGGTGACATGTAATTTGTTAGTCAGCTCATCATGGTAACGGATCTTACTAACGGTGGAGACCACAGTTTAGGATTTACAAATCCATGGTTAAAAACAAAAAAAAAAATATAGGACGAAAACCAAAGTGACTTGAACTATAGGAATGAGAAACATATTTTCCCTCCTTTTTATTATTGTGTTGATATTATTTTAAAAATCTTTTCCAATATAACAAAGATAAAGTCTGCGTTTCTTATAATGAAATAATCTCTTAATATACTAACTTTCATACATAAGACTTCATACAATTCCTTCGTACCTTTAACAAATTTTAAATTATGATTTTTTTTTAAAAAATTATTTTACTTAAAGTTTAACTTGTTTCTAAGTTTTAGAACTTTATACTATCACAAGTAACTAATTTTATTTTATTACATTCTCAAATTAATTTCTTTTAAATATGTATGACACTAAATTTACTATTTCTTTCAATTTTTCATAGATTTATTTGCATATATCAAATAGAATTCAATGCCTTAAGAGTAACTCAATCTTTAATGTAAATATCTTTAAGAATCATATATGATATTTTTTATTTTTATTTTTTATTTTGAATTTAAATTCTCTAAAACTAATCAGTTATATATTTTAAAATTTATTTTGTCTTTTTAATTTTATATATATAGTCTGTAAATTATATCTAAACTCATTATGCATATAATTATAATTTCAAATACTTGTAATTAATTTAAAATTTAAATACTTTTAATTTTTGCTCATTCCATTTCCCCCTCTCTTTCGCTTCTTTTCAATTTTTTACTGACCTAAACCCTTTCCCTTCCTCCTTCCGCGATCTCCCTCCCTCCTTTCTCCCATTCGACTAGAGCATTTTTCCTCCTCCTTCGAGGCCCATTCTCTCTCTCGTCGTCGGTTTCTTAGTCCAACAACTCATTGAAAGGTAAGCTACTCCCTCTGTTTTTTCATTAAGTATGAGACTAGTTGTCGATAATAGGAAAACTACTCATAATTTATTACGGGTAACATATTTTTCCACACACCATACTACTTTTTGCATGTATTTGATAAACTAATATTACCGATACCCTATAAAAGCGAAGCATGTTTTGCAATCGCAAAGAACCATGGCCACCATTTCTTTCATCAAAAATATATTTTAATGCTTCTCTATTTGTGTTTCGATTACTGATACATGTCATTGTGTATTCTATTTAGTTTGGTGATTTAGGATTTCAGCTATTCTAGTTCAATGGCTCTCATTATCGACAACCTGAAGACTTGCTCTCCATTCATTATGACACCCTCAATGAGAACTTTTTCATTAGAAAATTTTCTTCCGTAGCGATTAAAAAGCTTATCTTTTTGCCCTCAAAAGTTTTGAGAAATTCAGTTTCAGTTATTTTGTTTCTTTGATTTAATTGTATAAGAATAATTTTGATGAAGGAACAAGTTGTAATTTGGGAGGGACGAAGATTAAAAGGGGTTTGGGGTATTTCGAGGTATAAAATTAAAAAAAAAAGTAGGATTGGGATGTGTAGAATTAAAAATGGATCAGTTAAAATCAATTATCATTGTAAAAATAAATCCATCTGTGACTCATATATTAAATAAAAATAAAAAAATAATTTTTTAAAAAAAATATTTTCATTATTCTTTTAAAATATTGTTTTCTCTAACGTAAATAAGTCTTTTTATAATTTTTCTTTCATTAAGATTCTTCTCCTCCTCTCTCCTCAATTTTATCTTTCATCCCTCTCAATTTCTCTCATCTCTCCCCTCTTTCTCTCTCCTTTATTTCTCTCCTATTTTCCCCCTCATTCTCTCTCCTTTATTTTCTATCCCCATCTCTCTCCCTCTTCTCAATTTCTCCCATCTCTCTTTTTTTCGCTATTAAACCCGTTCCATCCCCTTACACACAATTTTTTTTGTGTATGAAGTTCAAATTCAAACAATTTGTAAAATACAAGTCGTACTGTGCATTTTTTTGTCGCAAGTCCTACTATCCATGCCATCTTCCTCGACAGATTGGCCTCTTAGTTTGCTTGTATTGCTGCAGGTATTTGGTGTGCAAGGAATGCTTTTATTTTTTACAATGCAGGTCTTAATTTGGACATGATCTCTGCGCAAATTCATAGAACCATTGTTGAAGTCAAGTTTGCTTTCTCCCCCACCTCAGAGAGCAAACCCACATATGGATGGAATTAGGCTCTTTACAGACCCTCTTGGGTGAAGTGGAATCCTCCAGATACAGATTGGATTTAAACTAAACTCTGATGGAGCTGTTAACCCAAACAACCAGCAGGCGTGCTGTGCGCTGGTATTTTGAGAAACCACCACGACATTTTTCTGATGGCATTTGCTTAACGTCTTTCGCATGTGTCTGTTCTAGAAAGCGGAATTGTTAGCGGTGCTTTATGGCATTGAGAGAGCTTGGGTTAATGAAACTTCCCAGGCTGATAGTGGAAACTGACTCTGCTACTGCTTGTGAGGCTGATTCTGCTCGGATGCATAGAAACAAATCCTTTCTTCAGTATTGTTCAAAAAATTCATGATCTCATGAGAAAGGATTGGATGGTCAGAATTCATCACATCTTCCGTGAAACTAATCAACCTGTTGATGTTCTTGTAGGTCACTGTCTTAGATAAAGCAATTCGAAGCTTCTCTTTACTTCTATTCCTGCCTTTTTGTCTTTGTCTATTAATGTTGGTTTCTAGGAACTTGGTTCTCTATAACTAGCTAGTTTTCTTTTAGTTGTTTTGTTGTTTTTGTTCTGGGGACTTGCCCCTTTCTTTCACAAAAAAAAAAAACTGGAGCATAACTCATTTTTAGCTTTTAAAATTAATTTTATCTAACTTTGAAACAAACTGAAATTAAGTGGTTAGGGTTATCAAAATCTTATTTTGTGTTAATATCATTGTCTCATTCTCATGATTCATTCATGTGATTAATTATTTATAAGGTGTAAGGACCGATATAATGTCTTATGGAGTATATAGTAGTTCTTTTAAATTAATTAGTCGCGTCTTGTAATCCTTGAATGCTGACGCTTTCATCATTAATATGGGTCAAGCACTAATTCTGATACTAAGCAAACTGTGACTATCGTTTATGGGATTATAGCAAGGCGTCAAAATTTAATAATTAAAGGTACTAGAGCTCATCACGCCTTTAAGACCAGTTTCTATAATTATACATGTAATGTTTGCAGGTCATAACGTTGGGTTGACAGATTGATTTCATTTCCAAAGAATGATTGATGCTATTTGACTAATAGTTGCCACTTGGCAGTTACGTTTTCTTCATTAGACAATTCATGACAAACATGCCATCTTCATTCTTTTATTACCGAGATGTGTGAAACATGCATTTAACCGAGTTTGCGTCGAGTTATATTGAAAGCCACTACAAAATGTTTCTGTGACAGTTTAGATCATTGGTTGATTGAATATGAATCTGACCCATAAAAAAAAATCTTGAAAAATAGTTTATCTTATCTGAATCCAAACAACTGTTTATGTGAATTTTCTTGGTTAAGTTCATTATTATATTTATATCTTGTTTCACACTTTCTCAACCACGGATCAGAAACCTTCTATTATCAGGGTACCACTACTGGAATTTTTTTTCAATCATAGAAAGTGATAACTTGAAATTCCTTGTTAATGAAACAGAGGCCCTACGGATCCAAGGGAGCTCTAGATATAACTGGAATAACTTATCTGATTATGAAGTGACCATTAGTACTATCTATTCTGATTATCATGATCATTATTACTATCTATTTTGAAGGACAAATTTATTCTGATTTTAATTTGCATTAATTACTGTCTAATAATTATCAATTATCTTAAAATATTACCTTGCCACTTGCCAGAGTACACAACTAATTATCAATCTAACCCCATTTATATGATTGAATTGGCATTTTGGGTAACTTATGACTTTGGTTGAGTAACCTATACTAAAGCATGACAGTGTTATCAAGTTTCACTAGCCACAACTCACAAGCAATCAAATAGGGGGAGTGAAGCTGAAGGCTCAATCTAAAGAAATTAAACCATGATATATACTTGTACATTGTACAGAATAAATTAAAAGTAACCAGATCAAATAAGCATGCCACTTGTTTGGTAACACCATCATAATATATAATAAAAGTCTTGCAAATCTTGTTGCCCACAAAATCAAGGCATACCTTATCCGTGCAGGGCACGTAAAGTTTACTAATATGTATACTGAATCCATGAAGTACAAAATTAGCAGGGTATGAATTAATCATTTGGTAGCATTAATCAATAGAAAAGTCATTACCAACCTGTAACAGATTCGGTATCTTAGTAGCTATCAAGGAGATGATGAACGTAGATTTGTGTGCTTAGAGGGTACTTGCAAACAGCGCACCACAAACAAGAGGTTTTGGAGTAGGGATTCTTAGGCAATTCAAGTTAACACCTGGGATCCCAGAGCACTCTGGTGGAGGTCTCTGCATGTTCCTTCCAGGAATGCAGTTATCTGAGAAATCAAAACCCACATTGAAAAGCCTTGAGCATTCTTGGCTTAAACCAGAAAAGAAATTGTAAGCCACAGTTAGATTCACTAGGCTTCTCAAAGAGCAGATCATGTCAGATAATTCCCCAGAAAGCTTGTTTATGTGCCAAATTGAGAACCTCTATATCTTGCAAGCAAGATATTGTGTCTGGCAAATGACCCTCCAGTGAATTGAAGCTCACATCAAGGACTTGCATCTCAGTGAAGATCCCAACTCCTTCAGGGATACAACCTGTTAGCTGGTTATTAAGGAAGAGAATCTCCTTGAGTTGAGAACTCATGAACCCCAAACTTGCTGGGATGTTTCCACTGAACTTATTGTTAGCTAAATTTATGACTGAGGCAGGGGAATTGCCCAAATTTTGTGGAATTTCACCTCCAAATTGATTGTTGTTGAGAAATATTGCATCCAGTCTCTTATTGAAAAGTTGTTCAGGAAGTGACCCTGAGAAGGAGTTGAATCTGAGGTCAAGGTAGATGAGTCTTGGCATGTATAAAGTAACTGTGGGAAAAGGACCTGAAAGTTGGTTGTTGCTGAGGTCTAACTCTTCAAGAGAGGTGAGGTCTTTGAATGTATCAGGAACTGTACCAGAAAATCTGTTACTGTTGAGGTGGAGAAGAGTCATATCAACAAGTAAAGATAGCTCTTTGACAAGAGTTCCTTGGAGATTTGCATGGTTGAGATCTATTCCTGCAACAACAGAACCATCACAAAACACTCCTTTATAAGAACACACATTAGAACCAACCCAATTATCTAAAATCTTCAGTGGGTCATCAGTAATTGCAGATTTCCATGCCTGAAGAGCTGTGAAAGCATTGTTCACTGAAGATCCAGAAGGCCCTGGGCTGTTAACCCCACCACCATTGCCAGAACCAACACCAACACCTACACCACCACCACCACCAACACCAACACCTATACTAATGGCAGCTCTTGCTGCATTTGGGAATAGGAGAAGGGAGAGGAGGAGAAAAGTCAGAATCCAGTTCTTCTCCATTATGAGATGAAGATGCTTATGTGAATGTGATGATGGTTGTATTGTATGGTTGTCCAAATAAGGTTGCTACACTGAAGATACAGAGTGATACAATGATGGGGTCAATTGGTCTTCAATGTGTCTTGGTTTGATTTGTCATTTTCTTCTGTGTTTATTTATGTAATGCGTTTGATTTGTAGTTTGTACAACTTCAGTACAGAACACAAGAGGAGATGTTGACTTCTGTTGATTAAAATTTGCAATACCCTTTCTAGTTTCTACCCAAGAAAATAACAAGCATATGCTTTAAATTTATAAGGAAAATGCTAAATAGTAATTTCCTATTTATTAATTTCATGATCAGTGCTTTAAACACACTGATTACAAGATCCAATTTATGCATTTCCTAAATTCACCATAAGTCCATAACATAAATTTCTATACATTACAAATTAGTATAATTTTTTTCTCTTGTCTTAAATTTTCAGTATCTACAAATCATATTAAATCGTAAAATAATTTAAGTCAAGTTAAATAGATTTATTTAAAGAAAAGTAGGTGTGTAAGCACTAAGCACTAAAGCTGTTGTGCTGTTGGTGCAGAAATAACTCATCAATGTTTCATTTAATGTCACTGCTAAGGTTTCCATTTAAATTAAAAATAGAGATAGAAATAAAGATAAATTAAGAGGGATGGTAATAAATAGGGAACTATATAAAGAACAAACCATAACAGGCTGTGTTGCTTTTCTAGTCAGCAGAAATAAGGCATGGATAATGGTAAGGACTGTACATGATATAGATTGGTTTTGGTTATTGTAATTAGTAATTATTGTGTTGATTAAAGCCACTTGACGCTGCTTAACTCCAGAAAGCAGAATAAAAAGAGTGGCTTGTGGGGGAGGTGGAGATCCTCGTTGATGTTAGACTAAATGCACATGTCTGTGCAAGTCATTAACCATATCATTGCTAGATTAATTCTTATAGTACACAATGTCTAATTAAAAATCCAAAATAATATTTACTTTAACAGTACCTGTTAAGAAATCACAAAACAAAAAAAGTATTTATTGAAAGTGACAACATTTTAAGTAGTTAATTAATGTTTTTAAAATGCTGTGTTTTTCAATAATTTTTTTATTTGTTAATTTCTTAGCTAATGTCCTTATATAAAACTCAATGATATTAAATATATTTCATTGCAATTTTTTTTTAAAACTTTTTTTTCTACGGTTTTATTGTATCTTAGATTTTATATTGATTGTAAAAAATGTGTGACCATGAAAGAAATGGTCATCATTGTAATTATTGATTAATCTGTATCTTCACACATAGTTAAACTTGAAAGAGACGCCAAGATTGGTGTACGTGGACTGCAGCTAGGGGGTGCATTGCATTGCTTTGCTTACTCTTCTTTGATTTTTACAACATAATAATCAATTGTGTATGAGCCGCCTATAGCTTAATTAATACACATAGATAGGTTAGGCTATGTTAGGTCCTTTGGAAATTAACCTTCAAGACTTGAGAGGTCAAATCCTTCGAATTTCCACCCAGCAACATAGAAGTAAGGAGAAAAGAAAAGGGAAAAAAAACAAATTAGTACAATGTATGAGCAGGGGCTGGTAGAGGAAATTGAAGTTGTGATAAATGGTTGGCAGATGGTAGCTACTAGTACTACTACAACTAGCCAACGGTTGTGAAAAGTTGTCTCTTAATTTCTTCTAGCTGTTAACTTTAATTTCCAATCAAACATTTCAAAACATCAAGAGCTTAGAGAAAATACTAAAATAATCTAATTAGTTGACCAACATGTGCTCCTTAATTAAAACATCGTGAGCCACAAGGCATTCAACAAATTAATCATTGACGAAACAGAGGGTTTATCGAATTGCTTCCTAGGAGCTTGGCCTAACTCTGTGATCCAAAGTGTTCTAATTTCAAATAATTTTGTGTTTGAAGTAAATTTTTGTGGAATTCTATATTGAGCTGCAATGTCTACAGTTCAACATCATCACAAAAGTTAGTGGGATGCAGTGTTCAATTTCGTTGCCTAAATGGTAGGAGAAATTGTCTAGAAATCAATGATTAGACAGAGTGAGCTTGGTGTGAAAACAATGGCAAAGAAGAGCGCCCGCCATTTTGACTACTAATGGAAAGCAGCTAGTTTCCAAGTTCCATGGCTGGTCATGAACTTTGTGTTCCACTTAACAAAGAAAAGAAAACTAATAAAAGGTGATCGATAAAGAGGAAGATTCCTCTTTCCAATTCTCCCTCTGCTACAAATATATAAGTGGAAGTTCCAGTGAGTAGTTGCATTTTCTAAGCGTGACCACCAACTTATTTAGCACATTTTATAATGTTGTGTTGTTGCTACCCACCAACTCAACCACCCGCAAACACATATACAAAATGAATTCTTTGAATAAGAAATTTACATGACCTTATGTGACAATTTCCTCTCTTTAAAATGTGACAAAATTAAATCATATATTGAATAGTATACTTAAAATAGGTATTTATCCATTAAATAAACCATATTCTAGACCTTATTTGAGCAAGTGATACAGTTCCGAATTTGTGATATGAATTGAACAATTCCAAAATTTTTCTGGGACCAATAAGATAAAACTTAGGCAAAGCCTTGAGAGCTGTTTATTGCAAAATAAATGACCGTAACAATGTTGGAATATTAGCCCTCTACTAAGGGACATTCTGATTTGGCCATCCTCACGTTCTCTGTTTCTGCCTTTTAAGTATTAATCTCTGGCTAACGACACACTTCCATGTGTTATAAACCAATGGGAATAGGACGTCTTTTGTGGTCACCTTCTGTAATTATTGTGACATGGGTTTGATTTAGGTCCCATCTTTGATCCTTTTGCCAATGACTTCTCGGGTTAGTTGCTGCATAAATGTTGTGTTACTTCGCCTTTACGTCTAGTCGTCTCCCTTTATCTCATCTCATTCCACATATATTGATGTCTAGCATATGTATCATTGTTGGATTGGGCCGTGGGGGAAAATATTGGTACGTGAATATCTTTAACCTTTTTCGTTTGATTACGCGAGAAAATATGATTATGCATTAAGAACATGAAGATGAACCTCTCTTATACATTATGAGTTTAATATATGTACATTGTCAGTCTAGAGAAATTTTACAACAGACATTCAATGATATGTTTGTTACAATCATTTTTTTTATAGAAAGGAGGGGACTAAGCCCCACTAGGCAAAACAAAGCCTAGGAAAACAAACACCAGAAGAATCAGCAAACAAAAAATACGAAACTGAAGCAAGAGGGGAAGGGATAATATGACAGCCTAAAGGAAAGGAATGACCCAGATCAGCAAGACCATCAGCTACAAAATCCCCTTCATGAAATGTATGGCTAACTCGAACCGACTCAAACTTGGCTAAATCACTTCGGATAGAATGAACTAGCCAAAGCAAGGATGAGTATCGGGAACTCCGTTGTTGATAAAATTAACAGCCGTATTAGAATCACTCTTGAACCAAACACAGGAATCCCCCTAAGGAGAGAAATCCGAGAAGCATCCTTAAAAGCCCAAAGCTCAGCAGTAGTAATAGAAGAGACCCCAATATTCCGAACTGCACCTGTAATCCATCTGCCCATATCATCCCTGAGGACACAACCACAAGAAGCAAGCGAATCTCGAGCAATCACGGAACCATCCAAGTTCCACTTTACAACCCCATCTGTTGGAGAAATCCAAGAAACATGTTTAGTATAACACCTATGAAAAGCTGTCACGCTGGACATATTATGATTAGCAGCCAAGAAAACGCTGACAGTTCGCCAAATACGATAGATAATAGTGGAGGGGTCCCACAGAACATTCTAGAAGATGTATTCATTTCTAGAAATCCAAATTTGCCAACAAGTCACCCCAAAAATCAAACTCCAACGGAATACCACTATGATGAGTTGCATGGGAAGCAATGTTATCGAATAGCCACGTTGCAAGAGGGGTGGAATTCTGATAAGGCCTTAATTGATGACCAAAAAGAGAGTACCAGATGTTGGACACTTACTCGCAATCTCGAATGCAATGGGCATCAGTTTCAGCATGAATACCACAGAGAGGGCAAGTGGCAGAATCGGAAAGCCCACTCTCCCAACGGAGACAATTAGTTTTAAGCCCCCCCTTTGATGACTAGCCAGAGAAAATATTTTGCCCGAATAGGACCATTCCAATGCCAAAGATGCTTCCATTTATTCTCAATAGCATAAGGAGGAAAACTACGGATGATCTCATAGGCTAACTTTGTAGAAAAAGTGCCATCTACGGAGTACTTCCAAATGATTCCGTCGTGGCCAACATCCTCACGCCCAACCATATAAGCAGAGACTTTCGCAACATGATCATCAGAAAGCCACGGACGAATTTCGTCCAAGTGCCAAACCCATCGCCTTGGTGGGTTTCTGGCAAGCGAACCAAAAATCCAGTAGTATAATAATAAGAAAAAGTATTGTATCCACAGGGAACGGTCAATTCGCGTATAGTTGGGATCTATTTATCAAGAGAACAAAACGGGTTTATGAGAATATTGTTATGCGAAAAACGTAAATAGAAATTAATAATCAATTGAATTTAGAAAGGAAGAGTTAGAGACACTTTACTTGGATTAGGATTGAACTTCATCTCATCACACCCCTCATGTATGTCGAGATTGCCTATTATTTATGGCTTTGAACTATAACACTGTAGACAAACTATATTGCTAAGACCCCGAGTTACCAGCAGCCTCACACACTCAAAGGTAATCCATGCGGGCTCTCCCAAGTGACAGACTTACCCTCAGCTTATTTTGCTTTCTTTATTCCGTTTGTAAAAGAACTAGTTGAGAAACGAGGCCCAATCCTATATACGCACCTTCGCTAGAGTACTGTCACTACCCATTGCTCATTAGAATACATCCATGTTTCGATTCCTGGATTGAAAATCAACTAATCATTTGCTATTGATCCATTAGACCATGCTTATCCTTTAGATGCCTTTCATTAGGATACTCACACTATCCATATATCATTAGCAACACCCATGTTTCAGTCACTGGTTAACTGAGTATTCTTATTCACTCAGAGGTTGAGTTCCTATGTCTAGGCTCCCCAAACTCAATCCTAGTCGTAAAGTTAATTACAAACTAGCCTATAACTCCGGCGCAAGAGCGGAAGTTAGGAATTAAGCACATAATAAGATTACCAATATTATAGCTAGGGAACTACATAAATAAATAGATAAAGTTCAACATACACTTGGGAATTGAATCGATTACATTCAAGCCTAATAGAGAGTTAACTACACATGGTAGCCATACAAACCACCGAAGATGTTGTCACCATCTTCAATCCTTGTGAAGCGCTCCTCCTCTCCTACTCTAAAATTAGCTCTGGTGCATTATCATTGAATTACAATAATCGTGCACACCTGATCTGGTGCAAGAGGTTCCTATTTATAGGCTAAGGAAAGACAACAGAAAATTGGGGTGAAATCTATCTAAAAACGACAACAGGGAACAAATCTGCGTGATCTGCGCTTCAAGCTGCGCTACACAGCGCAGGCTGCAGCGCAGGTTCCAGAGAGATGCGTTTCACACCTGCGCTGTAGCACAGGTTGAAGCGCAAGATGCGTCTTGCAACTCCAAACTTTCTCTTTTTAATTTGATCTCTCCTCCCCGAGACTGGTTTTTGGCTGATTTGTCTTTCCTTGTTTCCCTTTTCTTGATGAAATCTTTGCATTTATTGAGTATCTTTGATTTATTTGGGAAGGTTGACTGCAGAATCCTTGTTTGATTGGCAGTGATATCTTCATTAATTGCTTCAAATCTTTGTTAAATGTCTTTAATCAAACTTCAAATCTTGCAGATATCTCCCTCATTTAATGCTATCTTTCCTTCAAATAAAATCCTTGCAATATCCTGCAAAAATCAGCAATATTTCTATCAAAATAGCATCAAATTCAAATCTAAGATTAATAAATACAATTTATCTAATATTTAATAAAAAAATGATTAAACTGGGGCAAAATTACCATTTTATCCTTGATAAGTGAACTAAAAAGTGCTCTAATTTATCATATAATTTTCACTTATCACACCTGCAGACAAATCCTTAACTGTTTCAGAAAGATTAATAGCAGGCAATGATTGATCAGCTAAATCTCTTAAAATCCTCCCAGACTTGAGCCAACAATCGGTCCAGAAATGAGTGGCAACCCCCATCACCAATTCTCCAACAGATTCTTTGAGAACATGATCCCAAGATTTACAAATAATCTTCCAAATATAGGACTCATTATTAAACCGCTTCATCTGAGGGATAATATCTGATCCAGCTTTATACTTGGCCCGAAGAAGACGAACCCAGAGAGCGGAAGGATTATCCACCATACCCCAACCAAGCTTCATAATTAAAGCTTTATTGAAAGAATGAAGACCCTTAAACCCCATGCCTCCTAACTCTTTTGGAAGGCGAAAATGAGACCAAGCAAGAGAGTGATATTTCTTCTCACCCCGATTAGCACCCCAAACGAAGTTACGGCAAAGTTGCTCTAAGCTTATTACAGATTGCCTTAGGAAGAAGAATAGTTTGCATCGTATATGAGGGAGGGCTTCTAGCACAGCCTTAGCTAAAGTAATCCGCCCTGCAAAAGAAAGAGACTTCCGCTTTCCAACAAGCAAGCTTGCGATGAGCATGATCCAAAATGTAAGAATAAGTTGTCACATCATTTATTGAATAGGTGTCATTTCATTAAATGATTTGGCGGCACATCACTAGATGTCGGTGTAAAACTTATTACATTGACAGTATATATAAATTAAATCAATACATTATTATGGGACAAATGAAAAGAAAATGTTTAATCAAGATATGAAGTCCCATAAACAACCAAACGATTAATGATACGTAAATTATTAGTTAATTAATAATGCTATTGAACATTAACTGTTCTGGACCAGACCCAATCTGAAATTGGGCCGTGTGTGCCAACCCGGCCCAAACATGAAATCATCTCACCAAGTCAGACCGTACAACTAGGGTGTCTAGGGAAGCTTTGTGTGCACCTCAACCACAACTGATCCGACCATATGGGGGTCCCAATCACATTGAATACCACTATAAATACCCCACCTACAGTGTTAAAAACAAGTATGCACTAATCCATACGTATTCTTATTCTCTCAGAGTTTGAGCTTACTTGAGCGCCGGAATGTCATTTGCAGGTACCCCGGCCACGTTCTGCCGCAACCAGATATCTGTATTGATCTAGTCTCAACTCAACTCATAGACCATCAGTCGAATCCGAACATCACCAGTCGTACCCTTCAACCCGGTTCTAATACACTCACAACATATTCTTCTACATGATTATGTTAATCAATTAATATTTTTTATAAACAAATTACTTTATCACTAACCAATATAGTCCCAACTAAGAATTAACTGAAATGTCATTATGATATAGAACATTAAATAAATATTGAAATTGTTGGGATATCAAGTATTAGTCCACATTGGATAGGAATGAGCAATGAAAGTAATATATAAGTGGCAAGACCCATAAACATAATGCCTTAAGGTTTTGGGTGGATGTGGTGTCTTGCTCACTTGTATGATTTGCTCATTGGTTCTATGTTGGAGGTCTCCACGGTGGTTTAGGGCTCCCCTCACTGTCTAACAGAAATAAATTGCATACTTATTTTGGCCATAACTGGAATATGTTCCTCCTTTCATATTATATGTGTGTATTCTCCTTCAAGACACAAGTTGAATTGTGACTTTCAATAGATAAAGAACTATATTAGTTAAGGTTAAAGGAGACCTTTGGTTAAACAAATTTTAGGATAAGAGAATGACACTACAATAATTCATGGCAGGATAAGTCTCCGAACTCAAAAAACACTTATAAATGATTTACATTTATTTCACGCTAAAGAGATGGGTGACGTTCGAACTTGCGACCTGTCAAATAAAAGATCTTATCTTACTCCACTCGACCAACCCTTTGGAGTTAAGGTTAAAAAGGACCTAACCTCTACTAATAGATCATGTCAATCTTAATGAAATCATCCCATCACATGCCACTATGGAAGATAGTCTATACTAATAGTGGTGTTTAATATATTAGTCCAATAGAATGCAATATTGAATCAATATGATTAATTATATCATCTTTGACTTATTTCAACTGTCATCAACCTTTTTTTATAAAAAAGCCAAACAACATTAATTACTAGTTCCACACATAGAAAATATTCTCACATTCAAAAAGTACAAAGGTTTTAATTCTTTTCCAATAATCTCCACCACTTTTTTCCTTTTCCATTTTCCACATCCATGACGACATTGTTGGATTGTGAATTTAGAGGGGAAAATGGTGAGTAAAATTTTATTTTTAAATTAAGAAAATTATATATGTTTATTAAATTTAGTGGATTAATGTATCAAGTTTATATTAATCTATTATTTTATTCTTTTCATTTTCAAAATTTGTTAAATTAGAAAAAGTTTATATGAAGTGAAAAATGCACATCATTCATTTCCTTCTAAAGTCTTCTATCCAAACATAACCTAAGAACTGTTTGGTGTTTTAATATGATCAACCAAGTCCATGTTACCTAAATGAGAAGCACTTTGTGAATTATAAACCAACTTGTGTTCCAGATTTGATAGGATTCGTCTCATGCACACAAGGTCGAGCCAAACTGAGTACTTTCCAATTTTCAATGCATGCAGTCTTTTTTATTTACCCCTTATGTGCATAATAATGGATTTCATATGCTTTTGCTCCTATAATTTTAATTTTTTTTATTTAATCTAACCTTAATTGAAAAATTGTAATTTAACTTAAGATTTTTTATTTGGTCCCACTAGTACTTTTGTCACATGTTTTTGTTAGTTCAAAACTATCTATAGTGTTAAAGTTATCCTAATGTTATAACTGAATCTCATTTAATTAATCTAATTGATTTTTTGTCCACTCACTTGAATTTTTGTAATATATCTACTAAACAATTTTTTTTTTAAGCAAAGAAGCACATTTTTTAAAATTTGTTGTCATGAACATATTATATATGTTGTTTCTAAAACAAAAGATGCTCTAAACAATACAAAACTTAAACCAACCACTTTAAAGCACATGTACCAAATTTTCGAGGCTAAATCACACTTTAAGAATAAATTAATAATACCCACAATTTTGTTTTCATAGAACAGACATAGCTGATCATTTTCCACAACAAGAATTGCTATTGTTTCTAGTTTCCCTTTATTGGAATATTATTTTGCATCATCCATTCTCTATAAGAAAGTACGAGCTTACTTTTCTTGGCATTCCTTTATTCATATTTTTTGAAAAATCTTAATGTTAAAATTTTTTCCAACTTAAATTGGTTTTTATATAATTGAGACATTTCCTCTTCTACTCGTTCTTTTTTTTCTTCTTTTGTGATATTTTTTTAGGTTGATGGATGAATTTATGTATTTTATGTATTATTCCACTTACCTGAGTTAACATTCGAATGAACCCGTTATATGTTGGGGCTTTTGTAATACATAGAGGCAAATAAATCTTCAAGGGCAATGATGACACATCTCAAACTTATATAAATTTAGGTTGTTTCTCTAACAAGAGTCACCCATGAGTTTTATCGGGGATCCTTTTATGGAAAATATCCTAGGTCTGTGATTATGGGTATCCATCCCATCTTAGCCCAACATTGATAACTACAATTAAAAAAAGATGACCAAGGTTGGGGTTGAGGTGAAGAATTTTCAATGATATGTAAATAAATGTTTGGAAACATAGGTATCTATTTTAAACGCACATCCAACTCGATAATAATTAAATTATGAGAAATGTTAGTAACACACTATTTTCCAGCGCATCCTGTGTGATTGAAATTTATATGAGTTCCGCCAAATAGAGAATGAGTCTCACTACATTGAAAGTTGGAACTACATGATTTGGTGGGATCCATGTAAAACTTTTAATTACCTCACACGAATTAAGGAAATTGATTAATCTAGTTGATTACAATAAATTTGTCATGAATGTGTATCATATTTCCTAAACTATCCTTGAATTTATTGAGACTCGTTATCTTCTCTTTCTATTTAACTACTCAATTGTGTTATACTCTCTTTACTAATTAATTACTCACCTACCTCCACTAATGGGGTATTTTTGTCAAATAATAATTAATGCATGAGACAATCTGAAAAAGTTCTTATAAAAAGGACCAAGACCCACCTTAAAAAAAGTTCTTATAAATAGGATCGGAGGGAGTAATAATTTAAAATTTACATATTTTACAAAAAATATAATTTATTTTAAAATTTCTTATTTATTAAGATCATCAATTCCTATATTTATATATTATTTTAGTTAGAATGTATTTACTATATGATATATTTAAAAATTATATATATGAGCAAAATTGAGAATAAAAAAAAAAGTGGAGTGATTTCCCTATAAGTTTGATAAATTGAAAGTTGGTATGATTTTTCATCCTCATTGAGAATAAGAGTGGATTTGAGAACAAATTTAGGAAGACAGGATCAAAGCGGGGAAGGTAAAAATTTGCCCCCACAATCTGCCTTGTTGGCATGTTTTACCAGTTGCCACTCTGAGTAGATCCCATATATGTCAACTTAGTATAAAAAATAATTTTAAGAATTGGGCAATTACCCTATTCCAAAATTCAAATATGTCAAAAGCTTCGCTAAAATCACACAATAAAATTTATGATAAAAAGTAAATCAATTTAATTAACATAGCTATCTTTATCATCAATATTAATTTATATTACCTTGTTTTGTTTCATTTTAAACTTTAGGGGAACATTCCCGTGTGTCATTGTTAAAATGACTCATCATCTATAATTTTATAACTATTTTATGCATAAATTACGCAAGATGTATAATTCAGATAATGATGTCTGCGAGTATTCTCCTAAACTTTATTAGTGACTGTTTAGATTATATCAAAACTTCAGCAGTGATTCAAGAATTTTTTATTACTAATCGTAGATATGCTGGGGAATGGATGTGGAACCAAGTCCAACGCAAAGAAAGCTCGAAGTCCAACCTTTGGAGCTTTTAGTTTGGGCTATGACTTTTTTGTCTCTTGGGCTCATGAGCCCAAAGAAAAGATACTAACAGTAGCTTAGATTTTTATTAAAAAAAAAAAAGCGTTGCAAGCCGAAATCACGTCTAGTAGAATGAAGAAACCTTTTCCTTCTCATGACTGTAGATTGAGAAGCTAATAAGATGACATAATTTATTTTTCTTTTCCATTTGCAATGGTTTGCATCTAAATATATAAAGCAAACACATTATAATTAGATCTTCATGAAGTAATAGCTAGGGAGAGTTCCATTTCCACATAACAGAAGGCGCGTGTATCTTTTCAGTAAGACCAGTGATCTTACAACAGTCGACTCTTTCAACAAATTAATTCACAGCCTCATTCTTTGATGTTAACATGGTATACAATTATAATCACGAAGCTTCCCCCTTTCCGACATGGTAAATATATAATCACGAAGTTTCCCTGTGTATATATCCAACAATAAATCCATGACAAGTCTTGTCATTTTCAATTTTCACTGGAGCTAACGTTTCAGCACTCAAGTTGAAAAGGGTTATTTTCAATGGGGGCCCAAATTAAAGTTTGTTTTATACCAACAACTATATTTGTCAGTTGTCACATTCTCGGTAAACAGAGATTAATGGTATGCTTCATTATCAATGTACGTCATTTTCACTCTAAGCGTGTATTTTTGTAACATTCATCTTTGAGATATAACAATATACTGTCAATACAGCACAACATATATGCGTGCAAAATCAGAGAAAAAAACATTGTGTTTATCATATCATATATATCCTTATTAAATTCTCGCGCGTGATTTGATCATTAAAATCAGGCTTTTTAAAGTTGACATTATAGAGCAATGCATGCTTGTTTTAAAGTAGAGAACTCCTCAACATACGGTTTGCCAGAAGTAATATTTTTTCCTTTAAAAAAAGTTACAATTAACTCCGTAATAATATATCAGTACAAAGGTGCAAAAAAAAAAAAAACGATAAAGAAAAAGGCTCTAATTAATTTACTTGCAAGTTACTTACTAACGAGGGTTCACTAATTTCAAAAGTATAAATAACTATAACATAATTAGGGATTATATGTGGTTCACAAAATTCTTAATATCATTATATTATGGAAATTTGTGGTCGTAGAAAATAAAAGTTGTTGAATTTGAAGGAAAGCAATTTATGGCTTTGGTTCTCCTATCATTTTAGATTTAATTACAAATCATTCATTTTAAAGTCATTGTCATTCAATTTTTTATAAAAAAACTTATAAACTTATTAAATACTTCTATTTTTAAAATAATATAATTATATTTAAATAATTAATTTTCATTAATGTTATTATATTTTTTTCTCATTTTATTAGTAAAGACATCAAAATATATGAATAGATTTTTAAAAAGTATCAATTTTTTATATAATAATTAATAATTTTTGTTAAATAAATTAAAATATTTAGGCAATAATCAGCTAGAAATAAAGTGAGTAATTAATATTATTGTTATTTCATCAATTTTGGGCATTGACTAATAATCATAAATTATAATTACCATAAAGCACACCCTCCACGTCTTGCTTTACAGCAGCAAGAAAAGGGTATTTTTGTAATAAAGCCCAATTCCAAGGGTATTTCTGTAAGGGACCTTTTACTCTCTACTCTTATTAACACTCCAGCACTCTCAACCCCAAATTCTCCGTTTTGATTTCTCTCCTCCCATCGATTCCATTTCTGATTTTCGATTTTCCATATTCCTTGATTCCCAAGACAGCAATAAGGTGAGATTGTTTTCTTTTTAATTTTTTCCCTTGAATTTTTAGGGTTTTAACTGATCTTAATGCATATCCTTATTTGAATTGGGATCGTGGTTGTGGTTTTAGGTTTTTTCCCCTTTGTTGAATTTGCTGTATGCGATGAAGATCGAGGAATTGGAGGATTCAGAGTGTAGTAGGGATGAACAGGGAGAAATACGAGAGGCAAATTGTGAGGGTTGATGCAAAGAGAGCGTTGGTCGGAGCAGGTGCCCGAATTCTGTTTTATCCGACGCTTTTGTATAATGTGCTTCGTAACAAGATTGAAGCTGAGTTCCGGTGGTGGGATCAAATTGATGAGGTTTTGCTCTATCTGCATCTGCTTTCGTGATGGTTTTATTCTTCAATTTCTCTCTCGATTAACCGTGTTTTTTATTGTTTTCAATTAATATAATATTTAATGAATTGCCTTATTTGCCGAGAGTGATATTTGAAAATGGAATCCTTGTTGGGGTGGCCATTCTACTGAATGCTGTTTAACAGGCGCTTTGCTGTTTTATTAACTTCTGTTTGTTGTTATTTCTAGTTTTTATTGCTCGGCGCAGTCCCGTTCCCCA
Source organism: Sesbania bispinosa (assembly GCA_026901365.1). NCBI lineage: Eukaryota > Viridiplantae > Streptophyta > Magnoliopsida > Fabales > Fabaceae > Sesbania > Sesbania bispinosa. The sequence goes on from QLOH01000020.1 coordinate 2,578,643, forward strand.
AAGATGTTCCTCACTTGAAGGAGCTTGGTGTGGGTGGTGTGATTACTCTGAATGAACCTTATGAAACTTTGGTGCCGTCATCATTATATCATGTAAGTGTTGTATTTTTTTTCCCTCTCATTTTAGACTGCAGCTCTTTGCATTCTGTGTGCTACTTATATGTTATTTTGAAACTAGAAAGCCTACTTTATGTTAGGAAGTTGTGGATTCTCTGTTGTCCGCTCAAGAGTATACCTGGGTGGGTTTGTGTGTTTAATACTTCAATTCATACAGGGATAATTAGTTTTCACATTAGCACGGTAGTTTCACAATGTCTTTGCTATATTGTTTTGGTTGTAACCATTGCTGATACCTAGGTTTATTTGCTTAATTCATTTCAGGCTCATGGGATTGATCATTTGGTAATTCCCACAAGGGATTATCTCTTTGCCCCCTCATCTGTGGATATCAGCCGGGCAGTGCAGTTCATTCATCGTGGGTTCTTACTTATTAATTTAATTTTGGGAGGGGTGGTAAATGTATCAATCAATGTGGTTCTGTGATTTTTTTTTTGGTGCTGAAATGAATTTTTTTGGTTTCTTACCTATGTATTTTGGTAAAGAGAATGCAACTTGCGGAAAAACTACTTATGTTCACTGTAAAGCTGGGCGGGGAAGGAGTACTACAATTGTGCTTTGTTATCTGGTAATTTTATTGTCTTTATGATTGAGAGTTGTGGCATAAGTTGAAGCTTCAAGGTGCTGATAGGTTGCCATGTGGTTTACTTATTTTCTGTAGGTGGAATACAAACACATGACACCTGCTGCTGCCCTGGAATATGTGAGGTCTCGAAGACCTAGAGTGCTACTAGCACCATCACAGTGGAAGGTATATAACCCAGTTTTATTTATTCAGTTTTGTATCTATAAGGCTAGTGACACAATTCAAGGATTGTTGTACTTTTTGGGTAATGATTTCTCTCCTTGGCATGAAGTTTTTGTATAATATTTGCGTGTACTCTTAAGCAGGCTGTTCAAGACTATAACAAGCGAAAACCTTGTCCTTTAGCATGCTCTCCCTCTGGGGATGAAGTTCTTATAACCAAAGCTGATCTTGAAGGTTATCATAGCACAAATGATGCTGGTATGGAGCTGGCCATTGTTCCTAAAGTGCCAAAGACTAAGCCCATGATAGCAAGACTATCTTGCCTGTTTGCATCCTTAAAAGTACCTAGTGGTAGTAGTGTACCAATGACGAGGCGGCTGCCAGTTTCTGAGTCACGTGCCTGCTAAGCGAGCTTGACATGGATATGTCAAGCAGGTGGTCTGTACAGAATATGTTCATGGAAATAAGTGAAGTTTGATAATTTCCTACAAAGTCGGTACAATTGTGTTAATGAAGAGAGGATGCATAGAAAATAGGAGGGAAGATTTCTCCAATGTTGTGTTACAGGTTAAAGAGGAACATGTTGTAGTTCTCTTGTAAATATATTTGCCTTTTGCATGTCTAATAATCCAAGTGAAATCCTCCTGCAAGTTAAAGCATTATTGATGTGAAATCTACAGGATTTGCCAGGTGGTGACCAGATGGTTACTTGTCTTTACTGATACAAAATCATAATCAGTTTCTTTCACTTGCTTGATTTCTACCCTAAAGCTCAGCAGACTGTTGCAGATTTGCTGTACCTACTGCTTTCATAACCGGCACAAAGGTAAGGCAGCATAAGCTTAAGCTGTAGGCCTCTTCTTCTATTAGGTGTCAATTTTTAGTTAAATAGTATTTATATTGATTTATGCTTATAAGGGCAGCTTAAGCATAATAATAAATATTTTCTCCCTAGAAAATAAATCTCTCATCTTATTGTGACTGTCTTTCCTAAAAATAGCTTTCCCATCCCCTCCTCTTCCATTAGACATTATTTTTTATTTACATATTATACTTTAGGGGTGGTCTAAGCATAAAAGCACATATTTTTTTCAAAACCTAGGTCCTAAGTTTATTTAATTAGTTTAGAAGGTCTCATCATAGAGTTTGCTTTAGGCATAGATATACATTGAGTTAGCTTTGACTGCTTTAGTTTTTGTTGCCCTGGGAAGAAACAATGGGAAGGGTGTGGAGCATAGACGGGGTGATGTGTTTCCTTAGTGTATTTCTCGGTATAATGAGGGATAGCCCTAGTTAGATGATAGGTTGTGTAAGGCACTAAAATATTCACGCTTATATCTACATTAAAGAAAAAGATCCATAGGAGGATTCATTTGCATGGATAATAATTTTAATGTTTATATTCATACATAATATTTACTTATATATTCAAATTTGGATCCATGATTTTATTTTAATAGTTTACCTAAAAGAAACATGTTCTTTTAATGTGTTTTCAATAAAGATTTCATTTGTGGTGGGTAGATTTTTTTTTTTTTATTTGAGACCATCCCAAGTGACTAGTTCAGTCTATTATCGGACCTAATGTTTGTTATATTGTTGCTCCGTGTTCAACCTCAAAATTTCACCCATCTTTTTTTAACTTCGTGTCTCTGTGGAGTTACCATTCCAATTCCAATGAATTCATGATTGTCAAAATATTTGAAACAACTAGTCATCTTGTGCATGCTTTTTGTTGTATCTTGTGGTACAATATGATGGGAACAGGTTAGTTGTAACGGTGGCAAATTCCACACACAACAATTATATTCTAGATTCGTGGGTCTTAGTTTGCTCCTAACCATGGGCCAGCCTGCAAAACTTGGGCTATAAAAGATCAACTCAGCAAGATGTGTAATTGCTCTTATGAGTCTGCACCACTCCATTTTGTATCCCAATCCCATGACCAAATAATATCTCAGACTTGAACATTAAAGGCCAATTATTAATTTTCCATGTATATTTTGTTCCATGTTTTTTTATATGGAAAAAAGTTCTGCATTGAATTTGTTTGTGATAAATAAAGGTATATCCATATTTAAATAACCTAACAAATTATTATATAATCATGCAGGGTACTCTCGAGAGAGAGCTTAGGTTGTTGAGGATTTACCCAGGTGTAGTCCCAAACGTGTTTTTTGGTCAAAATATCAATCATTGAAAGTTGTCTAACAACACTTACATAACTTGTATGATGCTAAATGAAGAGTATTATAGTAGTGTATTACATATTAAAATAATAAAACAAGCACGCATACCCATAAATCTAAGATATTTAGCAATCCTATAGTACAACTATTACAATCTGGGAGAGCCTTGGACATTTCTCAGTTTTTTTAATTCCTTCCAGAGTAGCACAAGTTCAAAAACAACTCAAAGCAAACACATCCATAGTATCAACAACAGCTAATCTAAGTAAATCAGTGCTGGCAAAATCGAGCTCCAGTAAAAGATGTGAATAAAGGCAACATATCAGGGTAAAATAGTGCTGCAAAAATGCTAAGAGGGACTCTACTAGACTACTAAACAGAAGAACATAGGTAAGAAAACGGAAACACAAGGAAGAAGAAGGGTTAAAGGTTATGAAGGTGATGATCGGAAAGGAAAAAAGGTGACTGGAAAATGGTGAAGGAAATGGCCATAAACATGGGGAAAAAAGAAAATAAAACTCTCACCATGAAGAGAGAAAAACCCACCTATAGTGGGTAGGAGGTCTCCCAGGAAAGGAGAAAAGCTCTCCCATAAAGGGAGAGGAGCCCCCAAAGGGGCACAACGGCTCTATTTTTTCTATGCGGCGCTAGGGTTGTCCCAAACATGTTTATGTGTATGTGTGTGTGAAAGAGGAAAGATGACGTTTCCCAAGTACAAGACTTTTATCCTGTCATTTTCTCTTTTTTCTTTTTTTATCACACTTTTATTTATTATTATTATTATTATTATTATTATTATTATTATATTAAAACATTTTATGAACCATGAATATCCGTCGCGGGAGGCCGTCATGCCCTTATCATTTTCCTTTTTTACCCTTTTTAGTATCACACTTTATTTTTCTCTATTATTATTATTATATTAAAACAGTTTCTCTTATCATTGTTTTTATTCGTTCCTATTAATATGTTTCATTACATAAAAACACATGTTTTAAAAATACAATAAATGTGTTGATTTACATTGAATTTAATGTGTTTTTTGCAATAGACCATTTACCTCTCTATTTTATTCATTAATGCTTTCACTTATTATTTCTCTTATTTATTCTATATACTATATATTAAATTGTTCACTCAGTACACGAATATATCATATTTCTCACTTCCGTTTTTTAGTTATTATAGACTTTTCTATTCTCACTTCATTAAAGTGATTTTTCTATGAACATCAAGTATTCTCCACGGGAGACAGTCATGTTCCTTCCGTGAACATCTACATAATGGTGGAACTAACTATTCCTATAAGGGTTTTTCTATACAATTTATATAGGTCTAAACTTTAAAGTGATTGAGTTGTGGGATATAAAATCTCAATATATATACTAAATTTATACTTACATTCATAATGTATTGGTTACTATTTCTATAAACATGATAATAATATACTCTTCACATTCTATTAATTAATTCATATGATTATATAATAAGTTAATTTTATTATAAATTTTTAGTTAATAATGTATGTAAAAATGAACATCACTCACAACTTAACGTCATCCGTGCGAATGCACGGTACCGTGCTAGTTGAAATATTAAAATGCTATTTGGAACAACGTTTAAAAAAACACTGGTAGGTGTTAAAAACATGACTACTTTATCAATTATCAAGAATGGTTGAATTTGGATCCGATATTTTTCCTCAGAACCGATTCAATTCGCAAACATAGTTGCAAACAAGTAACAATTCAATCAAGCGATTCAACCTATGATGTGAATTGAACAATGATAGAAGAGGGAAATGAAGCACTAAAATTAAAACAATGACATGGTGGGGTCTGTGAAATAGAATGAGGCCCAAAGCTTGGGCCCATTCTGGAAGAATCTAAAAAAGGTGGATAAGGGGCCATGTCCATGTTAATGTTATATTCGTCCTTGCACTACCACCATTCCTCCTGCGACTTCTTTATGGGACCAAATCTCTGCCATACCAAGAAACCATATATAACACTGCTACTACTACACAAATGCTCTCTCTCTATGCAGCTTCAAAAGCACCCAAAATCTTCCATAAAGTGCTGAAAGAACTGAATATCACCTTTTTAGGGTCTTCTTTAAAATTTAAATATATAATATGTGCGTGGAAAGGGATATTTTCAATTTCATATCAACCCATCGTCTCTTTCTATTAATTGTTGTTTATTTTATTAGAAACATCAATCTTTGAAACAGTAGTAGTTTAAAGATTCTCCAAGCATTTGGTTGTAAATGTAAGAGATCAAAGTTATAGGTATCATATCTCGTTTCACATGATCATGTATATTATATATATGTGTGTGTGTAAATAATTCAAATGAATGAGAGTATATAAAATAGTAGGTTTGTCTTTCTTTTTCCTATACACTCAGCTACGAAGGTATATATATATATAGAGAGAGGAGTTCAACGATTGTACGCAGTTATTTAAAAGCACATAATTAAATTAAAATTAAGAACCTAAAAAGGTTATTCTTGTCTTTGTTCAAACCCGGCCCGGCTTCTTTATTCTTTGAAGTTACCTCCTCTTCTTCATCTTCATTTATTTAAGCTTTATTGCATATATGCACGTTACTCTCTCTCTCTCTCATATGGGATAGCACATCTTTACTCTAATAATACATCAACAAAAGCTCGAATCTAACGTAGAATAAAGCAATAAAGAGGTACCTGTCTCCTAGTATCACTCTTTTTTTTCATCAAAAACCAAATAAGAAAATTGAAATTAAAGAACCTCGCGTATGGAATGGTAAACTTGTGTTTGTGTATTCAAAATTAAAGACTCCAAATATTCAATATAAGAATTTTGAACTTTAGTTCCCTCCTGCAGATACACTCCTACGAAAAAATTTCTAAAAAAAAAATAAAATGAATTAAAGAGGTGATCAAGTGAATTTAATTTCACCATAAATTGAAATTAGTTACTTATAAAAAAGTTAAATGAGAAAGCTTTTAGAGCATGTGAGCTATAAACACTAATTTCAACTTAAGTTATGCATTTGACCTATTTGACTCATTTTATTTTTTTCACCTAAAAATACTTATGTAGAAATTTCATCCAAATCGAACATATGACGTACACAAACCATATGACATACACAAACCATAAACGCCTTAAGAGAAGTAAGGTGTAGTTCTCAAAATCATTAATTTTCATGAGTGATGTGTACTCTGTATACTACATTTCAAAGAAAAAAAAAGTTTTCGCATTTGAGTTTTTTTCATTACATACGTAGTTGCGGTTCAAACACATAAGAGTACTCTTTCGTCAGTTAAAGGGACCCATCAAAACTAAAAGATATTCTTGAAACTCATCTCCTAAAGTAAAATTTCTTTTATTAGGCAAACATCAGCACCAGTAACTGTAAAAGCACCATTGAAGCTACGATTTACTGCATATTCCTGCAAATTTAAAAATAATTTAATTGATAATTTTTTAATATTAATAAAAATAAGTTGAAATGAACAATTATATTTGAAAATTGAAAAATAATTTAATTAATAAAAACTTATTTTAATGATAATTTGTGTCCTATATTATTTTTTTATGTTTATATTTTAAAATTAAACAAACAAGTATTTCGCATATTACATGGAAATTTTGGTAAAATATAGAAAATTAATTAGATGTTGCATTATAAAAGTACAGATATTTAATAATTTTACTTTTGAAATTTTTTAATGTTAATTTGATTAAAAAAAATTATGTTAACAATGAGTGTATGCCATATATAATTGTTCATTTTACATCTATTTCTATTTTTCTTTTTGAATTTTAAAATTAAACAATAAATATGTCGTGGTACTCTATTAAAATAAAAACAATTAAATTAATAAAATAATTTAAAAATTAATGTATATGAGAAAAATTATCTTAATGGTAATCAAAAATTAAAATACTAAATTTATGTATTAGCAATGATGATAACTTTTCATAAAATTATTACAACAATAAAAATATGATAAAAAAGTTTTATCTGATATATAGAAGACATAAAAATATGCAAAAAAAAAAGTTTTACTTTTATTATTTTCTGATCAAAGGCTTGACACAAAATGAGGAGGGCAGCTACACCTTCAATTTCATGGTGTATTTTGTGACGTGACTCCCAATATGGATTGTGAAAGAAGGCGACGACGACACACGTCCTTGGAATTGCAGCGTTGGAGGTTCCACGTGAACTTCTCCATAAAAAGAGCCACAAAGCAAAAGTTACATTCCTCTCCTAACGTACCCTTAATTTGAAAAATTAAATGTGGAAAGTGAATTCAACCCCAACGACAAACAATACTAACTTACAAAACTGAGATATATATTATAATGTTTAACGTTCAAATTAATTTTATTCTTTACGTAAATTTCATAAAATGCTTATAGTATGAAAAAGGATCAAAATTATTGTTTGGTACAATATTCTTAATCATGAACGTAAGTAGGGACGGATGCAGGTGAAGCATTGGGCCTTGGCCCTTTTCCTCATTATATTACATATACACTACATATAAAAAAATAAAATATTATCAATATATATATAATAATTGAAAATAAATTTAATAGAATGAGTGTAATATATTTAATTTTATAATATAGATTTTATTTAATATTTATTATTAAAATTTAATTTTTTAAGTGAAAAAAAATTATTTGATACAAATATTATTATTCATAAATTTTATAACATGAATGTACAATATGTATAACATAAATAAAAAAATATGATGAATTTGATTATTATTTAATATTTATTATTAAAAAAAAATCGACCCCTCCTATGAATACTGATCCATCCCTAAACTTAACTTGGTTTGATGTGAAAATCTCATCTCATCTTATAATAATTAAAGTACAATATATACCTAACTATGACACGGGCAGCAAGGTGGCTGGTTTGCAATTTGCACAAAGGGATCATTGGTATATTTGTGGTGTAAAAACCAAGAAAAGTGAAGTTATACAAACACTTGAAATTAATAAAATAATAAGAGGGGATGGATGATATGAGAGTGATGAATTTCATGCAATGCAACTAGCTAGCAGGATGGTCTTCGTCTTCGGTCTTCTCCTTCTCCTTCCCTCACTACTATATATGGATTTCATTTCTTTTTTCTTCTTTGTTCTTATCGCCCTTTTTTTCCAACTTGTTCCGTTGCATACAGTTAATATAGTTCCCATGAGAGCCACAAAATTATAAAAAGGAGCAAATTAATTAACCATATACATACTTGTTGAAATGACAAGAGAATTGAGGTACGTATGCTTTAAGCATTCATGATATTTACTCATGATGATGATGATCTGGCCAGTAAGATGAGTACTTCATCCATTCAGCAGCTTCTTCTGGATTTCTAATGGATGACTCCTGCATTCAAAATTATCAAAACATATATTAGGGTTAGGTTAATTTAATTTATAAAATGAAATAAATTTATATATTCACACTCTTACTCAAAATTAAACTCAATGAGCGCGCATTTCTTGTAAATAAAAAATGGTTTTTGAGAATCAATTATTTATTTATTCATTCTTGACCTTCTTTTCTCTTTCCCTAATTATGAGAAACAAATTAAGTTCATATCAAAAAAGTAGTAATTGACTTTCATATATACCTCTTTGATATGATCCGTTGAAGTAGTGCACCCCATTATGAGTTCCTCCAAACCCGACGCAGACCTTCCTCCAAGTTTATGATGTTCAGCTTGTTGCTGCTGCCACATGCATTTCAAAACACAACAATCCAATTCAAAACCCACATATTCCAATCATGCATCATGTATATATATATAAGAAGTGACATTCTTCCTAAACATTAATTGCTCCTTTCTCCTTCGCCATATGTCAATTGAATCTACCGACAACTTTTCTTAATCAAATCAATTATTTAGATAATTAAAATTAAATTAAGGAGAAAAACTCAAACTATAAGCATGTTTAAATAATATAATTACCTGGTGAAAATTTTGATTTTGGAGCATTATATGGTAAGAGTTGTCGTCTAAGATGATGGATGTGTGATGGAGAGGCGGTGGAGAGATCGCATGAGAAGGCCTACTTATATGAAACGCTGTCGTTGCAACCTGTTGATGCCCTTCTTCTTCACATGCTTGCACTTCTCTTCCTCTAGAAGCTTCTCCTATTCCAACTTGCTGCAATAACATGATGCATCATCTGAAATTGTTAACTATATATATAAGTTTACCTTTTTAAGGTGTGTAAACAAGTGGTGGTTGGCTGATGCTGATTTATTATATATATATATCAGCTTGCGGCGAGTGCAAGCAATGTATTACAACACCTTCCTTAACCTTAACCTTAACCTTAACCCCTTTCATGTTCTTTCTTTCTTTCTTTCACCTTTTTGTGCAATTTACCAAACAAATGTTGAAATTTTCCGGTAAATATATTGTAATTAAGTGAAACATCATTGCTCATATAATATGCAATGTAAGTACCCTCATCGAAGGTTTTTCTGAATGGGATGAAGGTGGTGCTGAAATGATCTGATTTTAGGTGTTGAATATCCAAGGCATTGGTGAAGCTTGTGATTGGAGGGACACCAACAACTAGAGCAGAACTACAACTGTCTCTTGATCTGCCATTAATGTTGTTAGGGTTGGTCTCCACTAATTCCACCTTCACCAGTTATTCTATGAATCTGACCAATTGCATTGCCTTGGCTGTGTCTGATAGAATATCTTTGACACCACAAGCTCTCCTTCTTTCTCTTCTTCATGCTGTCCAAGATGGTATTGATGCATCACCCAGTTGGTCTTCTCTGGTTTTCTGTTCTTTCCAAAATTGGTGTACAGCACAAGAATCTTCTTACACACCTTTTTGTTTCCCATTCACCATCACTGGCCTTGTCTTACCAGTCTTGTGCCATCTGGTTTCTTCCTCCTTGCAAGTCACATTCATTTTGAATCTTTCTCCTCTTCCTTGTCCCTGTTGTGTATGCCTTTGAAGGTCTATGGAAAAAGTGTTTGCTCAATCCATCTCTTGTTACTCCTGAAAGTACCCAAAATCAAAGTTAGGTCAACTATAACACAAATATCAATTTTAATTAATTAATTAGTATTACTATTATTGAATATATAACTTGATCAACCTGGAAGTTTCTCAGGATGGGTATAACAAATCCCATCTTCTCCTTCAATAGTAAGAATGAACTCATCTATCAAAGGGTGTGATTTCATGTTCTTTGCCTCTACTTTGGCTTCAAGATGTTCTATGAGTTCTTGGTCTGTTGGATCAAACTTCACTCCTGCTGGTAGACCTAGCCAATCCTGTTGATTGGTTCCATTATTGAAATTCAAATTCAAAAACAAAAAAAGAAAGAAAGAAAAAGGGAGATAGGTAAGAAGAATATAAGAGAGAATATATAAAAGAGAGAAGATGAAAGCTTTAACAACAATATAGATAGGGATACTAAATTAAATTAATAAGAGTAGGTAGTCCAATAATGAAGCAGGCATAAGCATGTGAATATGGTTATACTTTTTCCCATATGAATGTATGATTCTTCTTCATATTGTCAAAGGAAGGCTTTTGGTTGAAGGCAAGAATATGAATATTAGCTAGTGAGATATTAATTTCCTTACCGGCTTCCCTTCAAACTTGTGTCCACAACTAGGACACTGTTTGGATCCACATAACTGATGCTCTTCCAGCTTTGAATCTATCAGATCAGAGCTCCTTACAACACAAGTACTCAAGTTGCTCATGGTGATGGATATATATATATACTATACTATGCTATGCTATCTCTCTTGATGATTGTTGAATTCTTTTACTGAGCATATCCGAGTTTATTCTCTTGATGCTATATGCAATAACAGAAATTAATAGATTGTTGATCAGGCGATTGATGATTCAATTCAGACACCAACATATATAAATGATAAACAAAGAGAAAAATTAAACCTTCAATATGGCAAAAAGAATAGAAAATAACTCTCAAGAAGCATGTGGCTAGCTAGCTATTTTAGAGAATTAATCAAATCCATAGCAATAAAATTTATCTGCAGAATATATAAGGATGAGATTATGCAGGAAAATGGAAAATATTCTGGAAGGAAGAGGAGGAGGAAGAAGGAGAAAAGGAGGAAACTGTTAGAATAGGATTGAACTATAAACCTGCTTTAACCATGGGAAACCCCAAATTCCCTCAATACTTTAACTGAAGCAAGTGAGAAAAATAAATAAAAAGGAAAAGCTAGCTGTCTGCTTCAAACACACATAGCACCTTTGTATGTAGGCGGTTTATGTGAGAAAAAGAAAGAAAAGGAAAGAGGATAGATATATAAAAGAAAGAAAGAAAGAAAACCCGGTTGGTTTTTCTAACTAAAGCTCAAAGCCCATGCTGTCTTCTCTCCTCTATCTATCTTACATTACTGTTACCACTCTTTCAACCTTGACTGCAAAAGCAGCAATAAAGCACAAAACAGCTGTTATACTAATTAATCAAGCAAAATTATATTTTGGAACCAAAACAGAGAAACTAACAAATAAATCTTAAAAGACAGTTAAAGGATTGGGAATCAGCATTTTTATAATGTTTTATGATCAATGGTTAAAGATGAACTCTCTCTCTCACTCACTTTCTCCTTTTTGGTTACGGTTTATACAGTTACATGTAAAACTCACTTTCACTTAATACGTGTCAGTATCACAAAGCATGGACAGAATTACTGTCTCCTTATTATTCTCACATAACAGATTAAACTCAACATCCCAGATGTATAGTAAAGCCAAAAATTTTCTTATAGAGAGAGAATGAGTGAGACACCCGGTTAAAAAGGATGATAGAAACTCACATGGGTTTTGAGCTGGAGTGCAGATCATGATGCTTTTGCCATGAATGTTTTGTGCACACTGAGGGAGAGAGAGAGACAGAGAGATGGGGGGCAGTATTAAGAGGTTGCTTGATATTCAAGGAAAATGAGCAGATGTACTTGATGGACCACCACCACCTCTTCTAATTACTCAAACTTATGCCAAATCACATTTTAAAAATCTGTAATGCTTGGAACAGAATCACCAAACTATTTACTGTTTACTGTTGCACAAAATAAAAAGTAATGCACAGCCAAATTATATATATAATATTTTGGGGGAGATATGTAGTATTATTGGTTTTCCTTTCTCTTTTGTCATTCAACTTTTCCCCTTGTGTCATTTCTATTCATTCATTCTAAAGTATTATCGGTCAGTTATATGTAGTTTCACTCACATCATGTGGGTCCGGCATCAGCATGGAAATCTTTGGCCCTTAAGTATCTTAATCAGATGATGGTTAGGCTTCACGTTTATAACTAATTCTTTGGTGCAGTCTCAAGAGAAAAATGATGGATGTTTGCAGTGTAGATAGATATATAGATGGCTATGATTAATTGTCCCTTTGTCTTTGCAAATTGCAAGCTTTTTAATTTGGTTTTATTTTATGGAGCTGAAATGCTCAATTTTTATCAGAGACAGTCCTCCTGATCGACGAATATGTATATCTTATCTTAAGGGTATATCTAAGAGAAACTTGGACCTAGCAATTAGCAAAAGGGAACCAAAAAAAATTCGACTTGGTAAAAACATCATTTCATATCACATATTTCTCTTTTTTTCTTAACCAACAAAATAAAAAAGAACGAAAAATATGAGAATCAAATTGCTGTATTTATCTATTTAATTAAATTGACCTTTGACGAACCAATCCAATCGATGGAGCCCACATAACATAACAGAGTTCTATATGTCTTCCCCCAAACCCTTGTCTGAAATTGAAATGCATAAATGTTCCTCTGTTTATAATATATGTTACTTATATACCTTCGGCGACACACTTCCAAGGAATATAATCAGGTATGCTAATTTTAGTTATTATACTAGAATAAGAAAGATTTAGTTTTATATACATTAAAATATTCTAAAATACACAACCATACAAAAAATTCCAATATACTACTTTTTTTTCCGTATAATCCATCTTTTAGAATATTTCTTAAGGAGTACAATTATAGGTACGGGCATATGTATATTCCAGATTACAGTTTTGCAAACGAAAATTTACCTATAAACACTTTCAATTTAGCAATTCTTGCACTTGCACTGGGATATTTATGTATTATCCCTTCAAGGTCTGGGAAATTTATTCAATTATAAAAATGTAATTATTCATTCTCATAACCAATATAGTTATTATTATCATCATCATCAATTAATATAATATGGGAGACATAAAAATGACATCATGAGGGTTCTCATCAATTAAGTACAAAGTAATTATATAGGCTGTAATTAAGAATAAGAAAACATTAATTGCAAGACAGCAGAGCAGGTAATACCAATTGGGGACAGATTCACTTTTCCCCATCTTTGGGGCATGCATAAATAACATAAAATAGAGTTCTAGAATTCCATTTAGGACATATTCTTCTTGATGTTAAATAGGATTTTAAAGAATTTTCCATTTTCTTGCAAAACTGTCAATTAGTTTTCAGTTTTCACCATCACCCAAAGAGATAAGAAGCTAAGTACTTCTCTAATTACTTTAGTTGAGAATTGACAAGGAAATTAACATGATCTCATTTCATATCTCATATAATAATGTGCCTAGCTAATAGTATATACTTGTTATTTCTTTTTGCAAGAAATTAAAGGAGGACCTGTAAATAATTTGAATATATATCCACTAACCGTTTATTTTGGTATGGTCATCTCTTCGACATTCCTTGTGAAGTGTAATTCTTTGTTGGGTGAAAGGTGCTGAGAATTTTATATATTAGGGACCAAATTAAAGTTTACGCACTATTCGGATTGATCGAGCACTGATTCTAGTCATCTTTTTTATAGTTCGGGCCACAAGTAAGATCTAATTATTTGATCGATTTAGGTTACTTATCCATGAATGTCACCTGATGAAGTAATCTCATTAATCCATTTTCCTAATTAAGAATTAGAACATTAATTTGGGTAAGAAGGAACTTTCTGCGATTTTCTCCAAAAGAATGAAAAATGGTATTGGTAAGTACAGAAGTGGGCGTGACCGGTGATAATATGGAAAAGAATGATGTTGATTGGTTAATGTGTGATTATAGATAGCTTTCTTCTATTTCACTCGTCAAAATGTTGTTTTGACTAATTGGGCACTAGCTACCTTATCGGGTCAGCTGAGGACAAGAGAAAGAAGAATAACTCAGACATGTTTGGTAGGAAACCACTGTGGATGCTACGTTGAGTCACCAAACATGTGTATCACCGGTGGTACACAATTTTGACCTACAGTTGTGGGTTACTAGCAGGTTATTGGAATAAAATAATAAACAATAATTAAATTTTAAAAATTGTATTTTAAAACCCTAAACAATTAACCTTATTTATCTCTATATTTTTCATTTATTAAAATTCTTTCTCCTTTCTCTCTCCTCTTTCTCCCCTCTCTCTTCTCTCTCTCCTCTCTCTCCTTTGTTTCTCTCCCCCCTCTCTCTCCTATGTTTCTCCCTCCCCTTCTCTCCCCCCCCTCTCTCCTACGTTTCTCTCTCCTCTCTCACCTCTATTTCTCTCTCCCCCTCTCTCTCCTTTCTCTCTCCTCTATCTCTCGTTGTTCCTCTCTCTCGTCTCTCTCCTCTGTTTCTCTCTCTTCCCCTCTCTCCTCTATTTCTCTCCTTTGTTTCTCTCTCCACTCTCCCCCTCTATCCTCTAATTCTCTCTCCCTTCTCTCCCCCTTCTCGCCTCTCTCTAATTTCTCTCCCCTCTCTCCTACGTTTCTCTCTCTATCTTCCCTTTCTCTATCCTCTCTCTCCCTTTCTCCTTGTTTCTCTCTCTCCTTGTTTCTCTTCTCTCCCCCCTTTCCTCTCCTTTCTCTCCCCTCTGTTTCCCTCCTCTATCTTTCCTTGTTTCTCTCTCCCGTCTCTCTCTCTTGTCTCTCTCCCTCTCTCTATTTCTCTCTCTCTCCTCTCTCTCCCTCTCTCCCCTTCTCTCCTTGTTTCTCTCTCCTCTCTCTCCTTTGTTTCTCTCTCTCCTCCCCTCTAATTTGTTTTCTCTCCCCTTCTTTCCCCTCCTCCCCCCGTCTCCTCCTCCTCTCTCTCCTCTATTTCTCTCCTATTTTCTCTCTCTCCTCTCTCTTCTTGTTTCTCTCTCCTCCCTCGCTTCTTGTTTCTCTCTCCTATCTCTCTCACCAAGGGGGTCCCCACACCACACATAACATCCATGCAAAAATTCACGTGGAAATTCAAACCACAAGGTTTCATGCACTAGTCCACAAACCAAAGTTGGTACTTAGGTTTAGGATTCTTACTTTAGACTCAGAGGTGAGCAATATGCCCAAAATGACACTTTTGAGTTTCGTCATGAAACTTCACTGCATGAATTGTATAGTCAATGAGCCATCAAAAACAAATTTTCAGATTTTTTTCTCCACTATTTGGTATTTTTTATTAATTTTCAATTGTTTTTACTATTTAAATCACTTAAAATACAACATTCTTCAAAAATTCGTGAAACTTCACCAAGGGGGTCCCCACACCACACACAACATCCATGCAAAATTTCACGTGGAAATTCAAACCACAAGGTTGCATGCACTAGTCTACAAAGCAAAGTTGGTACTTAGGTCTAGGGTTCTTACTTTAGAATCAGAGCGGAGCAATGGGCCCAAAATAAACACTTTTGAGTTCCGTCACGAAACTTCACCACCTGAATTGTATATGCAATGAGCCATCAAAAACAAATTTTCAGAATTTTTCTCCACTCTTTGGTATTTTTTATTATTTTTCCAATGTTTTTTACTATTTAAATCACTTAAAATACAACATTCCTCAAAAATTTGTGAAACTTCACCAACGGGGTCCCCACACCACACATAACATCCATGCAAATTTTCACGTGGAAATTCAAACCACAAGATTGCATGCACTAGTCCACAAACCAAAGTTGGTACTTAGGTCTAGGGTTCAAGCTTGAGGGGAGCAATAGGCCCAAAATGGCACTTTTGAGTTTTGTCACAAAACTTCACCACCTGATTTGTATATGCAATGAGCCATCAAAAATAATTTTTCAGAATTTTTCTCCACTCTTTGGTATTTTTTATTAATTTTCCCATGTTTTAAGTATTTAAATCACTAAAAATACACCATTCTTCAAAAATTCGTGAAACTTCACCAAGGGAGTCCCCGCACCAAACATAACCTTCATGAAAAAATTCATATGAAAATTCAAACCACAAGGTTGCATGCACTAATCCACAAACCAAAGTTGGTACTTAGATCTAGGATTCTAACTTTAGACTCACGAGGGAGCAATAGGCCCAAAATGGCACTTTTGAGTTTCGTCACAAAACTTCACCACCATTTTAGGCCTATTGCTCCCCTGTGAGTCTAAAGTAAGAGCTAGGGATGTCAAAAAAAACTCGCACCCGCGGATACCCGTGGGTATACCCGCAATGGGTACCCACATATTTATTAAATGGGTGGGGACGAATATTATACTACTCGTCCCGCGGGTACCCGCATACTTATTAAAACATATTTTTCTATTAAATATATTTAAATATTAAGATTTTTTATTATTTTATAATGAGATATAATTTATTTTATATTATTTTTTTATGATATTCTTAATATATTAACATGTAATGGTATTATATAATGATTATTTATATATATAGTATGATATTATGATATATTATATAACATTTCCTCTCTTTCTCTTTATAAAATTTAAATTTTTAAACATTAATGGATACCCGTGATTACCCGCGGATACTCGTTACCCGCATGGGTACCCATTAATTTTAACGGTTTACACGGGTAAGCACTATCCGCCCCCCACCCCCGCCCCCGTTGACATCCCTATTAAGAGCCCTAGACCTAGTACCAACTTTGGGGTGAAAGGAGATAGGGGAGAGAGAAACGAACGAGAGACATGATAGAGAAAACAAAGAGAGAGGATAGAAATAGAGGAGAGGGGGGGGGAGGGGAGAGAGAAATAAGGAGAAGAGGAGATAGAGGCAAAGCGAGACAAGGATACAGAGGGGAGATAGAAACAGAGGATATAGAGGAGAGAGAACAGAGAGAGATAGGAGAGAGAAATAGAGGAGGGGGAGAGAAACGAGAAGAAGGGGAGAGAAAACAAAGGAGTTGAGAGAGAGAAGAGAAACAAGGAGAGAAATATAGGAGAGAGAGGGGGAGAGAGAAATAGAGGAGAGAGAGGAGAAAAGAAAAGGAGAAGAATAATGAGAGAGAGAGAAACAAGGATAGAGAAGAGAAATGAGATAAGAAACGTAGGATAGAGAGTAGAGAAAATAGAGAGAGGAGAGAGGGGGGGAGAAGAGAAAAAACAAAGAGAGCGAGAAGAGAGAGGAGAGAGAGAAATAAAGAGAGAGAGGAGAGAGAGGGAGAAGAATTTTAATAAAAGATTTGTAAATGACATTAACAAGGACTGAAACTTAAATATAACAAATATCTACCTTTAATTAATAAAGGACTCCATTGAAATTATAAAACTTCACTTAAAAGCCCAACAGGTAACCGGTCAGTAATCTGAACCGTTCACCAAAAATAATGAGATCTAACGGTCAATAACCTTTGTTTCACCGGTAAGTCACATTTTTGTGACCCACCGTAGTCGCACCCGGAAACCACTGCTGAATAGCTTGCTTTCATCGGTTTAGTAATGTTTATACGTACAGGTTTTCGTGTATATATATTTCATATGTAAGATAAACAATTATCATGTCAATAAATTAATAATACATCTATATATAATTATGAGTTTCTTTTTGTCAATTTTTTTTTATTTCATTCATTATATATGTTTATTAATTAATTAATTACTCTTATTATTTCAATCAATAGTGGAATATGTAAGTGGTTAAATAGGTTTGATAGTTAATTTCAATGAAATATGTGAAAGAAATCATATGTATATATCATTACTACCAAAAATATTCTAAGATGACCTGATAATCTACATAGCCGAAGGGGGGAAAAATGTATCCAATCGATGCAAATATCAGGTTATATGTTTGTAAAGAACAAAAATATTTGTACAATACGTTTATACATGATCATAAAAAAAAGGTATATACATAAAAACTATTTGAAAACTACAGTAAATTAAGAAGTTATCCAATGAATTAAAAGTAACCATGACATGGCAATTGGCAAAGTAAGAATCAGTGTTATTCCACAGCTGGCTAATTCCTAATTATTACATAATTAATTCTGTTAGATAATGCTGACAAGTCACAGGATTCTAATCGAGAAATACAGTAAAATTAAAGGGTAATATAATATCGGATGTCCCGGAGGGACTAGTGTGATCTAATAATTTGAAGGTGAATAAGAAATATAAACATTTGATTAACTTAAAGTTCTTTAGACAATTCTTAATTAAAAGAGCAAACAATCGAACCTACCTTGCCAATAGATTATATTATCCCGTGATTGTAATCACCATAAAAGCTGGAAATGCAAGCAAAAAAACTAGATTTCATCAAACATACACTTAATTAACACAAAACGAGTTGCTGATCAATCATTATTACTTGGTTTCCCGAAACGGGATTCAATCCAAAAATAATCCAACAGTTTAAGCTCAGCCTGAAAATCATTCATGTGAAAACTCTCAGGTCAATGGTTGTGTTCCCCAAAATAATGAGACATGCAGATCTTGCTTGCATAACACTAATTTATTAACTACAACAAGGATATTTAGGGTTTTGACTTAATTATACACCTTTTCATCCGTACAAGAGTTGATTGTATGTGAAGAAAACTCAACATGATGAAGAAAAGCAAGCTCATTTTGAACGGAACTTGCTGCTCACTGATTCATAGCTTGGAACATATAGAACTGCAATGCAAAACATGGAGGTAAGATTATTTATTACCCAAGCAGATACAAAAACAATCACGGATAATTTTTTCAAAAACAAGAAAAATACCATCTCCATATGATGCCATTGTGAGAGGGGAAGAAATGAGCTTCTGAGAAATTGAAGCAATGTCCTTCAAAGTTACTTCGTCCACTGCCTTTAAGAAATCATCCACAGGTTTCCTGAGTAGGGGAAGACATCTTTTAGCTACAGACACTGTGGCCTTTCAAGAATACAATACAACAATTGCAACATTTCATATTAAAACTAACAGCTTTCAACTTCTATTCTTTTAATCTTTTTATCCACAAAAATCAAAAACTAATATGGTTTCAATCCATATTCAGCAGATATGCCAATTCCAAATGCACACTATGGAATCTCCAATCCAACAGAGTACGCTAGCAATGGCCAAGACTAATTGTTTCTGTAGTTACAATCACATGTTCAATGCTAATTTTATTCTTCTAAAAAATCAAACATTTTTTCACCATCTCTGCATCTGTAAACTCATATTGCGCAGAAATGAATTGCTACACAATAAGATGATCAATCTAAGAAAAGGAAATACTAAGGAGGAAAACAAACAGAAAAAATCAGTAAACGAGCAACAAAACACGCACCTCATGAGATCATCCAGAAACATGAAAAATACCAGTGAATTAATTATTAACCTCAAATTAGCAGCAAACTTACCTCTCACCATATGTCAAAACTTGTCTTCCAATATCTTCTGAAACAACCATCTGGAAATACATTAATTTCAATAGTGATCAGATTGTGACAACAAAAGAACCCTGCCCCCCCAAAAAAAGTAAAAGCATGATAAGATCATAAGAATCACAAAAAAAAATGAAAAATAAATTTCTGCAGTAATAACTTCCATGTTTTAATTGGAGATGGATTTACATACTCTTGATTCCAAATTCATCAAAATTGCAGATTTTGTAGCTTGTTTGGCTCGATCCAGCTGTACCTGGTCAACTGCAGACAGAAACCAAAAGAATAAGTGCACTGCTACCAATCTAAAAGTGATAATAATCAAGAAGCAAAATACTTGTCAAGTGAAAAGCATAACAGCATACCCTGTCCAGAAGTAGCAACTGCAAGAAGCTCATTTGCTGCAATATCAATGGCTTTTGATACAAAATCCGAACCCTAATACATAAACACGAACAAGGTCACACATGATTGGAAAAAAGAGGAATTCCAATGAAGATTGTGCAGAAAGTCAGTCTAGAGAAAGGAACAAATCTCCAGGATCACAACCACCGTATGTATATAAGCTCAATGATTCCAGGCATTTTGGCCAATGGCCAGGAATGAAAAACACTTTCAATTTCTAGGTAGGAAAAAAAATGAGAAGGTCAAAGATAAATAGTGCTCAATTACACTCTACTGAATAACTTCATCAATACTTGTAATTTAAGTGGACTTGAATTATTATGAAGTTGTTGAATTATCTGCTCCAAGACACTGAAATTTTGGTTCTGGTCTCTTTTGAGGGTTTTATAAAAGCCTCCTTAGTTACATTACAGACAAATATTGACTGACATAAAAATTCCAATATATCCAGAAAACCATGATTTCATAATGGATGGGATTCAGGGGGGGCTTACTGTTGTGACTTGGATACCAAAAATGCCAGTGTTATTGTAAATATTGTTGAATGCTGAAATCGAATGAACTTGGGGATACTCATTCAGAACACGGAGATCTGCTCATGATAAAAGCAAGAATGTTAAGGTAACAAGATTAACAAAAGAATACATATTTTATGTATCAAGGGGTAGGGGGCATAAAATTCGTAGCTGCAGAAAGATGGCGCAATAGAGAAAAACAAGTGGAAAAAGTATGCATCAAATCTTGACCAGCACAAATAATGTCATAATATACTGGACTCTGATATGTAGATGAGCATCAGTCATTTTAATCTCTGTTTCTACTCTCAATTACAGAGCCAGAAGAGACAGAATACTTCAAGATAACTTACACAGCCGTGAATACATCCCTTTACCAGGTCCACCAGCTGAGAATGATCCACCACCTCCCAATAGCATCTACGTAAAGTAAGATAATTAAGTTAAATGCTGACTTAACAGAAACTATAGAAATGTAAACATACTTTAAGGAGCCAACTGAGCAATGCATTCTTGGGTATATTTTTAGCCACCTTAAAGAAGGAACGGAAAATAAATAGGAGACATTATCAAGACCTGAAGAACAGTCAAAACCATAGCATCCTTCAACTTATGCCATCCACCAGGAAGTTCAAATGCAAGAGCAAAATGGGTCCTCTGGCCATTCAAGGAATGTTAGACTTGACTGACGTTTGAGCCTAAAAAGTAAAAACTAGAGGTGTGAACAGAAACACAAAACAAAATTATATTTTTTCTGCTGCATACCCCTGATTCACTTTGACATCGATAATCACCACCGGTATACACTGATTTTGGCTCCTCTGGACGTGGGACACTAGGTAGGTCAGACAAAAGAGGTTTTGCAATGGATAACAATTCCTCATGCTCAACACCAGAAGCTGCAAGTACTATTCGAGGAGCAGTATAGTTTTCCTGATGTTTCATAAGTTTCATAAGAAACGAAAAGAATGGTTAAGAAAAGAGTCTTTAAATTTTATGGGGACAAATAAAAATGCATTATACATAAACATCAATTTTTAAGACTTACAGCAACAAATTCCTCCAGAACTGTACCATTTAGTCTATTTAATGCAGATTCTGAAGCTAAAAGAGGATTTGCCAAGGCACCAGAAAAACCAGCAGAATGAATTGCTTCCAATAGCAAGTCTTGAGGGTTTTTGGAAACTTCACCAATCTCAGCCTTTACTTTCAGAAGCTACATATAATTGCAGTATTAATAACAGCAGAAATTTCAAAAGGCCATAAGATATGTAAGCACTAAGCAGGTATAAAGAAGTCACTATTAATCTTTTAATTGTTATACAACACACCATGTGAACCATGGTTACCCACTCTGGAACACAACTCTAATAACTTTGACAGAAAATTGTACTATTCTAAAAAGGCAATTGAAATTTAAAAGCTAATGAAAATCCTAATGAGTTTCTATCTTAGATTATCTTGCTACATTCAATATTTTTTTTCTCAATACATAGTAAGTTATTTATAATTTGTAAATATGACAATGTAGATATGTTTAAGGCTTTAAGCCATTGTAGAACTAACTCCAAGTGTGGTGATCTTATGAGGCAAGCCAAAAACACAGCCCAGGCATGATCCATTTGATGCACCTTTAAGTTTTGCAAGATCAACTATCTATTTATCCCCATTTAAACCACACACCAGCCATTTGGGATATGCGACCTGAACGGTAATTTGATTACCTTGACCTAAACAGTTTTGCATGATCTATTCGAATACCCCCCCCCCCCCAAAAAAAATAACAACAATGACACATAGATGCACACAAGTAGGACCCGATCCCATGATTTAGTTTGACAGCAGACTGTAAAGAAAGTAGCAGGAGGACCAATGAAGCTAGAAACACAAGCACATACTTGAGGAGATTGGGCAGAAATAGCTGATACAGTCAGTTTCATCTTGACTGGAACACACTGCTGATTTTTTTTTTTAACAAAACACAGCATAGCAACACAATACTTTATTCACAACTATTTTATGAGCATAATTCAACTTCCAAGTCCCTCATTGAGTTTTATAAGCACACACGAACACATCTAATTTCTTTCAAGGCCACCATTAGCTCACTACACACTAGTGCTACTTCCCATTAATGTTCATACTCATTTAAATTAAGAAATATATTATTTTAGAACTACTTTTTTTCATGGAAACTACTTTCTGTTTTTTCTATACTTTCTTATTACTTATTTTGCATTCATCTCTTATCTATGTGATGAATATTATGTACACATTTTTTTCCTGAAAGAGTGGGTTTGTCTAAGCATTGGCATTTGGGGGTCTGGCACCTCAAGCTGTCTTAAGCAAGTTTCAATCTATATGGAAAACTATCAGTAATAGCATTCTAGAAGTCCTCACAGGGATATGAGGAATGTACCTGCTCATTGACTTCCCAGTCAAGAAACACGGGGTTCCTCACACAATCAACAAGCAACTCCACCATTTCAGGAACATATGTCTTCAAAGCATCAAAAGTATAACCCATCTGTTCTCTAGAAGCTGAGGCCTGCACATTGCCACCAATTGCCTCTACCTCACGAACCACACGAAAGTGACTCCGGTTTCTAGTGCTCTTGAAGGCCATTCGCTCGAGCAGATGTGTAGCTCCAAAAGTTACTGGAGTCTCATAGATTGAACCACAATCTACATATAAACCTATTGAGGCTGCGGGAGTCTGAAGAACCAGAAGAATGTTGCCAATATATTTAAATTTTAGACTTCTCATGAGAACATATAAATGCATGAATCAGATAATATATAATCAACAATTCATTCATACCGCTGACGTTTCAGAGGCCACTTTGACTCCATTTGGGAGTGTAGTAATAATAGTTTTATCTGGTGCAACATGATCAGGCAACGAAGGGGGTAGTGTAACACCGGGAAGTGGGAAATCCAGAGGTGGCACAGAGCTGGATCGCTCTCCTGTAAGCCAGCCAAATAAACCACCCAAACTAGAAGAGGACTGTTTTGTGGCAACAGAACTTGAACTTGCAAATCTGGCATTGGCAGGTACCCTATTGCACGAACGTGCCTGAACTGCCTGAACTCATGGGTTCAAGGGCAGAGGAGCACAACAAAGATAGTATAAACCAGAAAGTAAAATAATCTTCCAGGCTCAGTAAATCAAGTGATAACATTTGAACAAAAATGCAGCAGATGCATACAACATCCTAGATGAAAATTACTTAATGGGAATTTCTAATACATAAACAAGTGAACTTGAATACTAAGATAGTAATTGGTAAACACATAGACCTAAAAATTGATTAGGGGTAATTAATTGAATTGAAAAAAGAATGTTATTCTGGTGCAATAATGCAATCATAAATAAGATCCAGGACATGATAATCAACCTTTGAAATTCAAAATAAACAAGATCAAATCAAAGGGGAAAATAAGAATTGTACTAACCCTGAAGGCCCTGAGGCGTGAAGCAACGTTTCTGTACATGGTGAAGGGCTATCGATCTCAACCTCAAAACTCAGAGTAAAATTGAGAACAGTTTATTTGATTCTGTTAGGCTTAGGGTGGACGACAAGACTCAGCTGTCCCTATTGGACTACTGTGGTGTATTGGACTCTAGATCCAGCCCATGATAAATTTGTCATCACCCAAAAAAAAAAACTTATTGACCAAAACAAAAATTCATATAGCTTCTTTGAATGGGAAAAAAAAAATACTTACCTTTAATATAAACTATTTTATAAAGCATGTGATTTTCTCGACCAAAACAAAATGTGACTTTCATCTTTGGGCTTAGGCCTCCATCTTACCAAAAAAAAAATGTGACTTTCATTATATTACTTCATCATTTTAATCAAAACACAAATAACTCTATTTCATATTGTGAACATTGAATACATTTTTATTTTTATTCCTAATAAAATTTATATTAGATATCTTACAATAATTTTTTATTAATTAATTATTTTTTACAACATTAAAATTTTTCCGTTACATAGTTGACATTATTCAAGCTATTTTTTTTTTGTAATTTTTATACCCTTGTTTATTATTGTATCCAACAATTTGGAGCAGCGATTACTGAATCAAACAAAAAGTAACAAAAGATCAGGGTTCTGTAACCACACTCCCTCACATACATCAAACAAAAGGTAACAAAAGATCAGTGTTTCTGTAACCACACTCCCTCACATACTGAGTTCTATTGATGTTCTCCAAGAACCCTAATCTCTCATTCGACAAAAAAAATAAAAGGCGACAAAAATTTGGAGCACCCCATCCACTGTTGTGGATGTTTACAATGATAACTCCTTCAACTTTTTGAGTTCAACAACAAATGAGAAAAAAATCATGAAAAAATGAGCCTAAATAACGACATTAATGCCAAGGAAAAAATTTTAATATCATAGTTAGTTAATGAAATATTTAATGCAAGGTATCTAATACGTGATTTTTTTTTTTTGGAAATACTTAAAAACAACCCCTACCACTAATGTTAATGAAATCATTTATATTTATATTTATACTTATTTTTGTAATTCATATGCTAAATGTAAGAAAATGATAATAGATTGAAACGGAGAGGTATATACATATATCATTTGAAAAAGAACAACACACAAATTTGTCCACTTTTCTCATCATGCAATTGTATCTTAAAAAAGAAACTATTAGATGATGCTCACATTATATATTTAGAGAGAGTTTTATTTATTCGATTCAAACATTATCGTGGAGTTTTATATCAAAAAGATGATGCTCACACAATATTCTCCCCTAAGCATTCATTACGTTTTTTTTTTTTGTCAAATAAGCATTCCTCCCTAAGCATTCATTACTTATCTAAGTAACCATTGCTTATGTTTCCATGTGGGCCAAAATATAAATTAATAAAATTAACGTTGATGAGATGTGAAAACGTGAGATAACTTTGGCATTGATTTAGTGAAATTTTTAGAATTGTAAAATTGAAAACAACATTCGGATGTGTTATAATGTGATCAATCTAATTAAACCACGTATAAATAAACACTTGGCTTTCCTTAGCTCGTGATGGTCATTCATTCTCTGGACTTGCAGTTAGTTCATTATCTTTGGCCTCCTAGTTTCGTTAGCTCTCTGTTGTTAGGTGACTTCCCCTCGGTGTCTTTTTTTCGAGGCCTTTCTTTGCTTTTTTCTGTTTCTTGTTTTGGGCTTTAATCGCCTCCATTCATAAAAAAAAATCTGATTTAGGTACATAATACAGCACCTACACGACTTTTTCCACGCGGAGCTTTCAACACAAATCACTCGTTTTCTCTCTTTATTTTTTGTTTGATTGACCTTACATAACACAGTGGTACAATTTATGTATCCACTGTGTTATGTACGTTAGGCATTTCCCATAAAAAAAATAGGTTTTCTATTTTTTGTTTTTGGGCTTTTAGTGATCATAAATTGGTTTTAATTGCCTTCGGCTGTTCAATCAATGGATGTCCTTGACCAAAAAAAAAGTCCCCTCCAAATCTTTGGCAATTTTCTTCATGCTTTTAATATTGAAAGTCCCCTCCATTCATTAAGAAAAAAAACAGTTTGCCCAAAAGAAAATCTACATAATAACAGGTGGCACTATCCTCATGGATGGCTAAGCTTGCGTTGACGGATAGCAACCACTGTGACTCTAGAATGCGTTTGGTTTTGGTGGGCCATCAAACTTGATTGCTCATTTAGTCCAAGTTCTTAGCCACCTTCCGCGAATCTCTTCTCTTTGTGTTGTGTCACCTTCCTGGCTGGCCTTTTTCCTTCTTCACTCTCTCTCAATTCTCAACCTTTTTTCCACATTTTGTGAACGCGTGATTCAGTGCTTTTGTGCTGTCAATGTTGAACGCAACTTTGTATATAACACGGGTATAATATTTATTATAACTCTTTTTATGATTCTTTCTATCTAATTAATAAAGGAAGAGTCATCACTCATTCTTATTTCAGTTTTTCTTCAACATAAATACATAATAATGTATCAATATTAATTAAGGAAGTACTTGAACATGATTATAATTCATACAAACACACATATGACGAATCCATAGAAGTATATATTGACTTTTCCATTAATTTCCCATATAAAATTCTATCTGCAGTAAAACTTTCAAAATTACTTATCAAAATCCAAATAGAGGGCTGCTTAATGGCCGGTTATTATAATGGAGAAAAAAATATATTGAATACTGAATCTTTTCTCTATTTTCAACCTTAAAATAATCAGGTAAGATTTTTTATAATCAAATGATTCAAAATCTGAAGTCAGTTTCTTTCTTTTGAAACTCCTGAATATGACCATCGGCACTGAATATCGATGAGTTTTTTATGTTTTTTTTTTTCCATTTTAGCTAATTATCTTTATTTGATTGAAATGCGGTTCATGTGTGGAAATTGGGCAAGGAACAATAAAATAATACGAGAGAAAAGCAGCAGACATACAAATTAAGAAACGATATTTAACAACCAGTCCAAGTAGTTGATTGAGATCCTTTTGTCTTTGATTCAGTTTAGATTAATCTTAATTAAAAGTGACTATTTTTTATTTCGTCTTAATTTATAAGAAATTGTGCATATAATAATAAGCTAATTACATTTTTAGGGAAAAACCACTGAACATAATAATAAGCTAATTTTATTTCAATGGTTTTTCCCCTAAAAATGTAATTAACTTATTATTATATGAACATTTTCTTATAAATTAAATTTCAACGAATAAAAGGGAGTCTTGTCAATGAATGATAAGTGACATATAAATTGATAAATATATTAATTTCAGTGGCTTTTAGTGTGATGAATAGATAATACGCCGAAAACCATATAATCGAATTTCCTCGTAAAAAAAAATCTAAATGTGGTAGAGACAGAGTTATGAAAGCTGTTAGAAAAAAATTATTTGACTTAGGGCGTGTTTGTGAGTTTAGAGAGGAGGGAAAAGAAAGGATTGGAAGGAGAATGACTCCCAATAAATCCTTCCCTTCCCTCTTTCCATTCCCCTCCAAAATTTAACTCACAAACACATATACCACGTATATTCTGTTTATTTACCAAATTATATGAACAAAATATCCAATGTGTTGCTTCTTCACCGGAATATGTTAACAAGTATTTTAATTCATAAATATCAAATTTTAACACAGCAATGCAATTAATAGTTTATAGGTACACCGAAAAAAAATTAATGGTTTATAGCAATTTTTTAATTTTAGGTTTTTTAAACAATGTTTATTCGTTTAAATTTAATTTAATCATCTAAAAAACTTTAAACGTGCAAATAGCTTTAAACATTAATGAAAGGTGAGTTCAGTGGATTTTTTTTATTGTGTTGTTGATCCTTCATAATAGAAAAAGCTTTTCATATAAAAAATATTTAAAAACATTGTAATTTTTTATTAAGGGATAACTATTACATCATAAAAATAATAAAATAATATTTCACGCTATGTATGGATATTTTTTAAAATATAAATAAAATAGTATATAAGATTTAAGAAAATACATTTAATTAATAAAAAATAATTATGGACCATAAAAATCTATTTTGAGTGAATAAAAAATTAGTGAAGGAAACAATTTTGATATATTGGCTTATTTGAAAGTTCAAAAGAAAACTTATGTCGAAAAATAAGTAAAATAATGCAAAAGAGAGAATATACTAAGCCTAGTCTCATTCACAATATTGATGACTCAAATTTATTAAACTAAGAAATATCTCATATGTTGTAGAGATCATTATAAAAAAATATGTGGAATATTAAGATGTACAAATTAAGAAATATTTAGCTGAAAAAAAATTTAATTGATAAAGAATATTTCATTGGTTTCAGAAATAATAAAATATTAAAAAGCAGGAATTTGAAACTTTTGATTTATAGAATTTGATAAAATTAATTTAATGATTTTCGAATATCTCATGATATTCAATATTGATTAAAAAAATTTAACATTAACCAAAAAATCAAAAAATATTTAGTTAAATAAAAAATATCAATTGGTTTGATATCAAAAGTAAAAAAGAAGTATCATAAAAAAAACATGCACATATTTGTGTGTTTGTAAGGAAGAGAGAATGAAAGAGAGTATATATAAAAAAGTATTTTATTTTTAATACTAAAAACTTAAATTTTGTTATATATACAAAGGTTAACAGGAGTGGATATATATTTAAAAATAAGAACTTAAATAATGTAGATACATTAAAGATGGTTTGGGATGATAATTCAGGGTAAATGGAACTTTCTTGTGGTGGATTCTTCTTTCAATCCCGCTATACGTACATAAATAGTTGCTCCCACATTCACATTTCTACAATGTGGGAGCACTGTCGTTTTTTTTTCTTTTTTCCTTCTAATTTTTTTCTTTTTTTTTCATTTTTTAAATAATTTTTTTTATTTTTTAAATTTATTAATTTATTTATTATTTATTTTTAAAAAAAATAATAATATAAATCAAGAAATACAATAAATGTGTGTTTTTTTAGGGGTTTACATAAGTTTTTTATCACCATTATTCTATTTTGATGTTATTAACCAAATGTACTACTCCATTCACCGTTCCTGTGTACACAATTAACCGCACAAAATCAATTAACAAAATACCTCACTCTGTTAACCGTCAATGTATACACCATTAACCTTATTTAAAAATATGTTCACCGTTTCTAGACACAAAATTAACCCCGTGTTAACAAGAGTTGCAATTAACCTCACAAATTCAATTAACCAAAAATCTCACCCTGTTAACCACAAATGGATACACCATTAATAACCTTATTTTTTAAAATGTTCACCGTTTCTGGACACATAATCAACCTCACAAAATCAATTAACCAAAAATCATATTATGTTAACCATGAATGGATACACCATTAACCTCATTTTTAAATATGTTTTCTGGACACATAATTAACCCCGTGTTAACAGGAGTTGAAATTAAGCTCACAAATTCAATTAACCAAAAATCTCACTCTGTTAACCACAAATGGATACACCGTTAACCTCATTTTTTTTTTATATGTTCATTGTTTCTTAACACATAATTAACCTCGTGTTAGCAGGAGTTGTAATTAACCTCACAACATCAATTAACCAAAAGTCGTATTCTGTTAACCACAAATTGATACACCATTAACCTCTTTTTTAAATATGTTCACCGTTTTTTGACACATAATTAACCTCGTATTAACATGAGTTGCAATTAACCTCACGACATCAATTAACCAAAACTCGTATTCTATTAACCACAAACGGATACACCATTAACCTCATTTTTAAATATGTTCACCGTTTCTGGTCACATGATTAACCTCATGTTAACAGAGATTGCAATTAACCTCACAAAATCTATTAACCAAAAATCTTTTTCTATTAACCACAAACGGAAATACCATTAACCTCATTTTTAAATATGTTCACCGTTTCTGGTCACATGATTAACCTCATGTTAACAGGGATTGCAATTAACCTCGTAAAATCAATTAACCAAAAATCATTTTCTATTAACCACAAACGGAAACACCATTAATCTCATTTTTTAATATGTTCACCGTTTCGGGACACATAATCAATCTTGTGTTAACATGAATGATTAACACAAATTTTATGTGATCATTTATTGTATTTCTTGATCTATATTTTTATTTAATTAGATGAATAAATAAAAATAAATATAATAATAAAATCAAAAAATGAAAACTTTTTTAAAAAAAAGTTAAAAAAAAAAGTGGGGCTAAAAAGCCTAAAAAATGGGGAGGGGTGCAAAAAGGAAAAAGCAAAAGAAAACACCTAAAAACATTGGGGAAGGGGTGCAAAAAGAAATAACATTTTGTGGTAAAAAGCTTGTGCGTACTGTTTATGTACGCGGAGCACTATCCTTCTTCTTTATATAGAAATGAAGTGTAATATGTAAAGATATTCGAGTGTTCAAGTTAGAGAGTAATTCAAGTAGAGTGTAAACATGGAGAAGTGGTTAAACATACCTTAATCCTTGATGATGAAGGGTATTTGATTAAGCACTATAGACAGGGATATGGGCTTCATATGGTGCCAACCCTACACATTTTATGCAATTTAATTAGTATGTCATGCCATAATAGTATAATACGCCTAAACTACCTTGTAATCCAACCTAACATGTGGCTAATTGCACGTGTCAATGACTAAATTGCTCGACCTAGATGAATAGAAGTGCATTTAATATTGTGGATCCCTTAAGTGTAGGCAGTGGGGGGGTGAGAAGTCAAATAGCAGTACATGATTAACATGGGTGGAAATAGGCTGGGTTGAATTAGATTTTATAAGGCATGAGTATGACCTATCTCCCAAATCTAAGACATGAGCATAGTCTCTTTGCTTAATGTAGACTTTATTTTAAGATTTGATCTATTTAAAAGTCTAATTTAACCTGAAAAACTGCTTAAAATGTATTTCATATTGAGATTTTTTTAATATGCTAAAGACATATAGTTAAATAGATTTACTCTAAGACAACACACTCATAATAATAATAATAGTAATAAAAATAAATAAATAAATAAATAAAATTGATAATTCAGTATTTTTTGTCAACATCACATGTATTTTCAATAAAAGACAATTGTATTAAAGTTACGAACATTCATGAGTGTGTTTGAAAAAACATTTCAGGTTGATGAAAGTTGAAATTGGGAGCTAAATTCCTTTCATCAATATCTTGTAAGGTAGCCTTTTTAGGTAGCTACTAATTTTCTTAAATTTTTTAAAAACGTTCCATTACCAACTGAAAATTTATTACAAGTTTATCCCTGAATACTCATCACCATTTAATAATTAATGATATCCTTATAAATTATTTTATTATTTTCAACTAGTTTTACCGAACAATTTCAAATTTTTCAATTTTTAACTAGTTTTTTCAACTAATTTTTTCAAATTTTTTCAACTAATTTTTAACTAGTTAATTTTCAACTAATTTTATCTATCGGTCCCTAACTTTTTCAGGGTCATGCAATTTAGTCCTTATGAAATAGAAATCTCCAATATAGTCCTTGACTTCTTGCATTTTTATCCAATATAGTCCAATCGTGTGTTTTCCGTTAATTTTTTGACAATATGTCACATTTAGTGACAATTTAGTGACACTTTATCGTCACTAAAGTGTCCACTGTGGCACAAAACTGATGTGGCTTTATTAAATTTATAGCTTGAAAGGCTTCAACTCCAACAGTCGAGTGTTTCCCTATTCTCCCTTTTTCTCTCTTCTCCCCCTTCTTTATTGGAAGGTCTCGACCTCAATGATATTATTTTTGTGTCCCCGTGGCAAATAGTGTGACACAATGTCACAAAACGTGACACATCATATAAAAATTAATAGAAAACACACAATTGGACTGTATTGAATAAAAATGCGACTATATTAGGGTTTTTTATTTCTTAGGGACTAAATTGCATGACTCTAAAAAAGTCCGTTACCGATTCGCTAGTTTACTCCTCCTCCAAAGTGCGACATGTTGTTACCAGTCAAGCAAGTAGGGGCTCATTAGTCATTATGATTCGCCAAGAAAATCCAACGTTAAGCGTTATTTGACACTATTAATTGAATTTTCTAAGAAATGGGAATGTCCAATTCATGATTCTTCTACTAGCACTACTTCTTCCCACTCTGTGTCAACCTTGAAAACCAATTTACACCACCTGTTTCAGTTTTATATACGCTTTCTTTTCAACCGTAAAAAGTAACTTACTATTTTATTTTAAAAGGAAACGAAGCAGCCCTGAGTTTTGGGAACCTTGTTTCTATGGCACTCTTTGTTCCCTTTCCTATCAGTAAATGGTCAACCTTGTTTACTATAAATACGACCCTTTCTCTGATCCACTCGTTTATATCATTCAATGCTATACATTTATTATTAACTCATCCCTCTTCCTTTCTTTCCTCAATCACAATCCACATACTCTGTTCTGCATTCATTCAACATACAGTGATGGGTTCCTCTCCGAATTCAAAGCCTAAGATTGTCAGAGGCGCTGCTGGCTATGTTCTCGAGGACGTTCCACATTTGGCCGACTACATCCCTGATCTTCCAGTACGACGTCGTTCTTCTTCTTCTTCTCTTTATGCCTTTCTCTTACGCCCTGTTAAAGCCTGCTTCTTCTCTTCCTAACCTACCTCTTCTTCTGTATAGAATCATAGATATCTACACTTTACTCAATTTTACTGCTCTCGGATAATTGTAGTGAAAAAATGAGAAAGAGAAAAAAAAAAAAGAATGATACAATTTTGCCTTGTTTCTGTTGAAGGTATGAGTGGTGACTAATATATCATTTTTGTATTTGCAGACATATTCTAATCCCTTGCAAGACAATCCTGCTTACTCAGTAGTAAAGTAAGTTTGATATCTTCTTTATTTTTCTTCTTCTTATGATAATTCGTTTTAGAATTTCTCTTGACTGATATTTTGCATTCACTTGCCATTTTCCAGGCAGTATTTCGTGCACGTCGATGACAGTGTTCCCCATAAGGTTACATTTTATTTATTTTATTGTGCTTTTTTTCTTTTTTCGGGGTAAAATTTCCGGCCTCTGAAACAAACCTTCCTGAATTATTTCGTATATTATTTATTAACGTGCCTTGAAGGCTTCAACATAAATGCTTCCGTTTTCATGAGAGCATTAGCCTTTAACTGAGCTCTATTTAACATTTAACACGCTGAAATATGGAGAAATTTTGATGTGATATAACAGTAGTATACTAATCTAATTAAAACATAACACGTGTTGCAGTAATCGAATTGATCATGTCGCGTTAATCTTATCTCATAGTATTAATTTATAATAAAATCTATATCGTTACGAGCATTATTCTCAACATACATCACAGTTTCTCCAAATAAGCACAGCATTAGATTCAAATTAAAGAGGTTCTCGTAAAGTTGCAGGAATGCTAGTTGCAACTTATGCCTAATAAGTGCTTTAATTGATGTCGTTTATTTCCCTTACAGATAATTGCTAATAAAGATAGTCCAAGAGGGACACATTTCCGGCGTGCCGGACCTCGTCAAAGGGTATGTTATGTTTCCATGTGTGTGGGTTTATTATCTGTTTAGGTACTACTTTCTTATGTTTATGATTGTATAAAATTGGACATACAGGTGTATTTCCAATCAGATGAGGTTCAGGCTGCCATTGTGACATGTGGGGGTCTATGCCCTGGGCTCAACACCGTGATTAGGGAGCTAGTTTGCGGTTTATACCACATGTATGGTGTCAAGAAAGTGTTGGGAATCAATGTAAGTGGATGCGATGGAGTTTAGTTACTTACAGTTTTAATTTTAATGATTTTCAAACATATTCATTTTCTCCTCTTGTTTGGATTTCATATATGCAAGGAAAGAGAATGAATATAAAATAATGTAATTACAAATCCAAATACAACCTTGTAGTCTGACAATGTTAAATATAACTTTCACTCCATTGTTTTCTTTACTCTCAACCTTCCCAAAGGAGATTGATGCCTTATTCTTGCTTTTATGTAATTCTGCATATTTATACTTCATTGGCATCACTAAACTTTTCTTGCTTCTGATCTCCCTCATCTGAAACAGAGCAAGTCTCTAATATTGTATCTACTTGATTTTTAATTAGTCTCTAACAAAAAGAAAAATGTTGTGATGTGAAGGGAGGATACAAGGGTTTCTATGCTCACAATACAATCACTCTAACTCCTAAAAACGTGAATGATATACATAAGCGTGGGGGAACTATCCTTGGTTCATCACGAGGTGGACATGACACCACTAAGATAGTTGACAGTATTCAAGATCGGGGAATCAATCAGGTCTGTGTTTCTTTCTATTTACCAGAACATATAATTTCACGTTGTATGTAATGTAGTACATACATCAAACTCATAACCCTGTCAATTTCAGGTTTATATAATTGGAGGAGATGGAACTCAGAGGGGCGCATCTAAGATTTTTGAGGTATAGTATTTTTAACAATGAGAATGTTAGACTTTTAGGTATAGGAATATAAATGAATATTTATTTTATGCACATAGTTCATTGCTGATGTTTGCAGTCTGTGAAATTAATTCGCTCAAAGTAGCAATTTATTAACAATGCTTCCTGATTATACATACAGGAAATTAGAAGGCGTGGTCTCAAAGTTGCAGTTGTAGGAATCCCCAAAACCATAGATAATGACATCCCGGTACATCTTTTTTGCTCTTCCATATTGTGGATTCCATCTCAAATGATTTGAATCCATTTATTTCTTACTACCCAGCATTGTTAACTTGTAAAATGGTTTTTTTTATTGTCTCTGACTTAACAGGTTATTGATAAGTCCTTCGGCTTTGACACGGCTGTTGAGGAGGCTCAACGTGCTATAAATGCAGCACATGTTGAAGCTGAAAGTGTTGAAAATGGCATAGGTGTTGTCAAGCTGATGGGACGGTACAGTGGTAAGTTTCTTGATTGCTTGTAATTGTAATGCCTCCACTTATCAGCTTATTATATCTTATTTCTT
Organism: Sesbania bispinosa; assembly: GCA_026901365.1. Lineage (NCBI taxonomy): Eukaryota > Viridiplantae > Streptophyta > Magnoliopsida > Fabales > Fabaceae > Sesbania > Sesbania bispinosa. The sequence continues at coordinate 2,613,766 of QLOH01000020.1, forward strand.
ATTAGACTTTTCGAAGTATTAGATGCCAATTTGTCTCCTGGTTTCGGCTAGGGGCACCAAGAATCCCTTCTGATATATAAATCATGCTTGTTGAAAAGGCCATATGGGAACCTCAATATATAATAATTATCATTTTTGAATTTGTAATAGTAATACAAGCCAGCAAATATTTTGTTATCAATTCTTTTCTTGATGTAGTTATCAAGCCTAATATCCCTTTATATGTGCCTTGTTTTGGATGCATGTTGCAGGGTTTATTGCAATGTATGCTACTCTTGCCAGTCGAGATGTGGACTGTTGCTTGATTCCAGAGTCACCCTTTTACCTTGACGGTCCAGGTGGACTTTTTGACTTTACAGAGAGAAGACTGAAAGAAAATGGCCACATGGTTATTGTGATTGCTGAAGGGGCAGGACAAGAACTTGTTTCTGAAAGCATCCAATCCATGCAGAAACAGGATGCTTCCGGAAACAAACTTCTTCAAGATGTTGGGCTATGGATATCCCAAAAGATGAAGGTGTGTGGATTATTATTTATTCTGTTTGTGCTGGCTATGTCAATGTATACAGCTTATCCTAAGCATTTTGAGTCTTTGATCTTGCAGGAACATTTTGCCAAAACGAAGACATTGGCCATAACTCTCAAATATATAGGTTGGTAAAGATGAAAACTATGTAATTATATGTATATGTGAGTACATGTATGTATGTATATTGAAAGGAGCAATATCTGAAGTATCCATAATTGCTCTATTTGACAGATCCAACCTATATGATCCGAGCTGTTCCAAGCAATGCTTCTGACAACGTGTACTGCACACTTCTTGCTCAAAGTGCCGTTCATGGAGCAATGGCAGGTTACAGTGGCTTTACTAGTGGGCTTGTCAATGGAAGACAGACTTATATACCCTTTTATGTGAGTTTGTTGACCATGCTTGATATTTTGGTTTCTGCAGAATAGAATATAATTCCTTGTAATTCTAAGTAAAGTAGAGTAGGATATTACTATAGCAGCATTACATTTTGGTAACTTTATTGCTTGATTATGCAGAGGATCACTGAGGGACAGAACAAAGTAGTGATAACTGATAGAATGTGGGCTAGGCTTTTATCTTCAACAAATCAGCCGAGTTTTACGATAGCTAAGACTGTCAGTGAAGAGAAGAAGGAAGAAGAAGTATTCAAGCAGTAGGATGGGCATTGTTCAAATAACCATTTTGCTAACAAAGAAGTCAGCAGCATTTACCACTATTCTTTGTACATGTCATTGCTTCATATATCTTGCATTGTAAGTAGTATGTATGATGAGTTAGTTTTTTCCTTCCATGTCCATAAGACGGGGCTGTGGAAACCTCAGCCTTAGATGAGGAAGATATATATATTAATTCTTTTATTTTTTTTGTCCTGTATCTCTATGTTAATCATTTGAAAGAGCTCTGATTTTTTCTCCAAAATGAATTTTAGTTTCAATTTCTTATCCATGACTCACTCACCTATTTCAACTTCAACTTCTCAAGTATGTAACTTGCTCAATTTAGACAACGATGGAATGTCTCATGCAACAAGTAGGAAAACAAAATCAGGCAAGGCAAGTAGATATCTGTTATTTAAATTGTTAAGTGAGCCTCACCTGACCACATGCCAGGGTTACGTTTACAACTTGTTCTTATTCGCGTTGGTGGCTTTAAATCAATATTCAATTGTTGAAGGTGGTCGTTGGTAAACTTGTTGAAAAATGTGATACTTGTTTCCCTTTCAAGTTTCAGGAGCTAGCTAGCCTAGTTTGGAAATCAAGCTACTTCTAGAAACTAGAAAAACGTGTAGAATTTACGCGACTACGTTTATATTCAGGTATCTACGCATTGTTTGATTTTGTGGAAAATGAAGTAGAAAAAAGGGAAGGAGAAAAAGGAGAAGAATAGAAGGGTGAGTGAAAAGAAACTTAGAGGTAAAAGAGATAAAAATAAAATAAAATAAAATTGAATAGATTTATCATTATCTATTATCATTATAACTTGGACTTGGAGATTAAATTAGTTAGAATTTAGAGATTAAAGGGTAAACGTAACGGTTGATTGAATTATCAGTGATTAATAAATTGTAGAGTTTCTAATATCTCAAATTTTAATATTTTAAATTAACATTTATCATTATTCATTATGCATTTTATTTTCTAAATTAGGCACATACATTAACTATTAATTCAATGGACCCAAAAAAAAACTATCGATACTACTATAATACAACCAAATTAGTAATTATAAAATAATAAACTATTGTCCAATTAAAATAAAAGAGGATAACATATTAACGAGTGATTCGTTCAAGTGATTTTTATTTAAACCAATAAAAGGACAATAACGAAAATAAAATTTTATTTTGTTCTTTTAAATATTTTATTAATTATATGTATTGAAATAAATATTAAACATCTTTTGTTGGGATTAGAAAATCTATTGCTCATTAAAAATATTAACTACTAAAATTATCTTATATAAATAAATAAATTATAAATTGTTTGGAATTTTAAGGTTCTTTTTTCTCTTTAAGTGTAACATGAATCTTTTACGGTAAACCGCAAATAAAGTTACCTATTCAAGCAAGTGTAAACTTATATTAGATTTCATTCACACAATCTAAATGGAGTTTACTAAATTGATTCAAAGTCCGGGAGATAATCATATAATTATTTAATAAATTAATAAGAACGGAGGTAATATAAGGTTAATAAAAAGTTTTAAAAAACAAAACATTAAGTTAATAAAAAATTGTATTGATAACGATTAAGTCGATAATCTAATATTGATTTTTTTTTTACGTAGATAATCTAATATTGATTGATTCTTAAACCAAAAGAAAAAAAAATGTATTTAGTGAGTGAGGTACACTACAAAATAAAAAAGGTTTAATTGTACTTTTATTCCTCTTATTATTATTTATCAATGATTTTAGTTTCTTTATTTTTTTTTACTATTTTGACCTCTTATAATTCTTAATTATAAATTAACGGTCCTATTACACATATTTGGAGATATAAAGGACCAAATTTTGAATGTTGTTCAGAATTAGGAATTATAGGTATCAAAATTATGAAAAAAAAATAGAAAGACCAAAATAGTGGATAAATAATAATATGGGGATAAAAATACAATGGGTAAAATATGTTTTTGGTCCCGGTAAAATACCCGAGTTTTGCATTTGGTCCCTCCAATTTTTTTTTAAAAGCGTCCTCCCAAAATTTATTATTTTGCTTTTAGTCCTACGCCTGTAAATGTTGCTTATGTGGCATCTTCTCTTTCCTAACTGGCTTTCTTACGTGGCTACTCTCCTTCCTATATTTTGTTTTTTGCTTTTAGTCCTTCCCCCCTTATAATACTTGCACTTGAATGTGAGGCCTTCATCTTCCCCAATTGCTCCTTCTGCCCTAATTTCCTTGCGTCCTCCATTGCTGCCCCGATAGAGCTCTGTGCGGAGACGTTTCTGTGCCCTAATTTCCTTGCGTCCTCCATTGCTTTCCCCCTTATCAATATTAATGCATCATGTTTTTATCTCTAAAAGTATTGTTGTCCAGTAAATAGCATAATCAAAAATTTCTTACACATCAAACATCATTGGTAAGAAAATTGGAGAACAAACAATTTGGAACAATGTAACCATCCATTCCATTCATAATAAGCAAAGCTTTACATTTCCTTGGTTTAAGGTAACTAAAGAAACTGAAAGTAAAATATTACCCTTACATTAAGACTTTCAATGTTCCCTGATAACTGTAACCTACAGTTACATTCCCTTCCTCGCCCCCAACACATTTCACCATGGCCAACATACAAACCATGGAGGTCAACCCGATACAACAAAAAACAGAGCACACAGCTACTTTAACCATCCACTTTTCACTTGATAACTTCTTTTGTAGCTTGTGGATTTTTCTTTTTTGCTCTTCATGTTCATGCACCATTACCTGCCACTCCTCAATTGAAACCAATTGCTCAGAACATCCTCTCTGGGTTCGCCGCCGTTTTCGACTTCATGAGAATGACCTCAACGCCGCACGCACAAGAGGACCTTCGAGATATGGAAGAGGAAGATGAAGACTTTGTAGTATAAGACCGCTTCGTCATTGTAGGGATGCAGCGCACAGAAACGTCTCCGCACAGAGCTCTATCGGGGGAGCAATGGAGGACGCAAGGAAATTAGGGCAGAAGGAGCAATTGGGGAAGATGAAGGCCTCACATTCACGTGCAAGTATTATAGGGGGGAAGGGCTAAAAGCAAAAAACAAAATATAGGAAGGAGAGTAGCCACGTAAGAAAGCCGGTTAGGGAAGAGAAGATGCCACATAAGCAACATTTACAGGCGTAGGACTAAAAGCAAAATAATAAATTTTGGGAGGACGCTTTTATAAAAAAAAAATTTGGAGGGACCAAATGCAAAACTCGGGTATTTTACGGGGACCAAAAACATATTTTACCCGAATACAATTAAGCCAAAAAAAAATCACCCTCCCTCCCCGGTCCTCCCCCTGTTTATGTTTATGTTGGGTTCGTGTGCAGAGGAGAACTGAGTATTGAATTGAATCGAATCGAATCGAATAAAATGGGGATCCGATTCGTATTAATGGTGAATAAGCAAGGTCAGACTCGTCTTGCTCAGTACTACGAATACCTCACTCTTGAAGAAAGACGAGCCCTTGAAGGCGAAATCGTTCGCAAATGCCTCGCTCGTAATGAGCACCAGGTAATACCCATTTCAACAATGTTTCATTCTTTTCTTTCATATCTCTGTCTTTCATACTGCTAACCCTAATTTCAGATCAAGTAATAGCTAGCTAGAAACCTTAAGCTTAGATTTATTTTAAAGTGTCATTAGAATTGTGCTTTTCTGTTACTGAAATCAGCTTGTCTGGTCTAGGCCAACTATTAACCTCACTTTTTCTAAAACCAACTGTGTTAGTGGGTCTTTCTCACATCACATTTCAATTTTAAACTTAAGTATCGGTGAGTGGAATGATATGAATGGAAGGAAATGGATCTCATTATATTATATTTTATCCATTCCTATCAGGGTCTAACATCATTATTCAACCCGAAATTTGGAGATCTAATGGAATATGACGTCACTGAATGGAATGGAGTTATCATTTCAGTATTTCAATATTTTTGAAATGATAGAATAGAATGGAGAAAATAGCTGGTTTCATCCCATACCCCAAATTTTGGGGAAGAAAAAAAGGGTATTTGAAAAGAATGCATTTGATTATGTTGCATTCCACTTCATCCTGTTTTAAACATTCCAAACAATATAAGCTGGTACTATTCCACTCCGTTCCTCCCTTTTCATTGATACAAAAGTAGCCAAAGTTTTATCTGTTCCTATCTAATATGAGAGTTTTTCAATTTCTTTCATCTATATTAACATATGTCAGTTTATACCAAAACATAGGGGATAGAGTCATCTCATTGTTGTTTTAGTTCACTAGTAATTAATTTGCATTTGCATAACTGTAGCTGATGCATTTTTATTATGGACAGTGTTCATTTGTTGAGCATCGCAACTACAAAATTGTATATAGGCGCTACGCATCTTTGTTTTTCCTGGTGGGAGTTGATGATGGTGAGGTAAATATTTTTTTCTTTGTTTCTCATTCTGAATTGGTTCATACGAAGACAATGACTAATTTGAAACAAGCAGTGAAGCAGATAATCTTAATAGTAAATGGTACTTAATTGTGTGAAATAGTCTAGCTTTGGTCTTACTGCTCATGGCTTCAAATGTGATCTGCCTCTTAGACAAAATGAAAACTTTGCTTGTTTGAAGAAACAGAGAGGATGTTTGAGTTGTAAACTAAGAGCTTGAAGTTATTAGTCTTGTTAAACATATGCAACTTAAACAAAATCTGCCATGTTTCACTTTCTTTTGTAAATAAAGATGATATCATGTGAAAACTTGCTTCTACTTGATTGTTCATTCTACCTTCTGTGGATAATTTGCAGAATGAGCTTGCTATTTTGGAATTTATCCATCTCTTAGTTGAAACCATGGACCGGCACTTTGGCAATGTGGTAAGTAAAGTCCTGCTGTGATTAATCTGTGGAGTTTTATGTTTATTGAAAGCAATACTTGAATGTGTATAGAAAATAATCTGTCTCCCCAGTCCCCACCTTACTTTCCTAATGTCCATTCTTTTCTTCTTTCCATCTCCTGAACTTAGCTTCCACCAAAGATTAATTTTATATATTTTTATTTGTCTACTTAAATATGCAGTGTGAGCTAGATATCATGTTTCATTTAGAAAAGGTACATTTTATGTTGGAGGAAATGGTCATGAATGGTTGTATTGTGGAGACAAGCAAATCTAATATTCTGACTCCTATTCAGCTGATGGATAAATCATCTTGAGAGAAAGAAAAGAAGCATTCCCGGTATTACTTTATTATTATCGGCTCTCACTGCTGATACTTTATGTGTACAATAAAGTGAATATAAACTACAGCAGTCAATCTCCAATTTTCTTAAAGAATAAAACAAAGGATTTTAATTCATTTTATTTTTTTCCCTTTCTCTTTGGTTGTATTGTATTGACTATTGATTATGTGCTTAAAAAAAATACTTTCATGGTACTTGTGTGAGCATGATACTCCTGATAGCATATAAACAGTAAATCTCATCTTCAGGCCATGAGGGACGTACGTGACTAGTTATGCTGTAACATATGATTTGTTAATACCAGACTTTCCATTAATTGAATAAGATGCTCCAACGTGAGGCCTTAGATGTGAATCCCATTAATTTATAATGAGTGGGATTGAATCCTTTATTTGTTTATAAAGGATGTTGTGGTTGTGGATTTCTTCAAAGCAGGATTTTAGTTGAAGTTGCATAGAGGTTTTTGTTGCTTCTGCTCTTACCTGAAATTTGGGTGGAATTGTTTTCCTGTTAAGCATAATAATAGGTATCTTAGAAGGTGTGTTTGGTTTAACATTGGAACATGATAAACTCACGATTCCAACACCGTAAATAGTTGTGTTGAGAGTCAAAACTTGAGTTTGGTCACTTCTTGACGTCAAACCAAACATACACAATACCAACAATTTCTTCATAAAAGTCTCAATCAAAAGGAGATTTTTTCCCGTTTGATTTACTATGGCAAGTAGACTATAGCTGTTCATGTAGATATAGTACTCATGTGCTTGCTGAACTGTTCGAGAATTTTTCCTATTTGCCTTGATTAATGTTCGATTTAATTCATTTGTTTAACAAGCTCAAGCTTGAGGTTAAGATGATTATTTAACAAGTCAAATTTAAGATTTATTTACTTGACATTAATAGTTCGCAATTAACAAGTGCATGTGAGTATTATCTAGAAAATAATTTTATTTTATACAGAGAATTATAATTCTGTTTATTATTATCTTATATCTATTACATAATTTCAAATCTCAAATATTCATACTTTAAATGAGTGACCCTTAACTTTCTTCAAGAAAAAATTCTACTATCTCTATCATAAAAAATTCATCTTTTAGTCTTTAGTCATCTTTATGAATGTAAAATTAATTTAATTTCTATTTATACTTCATTTCTAGCATAAAGATGTCTATCAAAAACTAAAGTAAACTTAAAAAATAATTCAAAGTGAAATTTGATAAAAAAAAAATAAAGCCATAAATAATACCTTTAAAATATATTAATTAAGTTTGAGTAAGACTTCGTTTGCTTCACCATTGGTACCTTTAAAATCAATTCTCCACGAATTGAAAAAACAAAGTTGCGTCCACAAATCATATATAGAAAACAATGCAGAATAAATTTTAAGTGTGGGAAGAGTCAAAAGAAATGAACACTAAATGTATGTTTGGTTTAGTGTCGAGAACTGATTAAATTCAAGTTTAGATTTTTCTACGTAATTATTTATAACGTTGGAAATTTGAGTTTATCATGTTCCAACGTTAAATTAAACATACTCTAATTTTTTTTTATAAATGCGTGATTAGGCTCAATTGATTTGTAATCCGAAGGCAACAAACATGTCCAATACAATAGAGCGGTAAAACTGGAATAAGGATCATTTCCCACACAGCAACCTTTGGCTTCGGAATAGCTAGGAAATAGCTACAATATAAATTATGCAATGATTTTTAGCTATTTAGTGGGTAGCTAATTTTGTTGTCAGCATCTGCAACGTAAAACTATTAAGATGGTAGAAACTTGAATAGTGATGATTTGTGCATCTTTGACTTCTCCTTCCAGCACAAGTATTCCAATAACTATTTAGAACCTGTTCGTATCAGTTATCAAAATTTACAGAAATAAAACAAATAGCCAAGATTGGACAAAGAAACAATGACAAACAAATAACCAAGAAAAAGGGCCTAACAAAACAATTTGCAGCATTTTGTGTGAATTTAATATGTTGGTCTTCTGGCTTTGCATTTCCTTTCCTTAAACCGAAACAACGTCTACTTATAGCGATAAGAGCTAGGATCATTCATCGAAAACGGCAAAATCCCCTAATATATAATAGACTGAAGGCAGGTGTTTCACTTCACAAGGTTGCATTTTATATATGGAGAGACACTCTACTTAATAAACTAAGGTAATTACATATATTTAATGCAAATGATATGTAAACATGTAAGTGACTTGATAGAACTTGTTAGACTATTTCGAACCAAATCAAATCCATCCATTCATGGCCACCTTGCAATTATGCAAATCCTCCATTGTTAAACATCTGCTACTAACTTTTCACCAATGGTTCCGTTGAAGAAAATGCTTGCGATCCTTGGTGTGCTACTGACTCCTGAGCCGCGACCCAGTTTCAACTTATTATTCATCACTTCTCTTAACAAGTTGGTTCATGGATATTTTTTGAATCCAGGATCTTTCATTATCTTATATGCAATTTTAGATATTTAATCTACAAAACCATCTTTAGCAAGCTCCATGGCTTAAGTAGATCATGTCTTGAGACAATAAAGAGACAAATAAATTTTACTAGTATACGACATATAATACAGAGACAGAACCACCAACCTTCACAAAAGGGCTAGGGCTAGGGCTAAAGCCCCAAAAACTCTAACCCCAATAGTACAACTATAGTGACCGATAATCATCAGAGAGAAATTATTCAATCAACCCACTTCACACGTAACATTCTCATTTAATAAACCCTCTCTAACATTATACAATCTACACAATCCTACTCAATGTTGCTGCTCCTAAGCTCTACACTTTAAAAATATACAGAAGGGTAAGGAAAATGCAGAGGTAAGTTAAAAAGTTCAAGAATCCCAGAAGACATTAGTGTCAGTGCTATACAAAGAGGGATCTTGTATCTCCTGGTTGGCCACATGACAATCAACAAGACGCGCTTGAATAATTTTGCAGAGGGCCAGACCAGAAGGAAGCATCCACCATTCACTTTCATCCCTGCATTCCAGCACAGCACAAAGATAAGTAGAAAGTTGTCGAATAGTGACAGCAAATAGAAAAAAATTTCAATCCTCCTATAGTACATACTCCCCTCCCTAAAATCATGAATTTCCTTTCCTGTATAAAAATTGTTTGAAAGAAAAGCTGAAGAAAACTTCAAGTTATAACAGTTATTTTGAGGGGAATAGGTATTACTAGAGTACCAAAAATTGTCTCCAGCAAATGAATCTGTGGTATCAATTTTCATTATCTGCTACAATCATTGCTCTACAACAGATAGTAAAAGCTACTTACAAACTAAAATTCCAGGATTGAATGTTGGAAAGCTTGTTATGCGAATGAGCTGTATAATGAATAAATCCACAAAAGAAGGCAACTACCTGTTTCAAGAGACCCATTTCACTGTTAAGGTTAAAACAAAAACTTGGAGCTTATATGACACGTGAGAAAAAAAATGAAATATCATGAAAACTATGAACTACATATTAGAAGTACGCAGGTGAACTACATCATTCAGCAATGGTCACACTTGTAATTATTACTTGACATTAAAAACTAGTTAAAAACAAGTACAGCTCTATAACAACTTACAACATTGACTAGGGACGTCAGATTCCATAATGCATATAGACGAGCAAGCCCAGCTGATCTCCTAGGTCCTTGACTAAACAAAGCACTGATTCCAGATGGAAATGGAAATAATACACCAAGAGGGAGGACAAATAAAACTAAGAAGAAGTATACCAGTGACAATGAGTACATCTGAAGTAAGGTAAGCAATACTAAGATAAAATCTCCCAGGAGTAGTAGAGAGATAAACAGACCAACTAGATCCTGCAATGACAAAAAAAAGGGTCAGACAAGTGTTCAAGGAGACAAACCAGATTTTCTAAGATGTAGACGAGGTAAAGTTGTCAAGGGAAAATATTTTAATACCTGATGACCAATAGGTTTTGTATTATAAATAATAAAAGCAATGGGATAATATATAGTTGTCTTCTCTTTAAGTGTCCTTAGGCTCTTGGAATGCAATATCCCGCCAGACATCCTTCTAGGCATTATCAGGTGTTCATTGCCTGTCATGTGATGCACTGGATTTCTGGGATTTCGAAGAAAACTGTACATCACACAGCATGGGAAGTAAATCTTAAATTCATAAAATTATCAACAAAACAAAAAATAAGCTAGCATTACCATGACTGCTTTTCAGTTATTCTTGAATCATCATAACCATCCCATGATGCCGACATGCTTTCATTCCCAGTGGCATGTACCACAAGTCCAAATTGGCAATACCCAGAAGCTGTGGGCTGAAACCATGCAAGATCAACACGTACACCATATGTAGCCAACCTAGGGTTAGCATATACATCTAACCAGTTGATAACAGGACCGAAAGTTATTTTTAGATGTCCGCGGCGAACTAAGCGTAGTTGAGCATTAAGACCAGCCACTAACCGATACCATATAGTTGGTGGAACAGACTAGAGAACAGACAAAAATAAAATGATCAGCCAACAAATAAACATCCAGGAGTTTTGTCAGCGTTTCGCATAAAAGCTAAATATTGAGTTGAGCAAACCTGACTCATGATGCTAGTAAGAATATTATCACTATGAAGAGAGAAAGGACTCATATAACTTCCATCACCCCCAAAAATTATAGACATGGGAAATCTTTGATGAAGACGAGGAGGCAGATCGGGTCTTTTCTCATCCCCACCAAGAAAGAAGTCCAGATATGCCAGCATCAGATCAGATGTTGCAGCTACCTGTTGAATACCATAAAATAATTCAAATAAATCACAATCACTTAGTTAAGCAGGCGATAAAATAAAGCAAAAGTGACAAAAGAATAAAAAGGTTCCATGTTAAACCAACTGTTTCTTTTTTTTTTTTTAGAAAGAAGAAAAGGTCAATTGGAGAAACCTGGTGTTAGATGCCCCAAGTATCAACAGTAGTTAGTTAGAACCATTAGTCAGTTAGAGAGGAGACATAGACCCCCCCCCCCAAGTTAGTAAGCTTGAGCAGTATATATAAATAATAGGAAGGAAATAATAATGTGGAGTCCTTTGGTTTTGGACTTCAGTGGAATTTGCAATGGTGAACACAGGTCTCTCAAAACACCTGGAAGAGATTTGTATTATTGTGTATCTTCATTCCCTCATCTTTGATCTTCTATCTCACATTCTCACTGATAAAGATCCAGAGTTTCTGTCAATAAACCTTATGTTTCTTTCCGATATTCGGATACAGTTCTATTACCAGGCCATGGAGGTACCAAAGAAACCGTGTTCACATTGCAGAATTTTTAAATTATATAAACATACTGTGAATTAAATTCACTCCAGGGCACTAATGAATGGTTTGAGGCATAAATTTAGTAAGCCAAAATCCCTAATTATGGTAAGGGAACAAATTCATAAAATTAAATCTGAAGTACCTTCAGCCCTTCATAAAGAGCTCGTGAACGGCAAGAACGAAGGCAAGCATGGTCATACTCTGATCGAACAAAATCACGGAGTTTCTGCAATTTTTTTCTCCGACACCTTTGAAGCCATGACCAAGCAAGGGGATATGCAATAATGCAAAGGATACTGTATATAGACCCTTCCCACCAGTGATAAGTAGCTAAACTATTAATCTCATCCACAAATCTATTGAAGGCATCTTCATATCTGCAACATGAAGTGATATACTTAAAACAGAGTGCATAACTAAATATTGTTGACACCAAATGAGGATCCGGTATATTTTATAGAGGCATACACGATATCTTTTACTTGCTCTGGAGGACAATGAGGTAGATGCCAGGGTTCACTGAATGTATTCGGGCCCTGGAAATACAACCTATGCACATGACTTTGAGATTCCTCACACCTATTTGTTTCCATAATCTGAAAGATAACGGATTTAAAATTGAGTGTAATGTTGAACCAAGTTCCAAAGGTTATGAGTATCCACGAAATTCACACAAAAGAAGTTGGTTTTGGACCTCATTCAATGATTCCAGAAAAGGGAAAGAGTGGTTCAATCGAGTATTATTTCGAGCAGGCACAAGGGCTGGTAAATCATCCCCAGCTACATATTTCATTCGTGCAACACTGAGAACTACAGCGAGCAGGATAAGGAGACCTAGGAGAAGAAGACCAAAAAGCCATGGCCCACCAAAAGTGTATACCAACTCTTCAAAAGCAGTATAACAGTTTGGCATGTGATATCTATCAGATATGCACTGGTATGGACAAGGAGTCTCTGCAACACCACCTTTTGAAAAGGAAATAGGAAATCTAATCAATTAAAAATTATGCAATAAATTTTATGATACTAAAATAAGATTACACCTGCACCAGCCAAAGGTTTAAAAGGTTACAAGGCTATTTTCAGGAAAACTTCTAAGTAATTGCACGTGCATAAATAACTTAACCTTTAAGCTTCCTTTCAGGTGTCAAGAAATCAAAATTAGTTATTAAAATACCTCGAACAGAAATATATATAGCACGATGTGGAAGCTCATGAGGCGGGCAATCATGACAAAGGGCTCTATCAGACCCACTGACATTTTTATAAGTGCCAACAGGGCATTCCTGTAACATAGTTAAAATGCAAGCAAGTCAAGTAACTGACGAGTATATATTCAGAATTTCATCCCAACTATAAATACAGGAATTAACAGATCATATCAGTAAAAAAGTGTGAGCAACAGCAAAAGTTAACAAAGAACTGAAGTTCATGATGCCAAGCCACCTAAATTTCCAATTCCCATTCCAACTACACGGATAATTACTGAAAATTTTGAAGGATTATTGTTCATTTACCTCACAAAAGAGACCATAAAGCCCTCTGGGACAAGCAGTTCCACTGATAGATCCATTTTTTCCAGGAAGACCCTGACCTCCGCCAAATCCACCTCTGAAATAAAAAATAAAAAATAAATTGGTTTAGATAGATGAAGAGTTTATGCACAAATGTAGGCACACGCACAAACATGCAAATAAAAGCAGCCCAAAAAACAAAGAGTTCAAAGGTATGTTCACAGTCTGCTGGGTGATATGTCAGTTATAAAAAGTCAAGGCTCCAGTAGAAAATTACTAGAATTTAAGAAGCAATCACAGACAACACAACAGCGTATTTATATGATTACAAACCCACCCCCACAAGAAAAAAAAACGTTTAAAAAACGTCATTCTGTTACACTATCAAACTACTACTTGCAAACAAACATGTCTACGGGCTCTATTTTATTTCCTGGTTTCTCCTATTGTGTAACATATTCAAGTATACATAGACATCAATATATCTAGAAAGAGTAGCATTAGTTGGTCTCCAGTTGGAGAGACCAGATGTCTTAAACCACGAAGCCTAAAGCCAAACCAAATCATATCCAATACCCAATCGAACAATGTCATAATCAGTATTAATTTAATTGTATTGAACTTGCTTCGAACTCAGAATCAAATAATTTATGAAATGGGATAATCAGACAAATTTTCACTGACAGATGCTTAAAACAAATGCAGTAGATTACAGTAAGTAATAAGTATACTTTGCCATATACCAACCCAGTAATAATGCTTCCCTTAACACTTGCTAAGGGGACATATTCATCTCCAACTGGAATATTAGACCAATGAAAGTGAACCCTTCCCCCACCTCCACCCCCGCCACCACCAGGACTCCCTTGTCCTCCAGCAGTTGAGATTGTAGAAAAGTAACCAAGAGCCAATGTCTGAACAAACAAAAGAATAGTTCCACCAGAGCCACCACCGGGGCCAATGCTTGAAGTAATCCTACCATCCTGCCCACTTATGTCTTCTCCAAAGGATTCTCCATCAGCTCTAAGTGAACCATTCAAAGTCAAACTTGACAATGAGTGCTCCAATGAACCCATCACTGTCAATGCCAAGATAATAGTTACATAAAGTCACATTTTGCATCTAAGAATGTTAAGTGACAATATTTTGTTCTGCCACAACCAAATTTTAATTCAGATCTTACCTATAATGCCACCACCTGCAGTTGCACCAGCTAAACTATCATTTCCACTGCCACTACCAAGTTCACATGGTAAATCAACATCCCCATATGAGGCACCACCCTCAATGAAATTTCCATTGTAATATCCATCCCCACCATATCCTCCATGCCCACCTCCACCACCAATACCATTTTCAAAATACCTTCCTCTACCCAACCCACCCGTACAACCTGCAAATGGTCCAAAATTATTAATAGAGCATCGTTAAAGAATTGAAAACCATCAAGTGAAGTAATGCATGAAATTCTGTAGGGAGGTGTAGTATTCAGAGGCAATGACAATACCCAGCCCAGATGCACTGATTACTCCAGAATGTTGGACATCTACATTTCTAACCCAGTGAAAGTGCACAACAGAACCAGTTATGGTGCCTTCAACAATAACATCTTCAACCCGACATATCTGCAGCAGCAACCCAAGACAACTATTATCCTTGATACAAAGGGATCAGACCAGTATGAAGAATTAAGCTTTGATTGGGCTAATGAAAAACCTGAAGAGTGAAAGCCAATGAAGAATTCACGTTACAATCTTCAGGTGGATGAAGCAATTCCACAGGGCAATTTTCAACTTTACAGTAGAGTTCTGGTGTCCTACCATTTTACACAAAAAAAGGAAAGAAGGTACTAAGCCAAATAAAGAACTGCATGCTAAAGCTTTCTTATTACGCATTGCATAAACTTACATATTATCATCACCAGCAGCCTCTAAAGGACCTCTTAGAACAGATCCGGGCCCAACCTTCACATTTCAAATATGACAGTCATTTATTAGTACAGAAATAATTATACAGTTAGACAATTTAAAGGTCAAGAAATCAATTTTGAAAGTTTCAAAATACCAAGTCACAAATATACAGGGACTAAGAAGACAATATATAAGTTATATGTTAGTTATTGTATGTGAGCATGCCTCTATATAATTGGTCTCAGTCTACATATTTTTCAAATTCAATCTTCGTTTCTCTTAACATATTAAAAAATTGAATCAAAAACGGCAAAGATTCAGAGGCTTCTTCCAACATATTAAAACTACTAAATCTCAACATAAAAAGGCGTAGAAACTAGAAACAAAATATTATATAAGGAGACTTAATTCAATTAACTTAATCATCAGAACTTTTGGTGAGAAAGGCCAACCTCAAACAGAATTTTTGTTTAGAATTTTACCTATTCATCTCTTAATGTGTCCTAAACCTACTCAACACTAAATCCATTTTACATGCCATGATGTGCAGCACCCAAATAGCCCCTATTTGGTCTTTATCAATTACAAGCAATACATTTGTATATAAAATATCTCACTTCTCACCTTAAACCTTCAATCCACCTAGTCTTTATATCCTTTCTAACATTATTAAACCCTAATGCATTGCTTCAAAATTCATAAGTCTTCAGCTGTCAACTTAAGTTTATAACACCAAATACCACAACAAATGGATCTTTTAATATCATTAAAGCTTTCCTGTAAGAACTTCCATCAAAGTGACCCACATGACTGTTCTGTGTTTTGTATCAGGTGTGTGTAAATATCATGTCAACATAGAGAAAATGAACATTCTTCAATAGTCACTTAAATGGCTCTAAAGAAACAGTAAAGCATAAGAACAAAACAACAACTTGAGAATTTCAGACTTTGACTTACATAGATGCTAAAAAATAATGACAAAACCAGACGTTGTGCTTCAATCAAATTTCCAGGTCCAGACAAGTTCAAAAAGCCTTGTCCATGAACTCCCAAATTTGCATTAGAATGAATAACAGATGAATCCTGGTCACCGCCACATGGTTAAGTGTCATAGAGTAAGCAATGAAAATTAAGGTTCTGCTGCAAATGAGAAGAATGCAAAGGATAACCTTGAGAACTACTAAGTTGCTAGCTTCAAGTAAGGATGTTGCAACAAGTGAATCACCATTTCCATCTATAAGCATCTTGGAATTCAACATCAGGTGAATCTTGACAGACATACGAAGAGCTCCAAATATCTAATTTGGAAAAACAAAAAGAATCGTAAAAGAACGTGAGAGGGAAGACATTATTAATCTTTTAAAATAACCATCCTGTATAATACTAAACCATGGAATAATGTAAAGATGGACATCAGTTAGCATCAATGCCTCCTTGAATAAAGAAAAACAAGAACTTTTAGATTGCTTTGGTTTGTAGGATATGGTTTCTGATAAAATTTGGAAAAGAGCAAGAAAGAAATAGTAAAACTAATAGTGACAGTTATTAATTTACACCTAGCTAGTCAAAAATGGAAGGAAGCAGCAAATGAAAGCAACATAATCCAAGATTTCAAGTGAAAAGTACCATTATTCTAAGAGACAAGTAGTAAACCTAATGCTGACAGTTATTAGTTTACATCTAGCTAGTCAACAATAGAAGCATGCAGCATATGAAAGTGACATAATCCAAGTGAAAAAGTAATACTATTCTATGTGGGGGGGGGACCTTCTAGTTCTACCCACCTTGATCACAGAGTCACTCATCAGAAGCTCTTCTGCCATTAACTCAAATTCGGATGAACCATAATGAGCAAGCCCAAAGCTTAAAACAGATCCAAATGTCAAACGAATTAGTCCACCAACCTGCAAGTTAATGAAAATAATATTTCAGCAATGCTTCAAATCTCAATTGTGATGATATAAAAGATGACATTAAAAGCAACACAGTGTAGCCCTCCAAATGAAGTAACCTAAACTTCCTTTGAAGGTTCTAATAGTAAGTAAATTTATCAAAATTGCTTTCTCTATTGTCTATCGATTACTGGTAATTGGGTCAAAACATATTTCCCCAACAGAAAAATTATAACAACAATCAGCCAATCAAAAAGGGCTACATGTAGTCCTCCAAATCAAGTAACTAAAAATTTCACTTAAAGTTCCAACAGCAACTAATTATTGGTCATCTTCTGAATGCTTATAGAGACTTTTTTTTGTCTTATATTATTCTTTTCACGTTTCTCTCCTCTTCAAAAAATTGCTTCTTTCCTTTTCCAAACAATTATTACATTATTCCATTTCAATAAGGGACGATAAGCTCAGTATTCCAATCACCTGAACACGACTCCAATATAAAGGAAACAATGCCTTGGCCTGATTCTGGACATAAACATTTGTCCAAAGACGCGCCTTAGGAAACTCTAACAGAAGTGTATCAGTTTGAGTAGACAAGTTATGATTGCAAATAGTAAGACTCCGAGGAACAGCATCATAATATGTCCCTGCGGCACCAGCATTGCCAGAACATCCAAGACTCACCCCTCCTGCAAGCATAACAAGCTTTATATAGCATGTATGTACTTATTTTCTTAAGTAATTTCTCAGCTATATTAGAAGAAAACTTTTTCTCTAAAATTAAGGTGGAAGTGGATAGAGGTCAAGAACATTGCATTTATAAAACAATAATCATTGTATCACACCATGAATGAAGAATTTCGTATTTTCATGTCTGCTGAAGACATCAATTGAAACTCTTCCTCCTCCACCACCAGCAAACCCACCACCTCCAGTAGCACTAATCATGCCCGTTCCAGTCCTGCACTTAGCAGAGGACTTGATCAGTTGCAAACTATTTTATTAGCCCAAGCAATTTGAAAGTACACAAAGAAATAGAGAATAATCGAAGCTCATGAAAGGGATTCATTATCTGTTTAACATTTGCATACTGGAGCTTATCTTGCCATTCATTTAACATTCCACACCATAGACTATAAAAATTAAGCAGTAAAATTCTGCATACAGCGCTAATTACTCCACACAAACAATCCAGGCAAAATATACACTCACTAGTCACTAAGTACAATAAACAATCACTGAGAAAAAAAAAATGATCATAAAACTCAATTTATAAATGCAATATTGAGATTCAAAGGGAGATCACTTTACATTCTATGAGCTCTAATAAAAATGCTACCACCAGAACCTCCTCCACCCTTGATCCCGCCATCACCTCCATTTGCCAAAAGATCCCCATAGAGTTCTATGGTATCATTTACTGCAAACCATATTCTGCCACCACCTTCCCCACCATATCTCTCATCTTTACTAGTGGTCCCTCCTTTACTCCCATAACTGCAAGGTTTATCCAACGTGGACCAAGAGTAGGCATCCCCACCCCAAACATCATCGGGAAGCTTGGTATTGTCAGAGACACAAGTGGCACCTCTGCCACCATGGCCTCCACCGGCACCCTGAGTCCCTGACGGCGTACCACTGGTCTGAGCCGGAGGTGCACCAGCTAAGCCGGTGACATTAATCAGTGACCCATCAAGCAAGCTTACATTTTTAGACGACACATGAACCGTCCCAGCAATTATAACCGCACCACTTTGTAAACTAAATTCCCTACTCATGTTAATCAAAATCATGCAACCCAAAACGGGGCAACTCAAATTCACACCAGGAAGTATGTTCAGGCTTCCGTTTCCTTCTATGTACACGTCGCTGTCGAAGACCAAACTGGAATTGAGATCGCAAGTGGTGGCAAGAGACCCAGTTCCGTTGAGACCCTCTTCGCACGAAACAGAAGGTGGGTGAGGCAGCGGCGGAGGCGGAGGAGGCGACGGTGGGGTGTAATCGCTGTAGAACGAGTCGAATTCAGAATCGATGATGGAGAATTCATGGTGTGGGTGTGAAGCAAAAGCAAAAGCAAAGTATAGTATGAAAAGGGTTGTTAGTTGAAGGGGTTTGTGAAGAGTGTGAGCCATTAAAAAGGAGCCAAACTCATCACAGACAAAAAGAGCTGATGATTGTGAATGAAACGGTGCAGGTATAGGGTTTTAGGGGAAAGCGAAAAGGGAAAGGGGAAGGAAGGGTTTTGGGGAAATGGGTAATAATTGTGTGAAAGAGCATTCGGGGAAGAGGGATTTGGGAGAGGAATTGATGAATTGGAATGAGGAATGAGAAAACTTAAGGCAGAAGAAGAAAACTGTAAGTAAAAAAGAATTCTAAAAAAGGAAGTTAGCAGAGAAAAGCAACAAAGATAGCAGTGACTGAGTGACAGAGAAAGAGCCTGAACGGAACAGGTGGCTGTGGTGGGGCAGCACGCGCGGCACGTGCACTTCGCTTCGTTTGTTTGTTGAAATTGTTCTTTTCTCTTCTGTTGTGCTGAGTGTTGACTCTCTAACTTGTTTCTCACGTCATCAGTTGCTGACTCACAAGTCTGGGCTTAGCTAAGGCCAACCATTTAGTCCAGCCCATGCCTTTTATTTGTTTTTACCTTCTAAAAGTTTTGAGAAAAAAAAAAACCTTCTAAAAGTTTATTAAAGAAATTAAAAAATTAGAGCCTAAGGTGGTAAGTTTTCGGTTTTTTATTTTTATAAATTTTGAATCATGTTTTCATAATTCGAAACCAAAAAATAAAAAACACTTTTTATGATTTTTAAAATATTTATTTATTTTAAAAATCACAAAAACAATTGGTTTTTAGTTGTAAAAATTTGTTTTAAAATTTTTAAAAACTAAAAACTTGTAACGTACCACCCCAAACGGCATATAAATTAACAGTAATTTGTAATTATTATAGAGATTAATTTAAAGGCATTTTGTATACAGCTTTTACACAGTCAAATAATAAATTGTTAAATTATTTAATAATATAATATAATTTTTTTGCATTGAAATACATAAAAAGCTAAAGAGTTTAATTACCTTTCACTATCAGTGTAAATAAGTTTTACACATTTTTCTAATAATATTTTGTCACGTCAATTAATGAATATGATAATTCATATGTCATTAAATTCATTAAATAATGTGTCAACACATCCAAAGTTAAATTTCTTATACATCTGTAATGTGTATTTTTTTAAAATTGTAAATCATTAATTTTCACATTCATTTTACATTTAATGCACCTATTGTTTTAAACTTTTTCGATGTGATGCATTACATTGTAGTAGCATATATGGTTTGACATTTTTAGACAGATACGTGTCTAATAAATTATGTGTATTTATGAAGTATCTAAGTCAAATTTCGAAAATTGTCATTCCTATACTATTTGAATATTTTATCCAAGCGTAACCTGCCATCCAAATCTTCAATTCAATCTTTGCACAACTCTTTTTATGAGTCCCCCCGCCAATATTATTCATTACTACACTAATAGAAATAAAGGCCAGTAATTTAAAGGGTTAATGTGTTTTCAGTCCCTAAAGTTTTACTCGAAATTGATTTTAGCCCCAAACTTTAAAATCGTTGGTTTCGGTCTCTCATGTTTTGAGATCGTGTAACTTTAGTCCCTCGCGTTATGAAATCACGTAACTTTAGTCCCTCCCTTTAACACAGTTAACTTTGATGTTGACGTGACAAACAAGTTTATGTGTCAGTTTGTCGAGTCATTTTCAATAACCATGGTGTGGTAATTGAATTACACCTCAATTCATCCAATCATATTTTATATTAGGGTTTTATTAAATTTAATGTCACATTTTCCATGAACAGAGAAAGCCACAAAACTGACGGGATGAGTTGAGTTGTAATCTAATCGCCACATTATGGTCATTGAAAGTGTCTTGACAAACTGACACAAAAAGAATCATTTGTTACGTCACCGTCAAAGTTAACGGTGTTAAGGGGAGAGACTAAAGTTACGTGATTTCAGAACATGAGGAATCTAAACCGACGGTTTTAAAGTTTAGGAACCAAAACTAAATTTGGGTCAAACTTCATGGACTAAATACATATTTAACCCTAATTTAAATTATGGGTTAAAAATACAAGAATAATCTTAATAATAATTAATTTATGGAATAAAATCAAATCACACTAGAATGAACTTTTTTATTGAAAAACTATTAAAATTTGAATGACATTATAAAAGTAAATTATATAGGATGGAAAATTCACATAAAAATGCATTAATATTTATATTATTTGATGGATAATGCTAATATTAAAATAAAATTTAAATATCAAATGTTGTGTTATTATATCTAAATGAAAATTTATTAATATTTAAATTATAAATAATAAATATATCACACGAGAATGAAAATTTTACATAAAAGCTCGTTAACTTTAGAATTGATAAGGCAAAAAATTATACTTGAGTTATCTTTTGACATGACAATAAATAAAAGTTAGAGAGAGTACTTAATTGCAACAATTAAGACAATGATTGAACGACTACTTCTAATATAGTTTATAAAGTAATCTTCCTTAATTTAAATTTGGTAATTTCTTTATTATTTTATAAGTACATATTTATTGGAACATATGTGTACTATAGTCTTGATTTTACAATTTTTCAAGAGTTTGGTCAACTTCGTTTTTCCGTCATACAATTGATCAGCTCTCATGACTTGATTGTATAAGGTAAATTATTACTTTAATTACTTTTCTAATAAAGTGCATTTGTCAATCTATTATGATTTTATTATTAGATCTATTATAAGTAATTTGGATTTTTTACAAGTGTATATAGCAGCTCATTTTACAAACCTCATTATAAACTTCTTTATAATTTTAGGAGATGTAAATATGTTTAAAATTTTGAAATACAATTTAGTTTTGTATTATGAGCAATAAAAATATTAACATTTTTTAAATTATCTCATATCATCATTTAATTAGTACACTAATTTTTATTTTCACGTCTCAGTGAGTATTCATGATATGTGTGTGTAATGTGTTAGTGAGTAATTCTTGGATAGGCACGTACTTAACACGTGAGCTTTAGACACGGTCAATGAAAAAATTACATATCATTATAATAAAAATAAAAATGCCAACGTGTAAAATCAGAACTCCAATTTTCCCCTTTCATCATTAACCGTTTCTCTGTTTTCAGTCCCCTGCCATTTTCTTTCATAGTCCCAAAAGGGAATTTCTATGGTACCCTCTTATGGGAGAGAGTTTTAGTACCTTCTTTGATCATTTAATTAAATTTTCTCAACTTTCTTAAATGGTTTAAGTATTTTTACGGTTACCGGACAATATTTAACTATTAGAATTTGTATTTTTAATTTTTAAAAAGACTTTTTGACCCCCTATAACCATTATCCTCTATCTTTTACTGTATTCCCCCATTTTTTTCACATTTTCATTTCATTTGTAATACACATGTGTCTCATTTAAAATCTTCTTTATATCTTCAAAATAATTTAGGACAAAGTACAAGACTTGTTCCTATATAGTTTTAGTCTTTATGTCTCCTTTCAATAAAAAAAATAAAAATGTATCAAAACCCTCTCTAACTGGAGGGTACCAAATTGCGACCCTCCCAAAAATTGAACCCATCTCTTCATTATCTAACTTGTTCATCTCTTGAAACTCCAGTCCTTTAACCTCGCCATCTCCTGAACCGCACAACCGTTGCCATTCATCGGGTACGATTTGAAATCTAATGTTAACCCTGCACTTCAGATTGGCCTTGGAGTGGTGTTTCACGATCACGATGGACAACTTCTTGCTGCAGCCACAAAATTCTGTTGATTAAAAAATGAAGCATGAGACAAATCTTTACAGTCCCTGCATAAGGTCATCAAAGTAAGAGAATCCTTTAATCTGTTGATATATATCATGCCTCAAATAAAATTTGTTTCAAATTCAACCTCAATGAATCAAAGATCCAAAACAATGTCCATCGCCCATTTAAGGCCTATTGCTTCTGCAATATTAAATTATTAACCTCTCATAGTGCGGATCAATTTTGTAGCACCTACTTGGATATATTGCCAGCTCTGTCTTGGAACATAACACCAATTCCAATGCCTTTTTGATCTCTCGCTGTAGCATCCGCATTTGCTTTTATATGCTTATGTGTTCGGGACTCAGTCTAAGGTACCATTCTTGATTGACAACCTGAGATATGTGCGTAAAACCACCATGGTTGAGAATTTAATATATTGCCACCAATATCCTTGGTTGATCATGGTGGAGGAGATTAGTTTTTTTTTTCGAGTTTGACGTAATAAAACCACGATAAGTGAGCAAAGCAACTGGACTCAAAATTCAGGATAGGAACGCGCTGAATCACCCGTGAGATAACAACCAGTCTCTATTATTTAGGATTTTCACGGAGCGGTTTTTTTTTTAAGTTTATTTTAATTTTTTAAAAAATTTTAATTGGTTGTGCTTAAATATGAGGTGTTAGGTTTGTGCTCACCTAAGAATTACTCTGTGTTAGTATATGATATTTTTACTAGAATAAATCATTTTTTGTGCATGGCACGTGCATAGATCTAGTAATTAATAAATAATTATGGTATAACTTGTGCATTAAACTATTAAATGTATAATTGCATTGATGTCATGGACGGTATATACCTCTTTATAGGGTTGTAAATGAGTTGATCTATTCATGAACTATTTGAGTTCGACTTGTTAAATGCTCGACCAAGCTCGTTTGTTTAATTAAACAAACAAGGCCAAGTTTAATGTTGGGCTCGATTATTTAAATGAGTCAAGCTCAAGCCTTATAAGCGTGACATTAAGAGTTCGTTAATAGATTGCTTATTATATATATAATAATTAACTAATGTATATAAGTAAAGTAAAGTAAAATTAATAAAAATTAGAAAAAGAAAACATACAGTTATAAGTTTATTTTTAAAATAAATAATAAAATAATAAAGTGAAATAATTACTCTATATATATGAAAATAAATATTAAAATATTTCTTATATTAGTCAAGAAGTTGTGTATTGAATTTCGAAAAATAATATTTTAGAATTTTTTTAACTATATATATCGTATATTAAAAATATATTTTGATTTTTATATTATCATTTAATGATAAAATATTTATTAAATATTAAATTCATAAACTTTAAAAGTTATTTAAAAAAAATTTATAAGAGCAAAAATAATGAAGTTATAAATGAGTTAAACAAGCTAAACCCATGCTTTTTTTCTTTAATAAGGTAAGCCCAAACTTTAAGTTTGGCTCGTTTAAATAAATAAGTAAAGCTTAAGCCACCCATTTTTTTTACAAGTTAAGTCTGAGCTTCAAATACTTGATTCGGCTCGATTCATTTACAACCCTACCTCCTTTTATTTGTGATTTGAAACAAAATGTCTTTCGTGCAAAAAAAAATTTGGTAACACAATGTATTGTTAATATGTGAATTTGACATGAAGTTCATATTTGTTTATTTTGGCTGGGAGGAGACAAAAATGATTTAAAAGTATTTCCGATTTTTTTGTAACTTTAGGAAATAATTTTACAAAGTCCCATGGATGTATGTATTTTATTAAGTAGAATTTGTTTTCTAAACAATTTTAAGTTATTCCATGGGTAAACCTGTCAATTTGGGCTACCTGCCCGAGTTGATGCTGGTAGCGAGCTTTATTGGATTGGGCTAAAAAATCTGAAAATTATTCGGACTTCTAAAATAGATGTTCGAGTCCTACCTTTTGCGGGTTTTTTTTGCAGGTAGCACGGTTTTTTGCAAGATTTTGCGGGTTACCTCGACCTTTTTGCGGGTTTTTGCAAGTAGCAGACTTTATTGGGTTGGGTTAAAAAACACGGGGGTCATCCGAGCTTCTAAAATAGGTGTCTTTGAGCCCTACATTTTTGTGGATCGGCCCGGTCGAGCTAGCTCATTTTCCCAACTCTATCCATAGATGCATTATTTATTTTAGGGATAAATTCTATTTTACTCACTATGTATTTCCTAATACGTTGTTTGGCTATCTTGCATCATTTCAAAGACAGAGATATAACTTGTGTGATTCTCAAAGTTATTCTGCTTAACAGCTCTTTATAAAATATAAACTAAACAAATTCAATCATTGAATAATGAGATATTAATATGTTAATCATGGATGCCAAATAAACTAGATATTCACATGCATGAAATCTTAAATTTCATATTTTCTTTCATTTTAGAAAATTCAATATTATCAAGTCAATTATCTATAAACACTTTTAGATAAATGTAAATTTAATATATCTAATCGTTGAATAATGTGATATTAACATATTAATCATGCATATAAACTTTTAGATAAATAAATCATTTGTCACCAAAAAAATAAATCATTCACAGGTATGAAATCTTAAAATTCATATTTTCTTATATCACACGTTAAAATAAAGTTGTGGGATGAAGTGTCAACTAATCTTTGAATTATACAATTTTTTGTAAAGTTATAATTATACAGTATCTTCAACCTAACAATTAGACTCATGAACTTCCATTAAAAGTTATCAAGTGAAATAACTAGATCTCCACCTATTTTTCTGCGTGTGTGTGTGGGGGTATGGTACCCGTACTCATATGCACCTATCCCCCATTAAAATTTACAGTAATTATCTATACTCATTTAATGAGTATTTGTCATGCCCATTGCAACAATTTTATAGATATTCATTAGCCTCGAATCTAATTGTTATCTATAGTTTTAAAAGTACAATTTTCTCTTCTCAATTACATATTGCCATATGCCTTGTAAAGAGAAAAGTATAACCAAGATGTTTGATGATCTTTTATTTACATGATATGTTGATGTACTTAACCATATTGTATTAGAAGTCAAAGAATCAAATAAAAAACTAACAATTATACAAATTAATATGAGACACCTCAAGTAACTACAATAGATGTTCGTTGAACAGTTGTATTTCAATATTATTTGGGTCAACAATTATGGAGTGCGACTAATATAGTTACATAAATATATTTTGGTAGGGCTAGTGAAAGCATATAGCTTACAGGTAATTTTTGCTACCCGCTGCTTACCTACAATTCTTGGTCAGAAATCTTACGAGTTTTTATTCTAATCATAGCTATGTAACCGCTATTTCGATTCTTTTTGAGAATATAGATACCCATTGTTTATATTTGCTTCTGAATTGCTATATAGAAATATGTGGTGTACCAGTGGAATTCTTTGGATTGTGCTTACAAGTAATTTTTGCTAGCCACCGCTTACACCAATGTACTAACAGTTATAGTAGATGTTTTAAAATCGGACTGGTAACTGATTCGATTTAAATAATAAAATAACATAAAATTATAAAGAAAATAATATATGTAAAGTTAAAAATTAGTATAAATAATTTTATTATAAGTTTTATAAGACAACGTAATTAATAATAATTAGTAAAATAATATGTATCTATTTGTAATCCTTAAACACGTGTTTTTATTTATCTTAAAATATTTAAGATTAATTAAAATATTTTAAAAATTGTAAAATATGTTTTTTGAAAATTGTGGAAAAGGGTTTTTTACCAATTTTGGATTAATTCAACCGATTCTAAAAAGTATTGGTTTTTAGGGGTTAAAGGACCGATTATGAGATTGATTTCTAGTCGAACTGACCAGTTCCATCCGATTTTCAAAACCATCATTATAGTTTCAATAAGAATAATAATATTTGTATATAAAATTAGAAATCATTAAAAACCTAAAATTTGCAATCAAATTAAGACGTTTTTCTTACCAAATAGTAATACCTAATGGAAGGAAGTGTGACTAATCAAGTAATCATGGGTTGAATTGGAATATATGAAAAGAAAAAAATAATTTTAATCCGACAACTAATGTCGCGTATTATTCATGTTTCTTTCGAGGCAACCCTATTCGTGCCGAAGTGTTTTTAGTAAAAAGTTATGTCTCAATCTAAGCTACGAAAAATCTCTTAACTCAAACTTATAAAAGCCTCGCGTTTATCTTGTGAAATGAGGTATATGTCATAAACCAATAACTAAGATGAAGATAAATAAATGGTTTTATTCTAACATAGTTCATTTATACAAAAGTTCATTGGACTTGGCAGCGTGATAAATGCACAAACTCACCAATTATTAACATTATAAACTTACTAACCCATTGATATTCAAAAATCATATATTTTGTTTGTGTTTGGTTTACCCTAAAATTCACATTTAAAACGTGATTTCAGGATAAACCAATAAGACTCTAATATTTGAAATGATGTTATTAATAAACGGATCAATGGTTTATTTATCATTAATGAAGAAAGTATTACAAATAAGAGTTCCATATAGAAAGGATCCTTCTAATCTTGTAATACATGTGAAACATGAAATCACATAAGTGACTACATAAATGCACTATAACATACCGAATTCCAATTTGAAACCTTCTAAAAAATATCTATTTGATCTCAAGTAATTTTGTAAATTACTAGCCAGAATAATTAAAAAAATTGCCTCCTTCGGACCCTTGACCTCGATCCCTAATCTCTTGCCATCTACAAGGTTCACCATCTAAGCTTTGCTGGGAAATACTGCAAACACGGTCCAAAAGAAAATAAGAATCAAACATAGAAAATGCAATAGGAAAAATTAAATAAAAATCAAATTGACCAAATAATCAACATCAACCAAATTTAAACCTCACCTTCTCAATGAGCGATTGATAATATGGCTTAACTTTTTCAACGTCAATTAGAACTTTGCTCTTGCTATAGAGATCATATTTGCTGTACAAAATTATATTATAGGTTAAGTAAGCACCAGCAAAAGATGTGTACAAATTAACAGATCTGTCCAAATTGAAAACAGAAAACATACTTAAATATATGGAGCCACTTCAAATTCTCAACATCTTCTTCATTCATTAAGTGAGTATAAGCACCCTCCTTATGTAAAGCTGCAAGGTTATAAGTTGCAGCCATTAAATACAGAAAATGCCTAGATATAGCACAAGTTTACACAAAAGGATAGCAATTAGCATATGATGAAAATGCTTACGGTAGAAAGAGTGATATCTGATAATAAACAATGCTGCCGATGGCAAAGTGGTGCCATTTTCCTTAGCAACCTGCAGATTAGAGTTCACCATGTATTAGACTATATAATAGAAATAAAAAATATGAAATAATTTTAAGACATCCATCCCTGTGATTTATTATATGTAGACTCACCATATACATATAATCATCATGTCCCCATGACATTGTTACATTGTCTAGTCCACATCCTTCAGTGTAGATCCCATTTTTAGTGCTATAAGCAGGGCATTTGCTATCAGGGTTGTCCTTGAAATACTGCAGCAGGAATCAAATTCAGGTCAATTGATAATTTAAGATGAAAAAAGGTAGTGTCATTATCAGGCTTCTTAGAAGAAAAAAAAAAATTCAATTACCTTGTGGTGCACATTAGCTTCATCAAAGGCACAGCCTAGAGGAAATGTATCCCCTGCAAATATGTCATTAATTATTCAGTCAATATGTTGAATTCAAAGTTAAACACTAGGAAAAAAAATTATCTAGATAAGGTTTAAAGAACAGTTCTCACCAACAACGGCCCATTGAGGAAGCTCACCAAATTTAGGAAGGAGAAGGATTTTTCCAAGATCTGAAACAAGCCAAGAATCATTTGTTAATTTAATTTCCCATTGATTGAAAATAATATCTCTCTCTCAATATAAAACAGACTCTGTATTTCCAAATAGAATGGGACCCAAATATCTGAGTGTAGGAATGGGTGAGTCAGGGTTACCATACCAAGTCAAATGAAGATATGGATGATTATGCTGATTTAAAATTAAAATAACCTTTTAGCCTACCATACAGAGAAAGAATAATAATTAAAAAAAAGGTTCCAAATTCCAATGTGTATGTACCATGGATGAGAGCGGTCAAATGCAACCAATCTTCATCAGGATAGTCTTTTCTGATTGCCTCAGCTGATTGCAGCAAATGTTGAATTTGAGGTTCATCCAAATCAGGATCACTATCATCCACCACTTCATTCAGCAGTTCACAGCATTCCCATATGCCCATCTCTGCTTTGTTCAGTTTCTGATATTCCTCCCTCATTCTCTTGACCTACATTAGCATTTACCAAATTGAATTTTGGTCAGCATTGCATATGGAATCGCCTTATGAGAGTGTAGACACATGAAATGAACTTTGCTTACAAAGCCATATGTCTGGTTTATGTGTTGCAACCTATAGAATTCCTCCACACCTTTCTGCCTTTCACTTTCTGCATCATAATCTCTGCAAAATAATA
The DNA here is from genome assembly GCA_026901365.1 of Sesbania bispinosa. Classification (NCBI taxonomy): domain Eukaryota; kingdom Viridiplantae; phylum Streptophyta; class Magnoliopsida; order Fabales; family Fabaceae; genus Sesbania; species Sesbania bispinosa. The sequence goes on from QLOH01000020.1 coordinate 2,643,177, forward strand.
TTTCCATTAGCCCAAGTCAGTTTCTTAATTTTTTTTTTCAAAAGAAAAATTACTGTATGGCTATATAAACTATGAACTATGAAGGTCCATTTATGAAAAAACATAATGTAAAAAAAAACAAGAAGAAGAACAGAGAATGTGAAATTGAATTGAAACCTGAAGGAATGGCCAAATGAATTGATTTCTGAAACCATAAATCCATTGTGTGACACATGGGAGAATCCACCACCACTCAGCAGAAGGTCATTGGTTTGTTCAGAATGCACATTTTTCTCTTCAAATTGTGATCCTGAAAGCATGTAAACAATGTGGCCCTAGTTATGATAGGGACTTTTGTGCTGGACTATAAATCTATAATAGAAACAAAAAGAAAATCAATCATACCGAGGTCAATATGCTCAACAAGGATGGCCATTTTGTCAAGCAGCAACGTAACACTAGAACAGCAAAGAAACTAGGTGGAGGTGGAGGCGGAGCAGAAAAAGAAAAGAAGAGAAATGGCTAATTGGCTTGGTATGAAATGTTGATAAGAGGGTGTATTTATTTATAGTCCAATAAAGAAGTCCTTGCCCGGGAATTTGGAAGCTTGGAGTCCTCAACAGAAAAAAATCTTGTTGTGGTCCTAAAAATTGAAACCGTGCAATCCAAGGTACTTACTTCCAAACATAGTACGCTCAGTACTTCCTTTTGCCAATCTCAATTGTTACTGTCATTAAACCGTAAGTTTTGAGGTGATGTACAGTTATTATCAAGTAAATACTTATCCTTTTGTTTTGTGTGTTTTGGGGGTTTAAACAAAAATATGTGGTTGTTTGAGGAGGGGGTAATTGAAATAATAAAAATAAAAAGGGTGAGTCAGCCTTACGTGGATCTTGAGGTAGTTGCGGGTTCAGATTGAGACTATTAATGGAATCCTTCTCTTCTGACGAGGCATCTACTCATAACCGGCGCGGCTTATCTTCTCAATTTCAGTTTTCATTTTAGTAACTTATAATATTTTCCTTCTTAAAATAAAATAAATGAATCGTTATATTATATATTAAATGATTGCTTTTAACAGCGAGAACAGAAATCTTTCGAGCAAATAATGAAGTAAATGTGTTTAATACCTTGAAATATATAAAATATTTAGTATTTCTGTTTTGATAATGGATAAGACTTCAAAATTTTAATTTTTATTATTATTGTTCATCCATGCTTTTTTATATAATTAATATTTTTTAAAGTCTTATTCTCATTTCTTAGGATTGATTTATCAAAACTGTTAATATTTTCTTCTTAATTAATAGAACTATAAATAAAACGTTGATAAATAATTAAAAACATTTTTGAAAGTACACAAAGTGAATCTTTTAATTTAGGCAATTTTATATTAGATATTTAATTTTTTAACGATTTTTCACCACATATATATTTATGATAATTTAGAAAGATTTGTTAAGAAAATGATGATTCTATTGCAAGGAAACAATCAAGCAAATATCTTGATTCCTCAAGCCATCTAATCATCACGCATCCATATCAGTGCATTGAATTGAACATATTGGCACAGAGTGGCTGAACGCAAAATCAGCATTATTTGCTGTGCTGGCAAAAAAAATCCTAAAATTACCAACATTATTAAGAAAATCAATTTTACAAATGATTGATTTAGCATTAAAATATGTTAAAATCACATTTTCAATACTAAATATAGGTGCATTGGAGAGTCCAAACACACATTCACGTTTCAAACATGTGTCGGGCTAATGTTAAAGAGTAGCGTTGACTCGATCCACATTTAGAATTTTATATTGAATCAAACACACATTTATATGTTTGGTTTCATACTGAAACTGATCAAACTCAAATTTAGATTCTCCAATACAACTATTTTTAATATTAAAAATGTAATTTTATCACATTTCAATATTAAACTAAACATGTTAGTAATATTCTTTTAAGGTAAAAGAGATTCAGCCTGGATCTTTGTTTTTAATTTTTGGTCCAAAGCGAGCCTTCATCTGTGTGAGGCAGCCTTCATCTACGTGGCCTGTGGTATGTGGACTTTATTTGTTGGGCCTAATCAGTGGACATGATAAAGGAAGTGGGTTATCAAAATGTACAAGACCCACATTTTAAATGAGCTTGGGGCTTATTTCAGCCGCTAATAAGTTGATTTTTGTGGGACACCGCAATCTTTTCTCGTCCCCACTCCCTTGGTCCCTATAAAACAAACAAACAAAACAGTACCTCTTTTCATCACTACTACAGATGCTATTGTACCACACACAAATATTACGTACATCCACATGTACATACAAACATCACGACACCGTCTGGTCCCTTCTCTTATTTATGTATGTATATGTTATAGGCATGCTCATACAATAAACCGCGTTAGTTTTGGTTCAATATGAACCTCACTCAATATTTTGGAGTTGGTCAATTTTGTGGACTAAAATTCTTGCTCAGTCATGTTGTGATTAATCATCATTGGACCAACTTGATATTTTAACAACTTGCAAAAGATTTGATATTTTGCATCAATAAAATAAAGGGTCGCAATTTGGTGCCCCTAATAAGAGGTTTTGGTACCTATTCTTTTTTGAACTGAAGGGAGATAAAAGGGTCAAAGTTACGTAGGAATAAGTCGTGTATTTCATGTTAAAACATTTCAAAAACATAGTGTAGATTTTGAATGAAACACACGTATATTGTAAATGATAATGTGAAAAAAAAATTGAGGGAACACAATTAAAAATATAATATAATGATTATAAGGGGTCTGAAAGTTTTTATAAAAATAAAAAAATACAAATTAGTTAAAATATTATTATGTGACTGTAAAAATACCAAAACTGTTTAAAAGAGTTAAGAAACAATTATTGGATGATCAAAAGGTATCAAAACCCTCTCTCATTAGAGGGTACCGTAGAATTTCTCTAAAATAAATCATACTTTTTTTAAAAAATCTTTAATTGGGCATGTTCATAGATATATAGGAGTGGAATTAACTCCGAGATAATAATAGAGGTTAAGTAAAACCCTTTTAAAAATGAGGACACATTCGAATTCCTAACGTTGCTGGATACAGAGTTCTCGTAGAATTGGTAGTATAGTATAAGTTATAAAATTTTAAAAGTAAAAAGCTAAATTAAGAGATATTTTATAATAAATGCATTATGAATGGATTATATCAGTAAAAAAAATTGACATATTATGTAAAATATGTATTAATTTAGAAAAAAGATTTATTATATTTTAATTTGTCACTAACAAATTAGTCATATACACATTCAAATTAAATTTTCTAGCTAGATACGTACCCAAGCCAACGACAATGAAAAAGATTGAGGATTTTATGTTGCATGATAGCAACCACTGATTGAAAATACACAACAAAAAGGCTATGCCTATATCTTACAAAGCATTTACAGAATTGTATTATGAGCATTCGCTTCATTATATCAACAATCAGTTTTAAAGAATAAAATGTGTCACGAGCACGAGAGTGAAACCTGTTGGGCGCGCATGTCAATGTTGTACCCCGTTGCCATTCATCAGCAATATGTGTCACATGCATGTTATTATTGAATGACTCAAATGAGTGGCAGATAACAAAATAGTAAGGTACACAACTGGCTATCTATCGACTTAATACGAGCATGAGTGCGCACACACACACACACATATATATATATATAGCGAGGTTTATCAATATATAATATATACCCTGATCAATAAAATTGACAATAAGAAAGACATACCTATATTTAATAATTTATCTTCTATAATTTTACAAGCCTCTAGATTTTTTAGCACGTACTGTTGACTCAAGGTCCTTGTGTCTTGTGAGATGGAAGCTAGTATTTGGGTATGTTCATGGAGTGTAGGAAATGATTTATAGGTTAGGTTATAGAGTGTGCTTGTTGTGGGTTAGGTTAATTGGTAGAGTGGGACACTATTCCTAGTAGGGGTGTTTATATCCAATCCAATCCAATGCAAATTGTAAAAACTGAACCGAAAAATTGAAAACTAAATCAAACCGAAATCCAAAAAATCGCAAATCGCAAAAACCAATTTTTTTATTGGATTGGATTGGTTTTCGGATCCTATGTTGAAAATCAATTCAATCCAATCCAAATCGAAATTATATATACATATATTATTACTTATAAAATAATCATATATTTATACTTGTATACATATATATTTATAAAAATACTCATATTTTATGATTTTATTATCTAATATCATGTTAATATTTCTATAAATATATCAATATAAAACTAATTTTAAATTAGTTTTCATATCTCATGTCATGTTTTTTATATAATTTTATATTAATTTTAATAAATATAGTTTTCAATAAAAAATGTTTACTATTACTTCATTATTTTACCAAATATTTATTGTCATTTTAAAAAATCGAAAACCGATTCAAACCAATCCAATTTAAATTGGATCGGATTGGATCAGATTTGAAAAAATATCAAAACTAATTGGATAAATAAAATGATAAAACCGCAATGATCGGATCGGATGGTTTTTTTGCCTCAAGACGGATCCAAACCAAATCGTGAACACCTCTAATTCCTAGTATTTGCCTTTTTATTTTTAATTAAAGAAATAATATTTTAATGTGTTGACTTTACTTAAAAATATAATATTTTAATATATTTTAATGATATAAAATGAAAATAGAAATAAAAAAAATTAGGTATAAATTAAAGGGTAAGGATAATTAGGAAAGGTTTTTTAAAAAAAACTCATATGGAGGTGTAAATAGTGAAAATGGGGATGAGAAAAGTAATAGTCTCATGGTGTGATCCACCCCATTTCCCATTACACGAACACTACCATCAACTTTTTGAAATTCGGCTTTCCATTACTATTATGATTATTGCCACAAAATTAACCCCCAATATTATTATGATGTTCCTTTCACAAAAAACAATACCTGCCCTGACCATAGTGGTAAAAATAGGTCAGGCCACTCAATAAAAATCTATGGTTTGACCTGTTTAAAACTTAGTTCGGCTTCCATTTAGCAAAAAGGCTAGGCACAATTTTTTTAAAAAGCCTATACATTTAAAGAGGTTAGGTTTGGACATATAAAAAAACCCATCAAGCCTAACAGACCGACATATTTATATATAAAAATTTAAAATATATATTATATTTAAAAAATAAATATATGTTAAAAATATTTAAAATATTATACCAGATCAAGGTAACATTATCATAGAGGGATATCAAACGCTCGACCCTCCACCAATTGCCTCTATTTTTTTCTTTTTATTTGAGAAACAAACCAAATCAAGAAGTTTCTTTTCTGAGACATGCATGGCAGTAGTGGCGTCTCATGGTAGCTACCATTGACTTTAAAGTCTAAACGCGATAGACTCAACAAAGTGCATGATTGAAACCATAAAACACCACGTTCTTTGGTTGGAAAATCTCACAGTGGCTAGGGATTTGGGATTCAGAAAATCTCACCATGAGACAGTCGTTTTGTTTTGTTGCAAATATCACTTTTAATAAGGCTAATAATGTTATATAATATGTTAGGGTATTGCACACACGATTAATGACTGTGACGAACGTTCAACACATCTACAATTAACCGTAGAGTTAATAACAGGGACTGAAAAATAACTTAAATATTTCATAAGGGTTAAATAAAAAAGAAAAAATTTTCAATGATAAAAATTAAAACTCAAGTATTTTATAGGGCCTAGCCCGTAAAGCCTGCTAAAATACAGGGCCTAGCCCACATTTTATAGGATTTGGGCACCATTTTTTGAGCCCGAATTAAATTTGGGCTTTTTTGGCCTGACCAATTTCAGCCGAAAGATCGCATATGGGGGCGCGCGCACACACTTCTTTATATTGTTTCCATGCAAATTTGAAAGAAACAAAGCATTCAAAACTAATGGGCCATTTGGGGTGATTACGACTTTTCAATTTTTGGTTTTCAAAAGGATTTCAACTAAGTTTTTACAACTCAAAATTGAAATTTTAAAACCGCTTTTTGTGGTTTTCAAAACGTCCATTTTGAAAACCATAAAAAATAGTTTTTAGTTTTCAGTTTTGAGTTATAAAAACTTGGTTAAAATCTTTTGAAAACCAACAACTCAAAACTCGCAACCACACCAAAGTGCACCTAGATGATGCAATTTGTTGGCATTCTAGTTTGCATATAACAATTATTTGCACATAAATTCTAACGACAACGTTTTCATATCACGTTAATTAAGGTTAAAAATAATTACAATTCTCATGTGTTTAGGCATGACAACGGGGCGAGGGCAGGTTTAAAGAGAGCGTGTATGAAATTGTGAAACTCAAGTTTATCCTCTCGGTCCCCTGTTGGGTTTGGGGAAACCCGTGGGGATTTCACCTTCTTTATTTTTCATTTTTTCCTTTATTTTTTATAACTTAAATACATGTTTTTAAATAAGCCATATATATCTAATATATTCTAATTCACCTTGTATGTAAATATATACATTGATAACCCTAAAAAAAACTTAAAAACTATATTATATTTTTAGCAAAATATATATTTATCTTTATTATTTAACTATTAGTATAATTAAAATTATTCAATTATAATAACAAGGCAGTTTCAGGTTCGGGGGCGGGGTGGGCGAGTTCTTGCACCCCAAACCCATATCCCCGCTCTCGTTAAAGGTGTGGTGGGTTCAGAGTTGAGTTTTACTTAAACTCGATCAAGGTGGATTTTACCCATCAAAGTCGGGGCATTACCCGCGGGTATAGGTTTGATTGTCATGCATAATAGGGTTTTACTTAAACCCAATCAAAGTGGGTTTTTCCCATCAAGGTCGGGGCGGGTGAGGATCGATATGTTAGGAATATGCACTAGAGACTTATATATTTATGAATATCCATCACTTGTATCATGTTATTTTATATAGGCAAACTTATTCTTTTAGAATATAATTATTGTCCTTAGAATAGTAAGATTAAACTTCATAAGGAATCAAGTAGATGACGTGATCATGAGAGCTTATGAAGAACTATTCTTAAATAGTCCCTAGTCAATTATCATCTTAGGACAAAGATGCATTTAGACTAGTATGTGAGTTCATTGATGATCGCATCTCACAGATAATGGATATGAGATATCATGCGCTCACATAGGTACACATTAAGAGTAATGGTGTACCGGACAGACTCACCTTAAGAACGTTGCATGGATTGTTACATGAGTGTCATGAACGTTTATTAAATTGATAAATGTTATATGAAGTCCTTTGACCTGAAATCACTACAATTCCTACATAAGGAATTATGTGTTTTGAATATCATCAAACGTTGTCTGTAACAGGGTGATCATAAAGTTGGTATTTGGACATATAATAAATTATGTGGTGAAATGTGAGTGCCCTAGATGAGATTTGTCCCTCCTATGTAACAGGAGTTATATCTATAGATCTCTTGATAATGTGAGAGTGCAAAATGCATGGCCATGCTCAGGAGGATAAACATAAGATGTTTATTTTCTGTACAGTTTACTTTGGGATCAAGAAAATATAAATTGAACTATACAAGGTTGACACAATCCATGCCCTTGTGTTCAATTAGATATTTGGACAAAGGGACATATCATATAAATTATCATAAAATAGGATTTATCAAAGTTATTGATAATCTCAATATTTGGATAGTGATGTGTTGCTAGATACCGTTCACTATTTATGATATTAAATATAAAAAGGTTTTTATTTAATATTATAACCAAATATTAAAAGCATATTGGGTCACACGCATACAACATGCCACTAGGAAAGGATAACAATTCTAATTTAATTTAATTAGAATTATAAGATAATGGGTCAGACCCATAAGTGTGATGGTTAAGTGAGTGAAGGGTGAAACCCTAACCACCACTCTATAAATAGAGCATGAGATGCACTACCCTATACACATAAGCAATCGCTTCTTACTTTCTAAGGCTACTAGCAGAGCTGAGGAGGGTTTCCTAGTTTGGTTGTTGGCGTGGATACCAATAGAGACGTGGCTACTCTTGCCTCGTTTGTAATCCTAATAAGGTACGAGCTTTCGTTTTAATACTTTTTGCCTTGATTCGTGTTTTCGCAAAATGATTATAACAAGGGAGGGAATCCATTTATTTCCGCTGCACTCTGACCACATGCTTGATTCCCTTTACGATACCCCCAAGTTGGGATTGATTGTCATGCCTACCCATGTCCCGCCAACAAAAATGATATACAATAGATGAGTTACGGTCAAAATTAGCAAATTTTCTCTCCAACGGAGATATAGTTTTTCCCCAAAACGAGGCTTTTGAAAACCTGCATGGAGATGATGATGTTGATTATTGAGTTACAACCCCTGTAAAGGACATATTAGAGGAAATTATTTACAACAAACACACAACTAGTAATATAGGATGATGGCTCAGTTTGGATACAACTTCTGGAGAAAAACTTCTATAGGAAAAAAAGAGAATAAATCAAAGAATTCATCCACGGGAGGCAATCCTGTTCGAGCCGGGAACATCCACATCATGGTGGGACTAGCTCTTCCAACGAGGATTTTTTCCATCCACAAGGCTCGAACCCGAGACCTTGCTTAAGGGGAATCAAGCATACCACTTGAACCAACCCCCGTTGGTTACCAATTTGCTAGTTTACATACATACATACAACAAACACATATATTCATACAAGTTGGGAACTAGGAAGCCAATATATACACGCACTACCAAATTTTTAAAAAATAACATATTTATACAATAAACACATACAACAATTTATATGTGTGTGTGTGTGTATATATATAAATAAGTAAACTAACGAATGGGTCCCTAATTTTTTTTTGTATTATGCAATTTAGTCCCTAAAAAGTATAAAACCTCCAGATAGTCCATGACTTCTTGTTTCTTATATCACTATAGTCCAACTGGTGTTTCCCGTTAATTTTTTACGACGTGTCACGTTTAGTGACACTCTGTCACACTGTTTGTCACAAAAGTGTCCACTGTAACACAAAAATAATGTGATTTTGTCAAATTTATAGCTTGAAGAGTTTCAACTCCAACTGTCGTGTTCTTCCATATTCTCCCATTTTCGTTCTTCTCCCCCTTTTTCATTGGAAGGTCTCAACCCCAATGACGTTATTTTTGTGTCCTGATGGCAAATAGTGTGACACAGTGTTACGAAATGTGACACATCATAAAAAAATTAACGGGAAACACACAGTTGGACTATAGTGACAGAAAAAGCAAGAAGTCAGAGACTATAATGTGGTTTTCTATTTCTTAAGTACTAATCTAAACCGAATAACTTAAAAAAGTCAGAGTAATTCTTGGGTGGACACACATCTCACACATCTAACACATCATTCTTGGACACAACCAATTAAAAAATTCCAACACATTAAAATTAAAAACAGCAAGTAAAATTTTTAAAAAGAGTCACGTGATGGTCGATGGAATTTTTCATCTTCTCCCACTCTCCCTATCTTTCTCCCACTCCACCTAATATTTTCTCTCTTCTTTGATTACTATTGCAGAGCCATATCAATATTGAAACTTTTTGCTAAGTTCAACCCAGTAAAATGTTTATATGCGTCCAACCAAGATTGAAACTTTTCATATAACCAAGTATCCATATCCGAAATTATTTCAAGCAAAGGTATGAAAACCATAAAAAATGGAAACATAACAGGTAAAAAACCGCAGAAATTTTCACCCATTCGCTAAAGGATTGATGGGTTAGGATTCGCATTATCTTCAGGTTTTTAAAAAATACAAAATCTAATCTAAAACTTGGATCCAAAATACATTAAAGTTGCGGTGAGTGGCTAGCAATTGGCACCCGTAAAGATTCATGGGAAGCTATAAACGTGCGTGGCAGCCATGGCGCTCTGGTTTAACAGTGATGCTCCAAGAACGATGTTGTAAGAGGTAGCTCACCGATGCTGTTCGGCCCACAAAGGACCTGGAGAGAATTCGCGTTTTGTGCATTATGTGTTGTAGACACGTTTTGCTACAGTTGTTTGTGGAGGTTATGGAGGACGCAATGCTGAAAGAGGAGGGACTGTGCAAGGTAATTAGTCAGTCACATGTCCACTTTTATTGAATTTTACACGTATTTTTTATATTTTTATTCTAATGTATTGGAATTTTTTAATTGGTTGTGTTCAAAGGTACGTGCTATGTTTGTGTGTATGCAAGAATTACTCAAAAAGTCAAGGGACCAATTTGCTAGTTTACATACATACATACAACAAACACATATATCATACAAGGTGGGAACTGGGAAGTCAATATATACATGCACTACCAAATTTTAAAAAAATAAGATATTTATACAATAAACACATACAACAATTTGTACGTACAATACACTTTTTTATTTATCTCTTTTTATTATTTCACCTATCACATCTCACACTTCTCCATCTTTTTGTTTCTCTTTTATCTCTTATCTCACTATGTGTTATAAATATTATTTGTACAACAAACAACAATTTTCAATTTTAAAAAAATTCAATTTAGCATCAATTAACAATGTTTTTTAATAGTATATATTATATTATTTTCTTATGATTGCACTTTTTTCCTTTGAAATAATAAACTCAAGTAATAATTAAATTCATAATAAATTCATATTTATAGTATTATATCTCATATAATATTTTTTTTTCTTTTTATTTCACTTCATCATATTTTATCATATCACCCCCACACTTTTCTCTTTTCTACTTTTACGTCTCTCCTCATATTCTATAGGAATGTTGTATTTAATATTGTTGTAGGAATATTTTTTTTTTCGCAATCACTTTCATGGTGGATAAGTCAGTAGATCTTCCAAATCCCGCTAATGTTGACAGCCCCACAAGTGCCAAGTTACTTTCATGTTAGTGCACCGTAATATCATCCAAAGGTCTCCCACCAAGGTGACCAAAGGTAATTTAATTGGACTATATAGTCTGAAATTGTAGTTAGATTATTTTTTTTATCCCAGAAACATATAATCCTTCATTTTCTTAAAATCCCCCTCCCTTTTTGAATTCATGAAGTTTTATGTTCATCGTAAAAAGTTTGTTAAATCAAATAATACTAATTTTAAAAAATTTAGCAACGTGATTTAAAACAAGTTAAGACGTAAGGCAACCGAAACTCAGTAACCTTACCTTTGCGCCTAAAATCTTCATCGAAACAAAAATTATTTGTCACTTCACCAATCACCATGTAATGGAATCATTTCAAAGCTGAGCTTTCGTTTTCAATCATTCTAATCTCTCCACTTCAGACTTTCACGTTTGACGATCGACGAGTCCATTGTCCTAGCTTCTCTGGATAATTTGTACATAGGCTAAAACTATGCTTTGGACAAGCTAGGGGAAAGATGTCCTTTCCATCCTATTGAAGGAATTATGCTAAATATTATGCTGACCGTCAAACTTAAAGTCATAAGTATAAACTGAACTAATTCTTAATATTGTATAAAGTTTTGTAATCAAACCCGTGATTAATTAAATTACAATATTTTTTTCAAATTCTAAAATTTTGTGAAAAATGTTATATAGATTTTTTTACAACAAAATAAAAAAAATTTATAGCAACATTTTTATGTAAAAAATTGTAATTTTTTAAAAATTTACTACACATGGATTTTATAGATATCAAAAATTGTAAGAAAATTCCTGTAAATTTTTACCCCGGAAAAGTCATAGCAAAGATGTGAAAATGATTAATTTAACAAAGTATATTTAATAAGGGGACTAAAAACATGTGATTTTAAAAAATAAAGGATTAACCAATAAAAAAACCAATGAGAAATCAAAACCAAATTTCAATATATTTTTAGGCATAAAAAACATATTTAACTAAAAAAACATGAATAACCGAATAAGGTTGTTTGGTCTTTCCTTATGGCTTAAAAATGGCATAATAAATCACCTAAAATCCTAGATCACTTCATACACCTAATCTGTGGGTCTCGCAAATCAAATCTTACATTGTGTTTGGTATCCGAGAAATTGTGGAGAGGGAGGAGAAATAGAGCGGAGAGAAGATACACCTAATCCACTATTTCATCTCTATTTCATTTCTATCAAACAACTTAATTTTTTCTGTATTTCTCACCTTTTCTCTCTACTCTATTTCTTTCTTTTCGATTTCTCTCCTCTATTCCACCTTACTATAAACAAAGCGTTAGGGTTATGCATGATTATGCCTTTTATGGTAGGCAAGCAAACAGTTTCGAAAATAGCGGTGGTAGCAAATAGCAATTCATTGCTTTTGTTTTCATTGTAGATAAGATCACATAAACCAACTAACCAAGGCCATATTAACCTAAAACACAATTAAAATATGAGACAGCGAGTCCCTATACTATCTAGACTTATAATTCAGGTACTATAGTTAATTTGACAAATAAATATGGATTTAATTAATATAAACTACCGGTGTAAAAAAATTTTACACAGACATTCAATGATATGTCATCACATTAAATAAATATGTGACAACACATAATTAGATATATGTATAAAACTTTTTTACACTAACAATGTACATATATTAATCTCAATAAATATTACATATTATATAATATGTTATTCTATATCCTCTTGCAATTAAATGTGTGCAATATTGCTTAGTTGTTTGTGAATTGAATATAATCATTTTTAGAGAATAAAAATTGAGTGACTTACTTTATTTGACCTTGTCACGTTATTATTTGATTAATTTAGTTTCGAGCATAAAATAAATAAAAGTAACATATATAATTTTAAATTAATAATATTTTTATATAAATAACATATTTTTCGCAATTCTATATTTAAGGAATCAAACACACATTACTTAAATTAATTAATGACCCATTAATTACTTTTAGTTGAGTAATGACTATGATATTATTTTAAATTATATAAATAATTTTTATTTGAATTGATGCACTTGGATTAATTTTCATAATAAAAAATAAAAAATTATATAATTTACTCAATTTAATTAATATATTTTAAAACTTTTAACCAACTCAATTTTTTAATTTATAATACAAGTATCCTCCACGAGAGAAAATCATCCTTGAGCTGGGAAGATTATATGTAAGGTGAAGCTAACTCTTTCAGTGGAATTTTTTTCGTTCACAAGACTCGAACTCGAGACTTTACTTAATGGAATCAAACATATGCCACAACTATAGCCGACGTCGGTTAACATTTTCTGTTCATAGGGTTCAATTATGGGAGGATTTTATTTTCATATTACTATTGTATTAACTATTGTGATAGTTATAATTTCTAATAAAATATTTCCTTGTGTCCCGCACAATATTGCACACGTTAGATTTTATTTTCATATTATTGATGTATTAAATATTGAGTTTAATATATATATACTGTCAATGTAAAAAAGTTTTACACAGACATCCAATGATGTGTTGCCACATCATTTATTGAATTTAATAATACATGAAATGCCATATTCATTAAATAATATGGTGATACACTATCGGATGTCTGTGTAAAATTTCTTTACGCTGAAAGTGTATATCAATTAAATCCATATTTTTTTGTATTATGAGTTAGAATATCCATTGTATTCTTTTTTAGTTTAATCTTTTTTCACCTGGTAAAAAAAATATCGTGCAAGTTAAAAATACCGATTTAAACTTTGTCTGAATTAGTTCCATTATTATCAAATTTAATATTCTGTTAAATAACTCCATTCGCCGAAATCTGTTGCTAGAAAATAATCACCAGAGCTGGGGAGTTTTTGAATTCGTGGTCGCTGGTTCCGTTGGTTTGCGGATTCATATATAGTGCTTGTTTGTTAGTGGTGGTGCCGTTGCCGTTTGCAGGAATGAAAATAATTTCTCTTTCCCAGACTCACACAAAAGTGTTTCATAACCTAAAATCGTGTTGAAAAATTCAGAACAAACATTAATATATAGATATTTCATTTTTTGTAGGATGACGTTTTCCTTTCTTTATCTGATTTTGCAGGACCTTTGAGATGAAGGAGTGAAATTTTGAATAATGATTATCTTTGAGCTTCTTATTCACCTTTGAACACTATTATGAGTAATGATTTTCGTTCCTTGAATCGTGGCGATAAATTTATACACTAATTACTACGTGGCGAGATATTTATTTTAATTAAAATAATTACACATTTTCAATTATAAAAATTTAAATCCGACTTATTACTTATTAGTCATATTCCTCTCTATAAATATTTTTCATTTGACTTATTAAATAAAATTAGTGAAAAATAGTTAAAACATCGGACATAATTTTCAATTATTGTGCATAAAAATGTTTTACGTTTGTTTAAAAAGATTAACTGGTTAAACGCTTTCCATTGGTTGGATTGCAAAGACAAACTATGGTACTTGTTCCTGCGGGTTGAGGGATGGTTATGGGTGTTTGATGATACCGAAAGTTTCATGGGAGTGCATTGGTTGCTGACAACGTCAATTAACCGTAAAGACATTTTTTAATACTTATCTATCAGTGAAGCTAGTAAATAATTTAATAAAAATATTAGTATTATTTATTAAGTGCAGCATGGTATAATTGATAGTTTGAGTTATACCCATCCATGCCCATGCTTTTTTATGGTGACGATAATATCAAGGCGGTCAACATTGCGATTTTCTTTTAGAAAAAAACGGAAGATTGGCTGCTTTAGTAAGGTAGCAATAAAAACAGTAGTCACGCGAATCTCGAGAGCGGGAAGGAAGAATAAGATGACGCGTGGCAAGGGATAAGGACAAATGGTGGGAGAAAGGAGAGGGCACACGTGTATGGTCAAAGAAGGACGCGTGGATAGGGGATGTATCCGTACATGTGTCGCAATCAAGATTTTAGTTTGTGGTACGGATAGAGAGAGAGAGAGAGAGTTTTTGTCGTCCCTCCAACTCCATGTCCTTCGCAAAGGCTATTTGTCCCTTCTTCTCACGTGACTTGCTTCTCTTCCCTTTCCTTCTTCCACCGCTACCCTCAACTCAAGCCAATAACCCTAACTAACCAACATTTTTTTATACGCGCTTTTATTCTTTTTCAATAGTTTCATTTATTTTTATACGCGCTTTCGTTCTTTTTCAATAAAGTACCCGTTTGGTTTAAATTCTAAACCATTCAGAATCAATTCTGCAGAATTAATTTTAAATCATTTCCGTCTAACGTACTTCGTAAAGCGTGCATCATCCATCTCAACCATTCATTTCTAGAATCAATTTTACTCAACTGTAAACCAAACGAACTAAAAATCTCCTTCCAAAACGTAGAACCTGACCTGAGTTGCTTCGCTTCAGGAAAACGAAACTAACTAGATTAAAATAAGAAAAATTTGAATGTGATTTTTATCATTTAAAAATTATTATTTTTTGTTGAATAAAAAAAGAATAAATGTTTCTGATACTCTTTTCACAGGGACTTAATTTGTGTATTCAACTTTAAAAATTGATCTAGTCTAATCCATCGCTTATACACACATATAAAATTTTATTAATAAAATATTATATATATCATTAAAAATTGTATAAATATATGTTTATAGGATTTAATGTTTATGAGTATATAAAATTTAAGTTAATTTGAAATTTACTTTCATCTTTTTATATTTTTATTTAGGCTTATTTATACTTTTGGTCCCCTTTTTTCATACTCTCGCAATTTTAGTCCCCCTACTTTCATATTTTCACAATTTTATTAGGGGTGTAAGTGGGCCCGATCCAACCCGCGAACCCGATTGACCCAACCCAACCCGAATTATATTTTACGGTTCGGTTCGGTTCGAACATTTCTCTTTCAAACCCGATCTGGTTCGGTTCGGGTATCGGATTTGCCTATCTTGAACCCGATAGACCCGAACCAAACCAAACCAAGAAAAGAAGCCTTAATCTTATTTCATTTTCCTTCCTATAGAGAACAAAATTAGGCACAACGGCAATAGAAGCAGCGGTGGTTCCCCAAACCCTATTTCATTTGCTCCTCTCATTTTATGTTTCCCTATTTATTTTCTTTTTTTCATGTTATATTTTAATTTCATGTCATCTTCCACATTTTTTTTAAAAAAATGGAAAATGTTCATGACCCGATGACCCAACCCAACCCAACCCGAACATATTCGGGTTGGTTCGGGTCGGGTTACTCACCCAAAAAATACAAAAACCCGAACCAACCCAACCCATCACCATTCTATCGGTTCGGACTTGATGTCACCCCATACCCGACCCACCCCAACCCGATTACACCCCTAAATTTTATAGTTCCCCTGCTTTTTATTTGGTGAATTTAGTCCCCTTATTTTTTCAATTGTGAAAATGTGATCCAATTATTAAGTCTTTTAACAAAAGTTACTGATTTATATTTGAATTACCAGATAAATCAAATAGTTTCCTAGTATCAACAATCTTATTTTCCTAATTAATATGAACAATTGTTAACTCTTTTCATAGGGGGACTTAATTTGTGAATTTAACTTTGAAAATTTGATCTGGTATAATCCACCATCTATACATATATATATATATATAATTTTATTTATAAAATATTATATCACTAAAAATTGTATAAATATATGTTTATAGAATTTAATGTTTATAAGTATATAAATTCAAGTCAATTTGAAATTTACTTTCATCATTTTATATTTTTATTTATTATATAATTTTTGTATTTATATTAGAAAAATGGATTTTAATAAGGACTATAAAAAAGGAAAAGCAAATACAACATAATATTATTAATGAAAAGAGGATTATTCATATATATATTAGGAAATTATTTGATTCTTTTGGTAGCAATTTCGGTTGAAAAAAAGTTAACAATTAAATCATATTTACACAATTAAAAAAATAGGGGATTAAATTCACTAAATAATGGGCTGATGTTTGGTCTATTGAAAATAGTTGTTCTGTTTCTATGGATTGGTTTTCAAAAGGGTGTGTTAAGGAAGTGGGGAATGGAGAAGATACATTATTCTGGAGGGATGTGTGGTGTGGTTCAGAGGCATTTTGTACCAGCTTTGGTAGACTTTTCTCTATTGCCAGAAATAGCGATGTGTCCTTAGCTGACATGGGGGATAGGAATGTAGGGGGCTTGGTGTGGAATTGGAGTTGGCGTAGGGAGTTTTTTCAATGGGAAAAGGATCTATTATTACAATTGATAGCGGAATTACAATCTGTGAGACTGTGTGGTGTTGGTTGTGATACATGGCGGTGGAGGCATGATGCTTCAGGTGTGTATACAGTGAAATCAGCCTATAAGGCCATAATGAATGAGTCAATCAATGATGATCTTCCAATGTATAATTTTCTATGGTCCAAATTAGTTCCGTCAAAGATTTCTGGCTTTGCTTGGAAAACCATTCTAGATAGAATTCCAACAAAGTAAAATTTAATTGTCAGACAGGTGCTTCAACATGATGAGGGTGCTTGCTCTTGGTGTGGTCAAGCTGTGGAAACATCGTCTCACTTATGTTTTGAGTGCTACTATGCGTATAGGGTCTGGATGTTATGTTTGGAATGATTTGGTTTTTCCTCCGCTATTCATAATAACTGGTTGATTAATTTTGCACACTTTGTGGGGTTGTCCAACTGCTCTGCCAAGAATCGGTTAAGATGGTCAGCTGTGTGGTTAGTAACACCGTGGTCCTTGTGGTTAGCAAGGAACGAGACTGTTTTTTGTAATAAATCTTTATCACTTGAGGATGTCCTAGAACTTATTAAGTTAATTAAGATCTTGGAAGTGGATCAAGACAAATGATTCTTTTTTCTCTTTCCCCTTTTCTGTGTGGTCTTTGAATCCTTACCACTCTTGTAATTTTTTGCCTTTTAAGGAGTAATGTTTGGTGTTTGTGTAGTTGGAGGAGTTCTATTGTCACAATTTGCAGTTGAGAATGGCGGTGTTACAATATTTGTTGGTATATTGCTGTTGTTTTTATATTAGTAGTACTTGTTGCTGCAAATGTTTTGTCTGGATTTGGTGGTGTTATTATGTATTTGCCACTGTATCTTACTATGTGGGACGGTTCTTACGAGGTGGTGCTCACTTTTGGATTGCTTATTATTTTCATTGGTGGGTGCTTTGTTTTAGCAACATCATGTTTCTGTTAACTTGGAGATTTACCATTTTCACCATTTTAAAGCACTTTGTGGAGGTTATTGGCAGAGGCATTTGGTTCAGAGCTTTTTCTTTGTTTGTACAACATTTTGGAACATGGTGTAGCTAAGGGGTGATGTTTTTTATTTCTTTTCGGTTTTAATTCGGCTATTTGAGTTTTTTTTTTTTCATCTTTTGTAAAGACTCTTTGTTTTGGATTGTAGTACCCCATGTACTCCTTTTATATTAATTCATTTGTTTATCAAAAAAAAATTTACTAAATAAAAATAGAGAGACTACCATTGTGAAAGTATGAAAGTAAGGAATCAAAATTGTAAATAAGCAAAGCTTAATTGGCTTTTTTTTATATACAATGTCTATATATGAAAAATTATCATGATCTAATTATAAAGTGACATGTGTGTACAAACTATATATCAGAACTATCAGCATTTGGACAGAACTCTCTAGAATACAATGGAGCATGTGATTTTCAGCAGGCGTACGATAATTTTAATGTATGGGACGGAAAGAGAAAGATTGGAGACGTATGTGGCGTAATCTCAGAAGTCAGAAGAGACAACGGAAGATCGATCAACGGTGTAGCAGAAAGGAAGGAACTGCTGGTACGTGTTGTCTATGGCTGCTGCTTCAAGTTGGGTAAAGCCAAGCCTTTTGTTTGATGCTTAGCCTCACCTTCACTACTTCACTCCTTCCTTCAATTCAATTCCTCCTTTTTTCACATTCCAGATCGAGCAAGACATGTGGATTATCCTCCACGTTTGCATCAACCCAAATCCATCCTGCTTCTCTTCGATATGACACCAATCATTATTATTCAACCAAAAGAGAATAAACTAAAGGCATAATGAAACAAAGTAAATGGAGCAAACCAACGAGCCTTAAGCAAGGTGCAAGTTGGATAAACCCCTAAACTGGGAAAAAAAAAGTTGTTTATTTTTTATCATCGACGTATCTTCTTTTCACTTTCTATTCGAATATTTCTATAAAAACTACATCTTCGAAAATCGCAAGTGGTTTATGATTTCCATATATATATATATATATATATATATATATATATATATATATATATATATATATATATATTGCATGTGGAGTTTTTAATTTCTCCGAAACTCAGACAGATTATTCACAATATATACATAATTACATATAATAGTTCTCAATATAAATTAAGGTGACATCAATTAATATTGGAATGCTAGAATTATGAATAAATAAATGTGATGCATAATATAATTTTCCATGTTAATCCTCTAATATTTTTTTCCCTAGCTAGTATTTTATATATACTAGCTCACCCGTGCCGGCACGGGTAAATTGATGGTATGATTTATGTTGTTCTTGCTTCGCACGAGATAAAATATTAGCTATAAAAAATACTTATATATTAAGAGAATATGTTTTAATATAATAATAAAAAGAAAATTAATGTATGAGAAAAAAAGAAAAAAAATGGTAAGAACATGACTATCTCCCGTTGAGAATACCCGCAGTTTATAAATAAATTTCTTTTATAAAGAAATATATTAATAAAACGAATAATAAGAGAAAATATTTTAATATCATAATAAAAAAAGAAAATAAAAGTAAGATAAAAAATAAAAGAAAAAAGAAAACGATAGGATTAAGACTGTCTCCCGTGGAAGATATCCAAGATTCATAAAAACACTACAATAGAAGCTAAATAAATGAAGATTTAATTTTGACAAAAAAAAATAAAAAGAATGTAAAAAGGATGATGTGATGTTTTTGGGAGAAAATAAAATGGTAGGAACATGACCGTCTCCCGTGTAAAATACCTGAAATTCACAAAAAAAATCTTTTATGAAGAACCATATTAATAAAAACGAATAATAAAAAAGTAATTTAATATCATAATAAAAAAATGGAAGTGAGATAAAAAAATAAAAGAAAAAAGAAAACGATAGGATTAACATTGCCTCCCGTGGAGGATACCCATGATTCATAAAAAAAACACTATAATAGAAGCTAAATAAATGAAGATTTAATTTTGACAAAAAAATAAAAGAATGTAAAAAGGATAATGTGATATTTTTGGGAGAAAAAATAAAAACGGTAGGAACAAACAGGACTGTCTCCAGTGGACAATACTCGCGGTCCGTAAAAAAAATTCTTTTATAAAGAAACATAATAATAAAAAATGAATAATGAGAGAAAATATTTTAATATCATAATAAAAAAGGAAAATGAAAGTGAGATAAAAAAAATAAAAGAAAAAAAGAAAATGACAACATTAAGACTACCTCCCGTAGAATATACCCGTTATTTGTAAAAAATACTTCAATAGAAGTTAAATAAATGGAGATATTGTTTGATAAAAAATAAGAAGAAAGTAAAAAAAGGATGATGTCACGTTTTTGGGAGAAAAAAATAAAACAGTAGGAACATGATTGTCTCCCGTTGAGAATATCCGCAATTCATAAATAAATTTATTTTACAGAAAAATATATTAATAAAAACGAATAATGAGAGAAAATATTTTAATATCATAATAAAAAAGAAAATGAAAGTGAGATAAAAAAATAAAATAAAAAAGAAAACAATAGGATTGAGACTGTCTCCTGTGGAGGATACTCATGATTCATAAAAAATCACTATAATTGAAGCTAAATAAATGAAGATTTAATTTTGACAAAAAAAATAAAAAAATGTAAAAAAAATGATGTGATGTTTTTGCGAAAAAAATTAAATGGTGGGAATAGGATTGTCTCTCATGGAGAATACCCGCGGTTCGTAAAAAACAACCTTTATAAATAAGCATATTAATAATAACGAATAGAAAATATTTTAATATCATAATAAAAAAAGAAAATGAAAATGAGATAAAAAAAAAAAGAAAATGACAGGATTAAGACTGCCTCCCGTGGAAGATACCCGTTAATTGTAAGAAAAATACTTCAATAGAAAATAAATAATTGGAGAAATTATTTGATAAAAAATAAGAAGAGAGTAAAAAAGGATGATGTGACATTTTTGGGAGAAAAAATAAAATAGTAGGAACATGATTGTCTCCCGTTGAGAATACCTGCAGGTCATAAACAAAATTCTTTTATAAAGAAATATATTAATAAAAATAAATAATGAGAAAAAATATTTTAATATCATAATAAAAAAAGAAAATGAAAGTGAGATAAAAAAATAAAAGAAAAAAAATGACGGGATTAATATTGTCTCCCGTGCTTCATAAAAAATTCACTTTACTGACATGGGAATAATAAAACTAAAATAGTAGGAACATGATTGTCTCCCCTTGAGAATATCCGTAGTTTATACATAAATTTCTTTTATAAAGAAATATATTAGTAAGAACGAATAGTGAGAGAAAATATTTTAATATCATAATAAAAAAAGAAAATGAAAGTGAGATAAAAAATAAAATAAAGAAAACGATAGGATTAAGACTATCTCTCGTGGAGGATATCCGTAATTCATAAAAAACACTATAATATAAGCTAAATAAATGAAGAATTAATTTTGTAAAAAAAATAAAAAATGTAAAAAGGATGATGTGATGTTTTCGGGAGAAAAAATAAAATGGTGGGAACAAGACTTTCTCCCGTGGAGAATACCTGTGGTTCGTATAAAAATTTCTTTTATAAAAAAACATATTAATAAAAACGAATAGAAAATATTTTAATATCATAATAAAAAAGAAAATGAAACTGAGATAAAAAAATAAAAGAAAAAAAGAGAAAATGACAGGATTAAGACTGTCTCCCGTGGAATATACCCGTTATTCGTAAAAATACTCCAATAGAAAATAAATAAATGGATATATTGTTTGCTAAAAATTAAGAAGAAAGTAAAAAAGGGTGATGTGACATTTTTGGGAGAAAAAATAAAACAGTAGGAACAAGATTGTCTCCCGTTGATAATACCTGTCGTTCATAAACAAATTTCTTTTATAAAAAAATTTATTAATAAAACGAATAATGAGAGAAAATATTTTAATATCATAATAAAAAAGAAAATGAAAGTGAGATAAATAAAAGAAAAGAAAAAAACGACAAGATTAATACTGTCTCTCGTGCTTCATAAAAACTTTACTGACATGAGAATAATAAAACTAAAATTCTCAAGTGAGAAAACGTGGGAAAATAAAGAGATAAATGATTTATTGAAAAAAAAAACACTTTGAATTTAATGTAAATTAACACATTTATTGTATTCTTTAATATTGTGTTTTCAATGAAATGGATAATGAGATAAAGTGTTTTTAAAAAATTAGTATAAAACTAAAAAAATATACTCTTAATGAGGGTGAAGAGTATTAATTGTGATTAAATCTAAAACAATATTATTTATAATAATAGAAAAGTGTGATAAAAAAATGAATGAATTGAAACCTAAGAATGTAAATGAAAAAATTTAAAAAAAAAGAGAGAGGGAGAGCGTGACACCGTGGGGAGAGTGAGATTATAAATGAAAAAGAAAAAAGAAAAAAAAAGGGAGAGGGAGAGGGTGACACGTGGACACTAGTGGAAGGATTTTATATCATATAAAAATAGATAAAATAGAAGATAGATAGAATGGAATAAAAGAATAGAATAGATGTTACATACCGATACCCTAACTAGGCCAATCCCCGTTTCATTGACGACAAGTACCACCTGTTATACTTCACTAAACAACGATGAATGGGAGTGGATGATTACGTGACTTTTTTTTTCAGAATCAATTTCTTAAAATTAATTTTAAATCATTTTTATCTAATATTTTTCATAAATTATATATAATTTGTTTTTAATATATTTAGTGTTTGTCTGTTTTAGCGTTGTTACAGTACTCAAAACCACAGTTTTATGGAATTGAATTTAAATAACTTTAATCCAATGCGTTTCGTAAACGTGCATCGTTCATCTTAACCATTAATTTTTTAGAATTAATTCGACCCAACTATAAATCAAACAAACACTTAGTATTGTGATTGTTGTAATCTTTAATAAATTTTTTTCACTTTTAATTTATTAATCATTTATTGTATATATTAAAAATACACACACACATACGCGTGTGTGTGGTGAAAGCAATTGTACCGTACATTTCTAGTCCGGGACTCAGGGCGGACATGGTTATGTCCGCTTCTAAACACACTTTTTTTTAATAAATAGTTATGTATAACTTAAAACAAGTCCCCTAAAATAGAGATAAAACTAATTTTCTGTAAATATTTTAAAAGATTTGTGTTATGTACGTGTTCAGAGCCCTCCACCTAAAAATTCTAATTCCACCTAAATATTTTATTTCCTTATTAGTAGTGATAGAAAAAGGCCTAACATACCGCACATTAAATGCAGTTGGAGTACACCAAGAATCTCTCCAAAATGAAGTATTTCTCCCATTCTCCACAACTCTAATATAGCTTGATGAAAATCAATCCCAAGAGACATTGCCACCATCCTCAATGTTCCACGAATCTATCCACCAAGTAGACCCATGAACCCTCTGACCCTCCTTTTACACAGAGGATACTCCATAAATAGAAGTTACAACTCTATTCCAAAAACTCCCTCTCTCAACTAACAAACGCCATCTCCACTTGCCTAAAAGAGGCATATTAAAAAGCATTCAAATCTCTTAAACTCAAACCCCCAAAGTGTTTATTTCTACATACATCATCCCATGACACCCAAGCTATTTTCCTATGTTCATCATCCCCTCCCCAGAGAAAAATCTTAAATAAAGATTGAATATGAGAAATGATATATGTGGGATCCTTGAAAAAGGAAACAAAATAGATCGGGATGGATTGGAGTACAGATTTCAAAAGGATAAGCCTACCACCAAAGGGTAGCAATTTGCATTTCCACTTAGAGAGCCTTTTTTCAACCTTCTGAATAACAGGCTGCCAAGTCTTCAACCGTCTCGGGTTTGCACCAATCGGTAGCCCCAAAATATGAGCAAGGGAAATACCCCACTTTACAATTCAAGAACTGAGCCATGATCTCCAACCACTTGCAATCAACATTGACTCCCAGAAGCTTACTTTTAGCAAAGTTAGCCTTTAAGCCGGCAACTAACTTAAATAATTGTAAAATAGCTTTAATGGCCCAAACATTGCTTAAAGAAGCATCTCCTACAAAAACTGTGTCATCAGCATATTGTAAATGGGAAACAAGGACAACATCATGCCCAACAAAATAGCCCTTAAGATTCCCTCTTGTACAGCTTTTGACAGTAGAGAGTTCAAGCCTTCTGCAGCAATCAAGAATAGAAAAGGTGCCAAAGGATCCCCTTGCATCAACCTTCTACCAACCCCAAACTCATTAGATGGGCTTCCATTAACAAGAACAGAGATTCGGACAATAGATAAACACTCCGCTATCCATATCCTCCATTGATTAGGAAAATTCATCCTCTCCATCACAAACTGTAAATATTCCCAATTAACGGAATCATAGGCCTTCTCAAAATCAACCTTAAAAAACAAACACTGATTTTTCTCCCTCCGGGCCTCCTCTATAATTTCATTTGCGACCACCACACTATCAAATATTAGTCTACCTTTTAGAAATGCAGATTGACACTCAGAAATCACATTACCAACAACCTTCCTCGATCTATTTGCCAACAATTTTGCCAACACCTTATACATACAACCTATTAGCGAAATAGGCCGAAATTCCTTTACTCTATGGGGATTATCTGCTTTAGGTACAAGAACAACAAATGAGCTATTAGAACCTTTAACTAATTTGCCATTAGCATGAAACTCGTGAATGAAAGCCACAAAGTCAGATTTAACCACATCCCAGAAATCCTTGATAAATGTAAAATTAAAGCCATCGGGACCTGGGCTTTTAGAGTCCTCATAGTCCCATACTGCAAACTTCACTTCCTCCTAAAAAAAAGGCACAATTAAGGTGGCAACATCTTGCTCGGACAGTGTTTTAAAATCTGAGCCATGCAAGACATGTCTATTCAATGAAGGTACTGGAAATGTGGCTCATAAAAACCTCTAACTGCCTCTTTGATTTCTACTGGAAGATCATACCTCTCATTAGACACCTTCAAGCTCCGAATTTCATTTCTGATCCTTCTTTTATTGATGCAAGCATGAAAATTTTTTGAATTAGCATCCCAATATGTAAGCCAAGTTAACCGATACTTTTGAAACAGTAAATTATCCTTCAAAGATAGATAAGCACACATTTGAGCCTTCTACTCCTTCTGTTGCAACACTTCATCCTCTTGTAAAGTAGTCCCTTCACTCTTAATATCCAACATATTCACCTTCTCTCTGGCCTCTTTAATTTTACCATCCAAATCACCAAATGTCTCTTTATTCCATGTACGCAAACTGCATTTTAACTGTTTGAGTTTTTCCTTGAGAACAAAAGAAGCCCTTCCCTCCACAGTAATATCTTGCCATTGAGACTTCACAAAGTCAACATATCTGACATCCTCCCTCCAGCAATAAAGACCCTAAAAGACTTAGGCCCCCAATTTATGAATTTACTTTTTAAAAGAACTGCACAATGATCTGACACACCTCTACTAAGTCCCCATTGAGTTGTATTAGGCCAGTGAGACAGCCAAGGGACTGACACCAAAAATCTGTCTAAGCGGCTCATACATGTCCCATCTGACTTATACCAAGTGAATTTTATTCCAACTATAGGTAAATCCACCAACGCAGCCTCATGAATAAACTCATCAAAACTCATCATATCATCCTCTCTCCAAAAAGAAGATACCCCCCGCCTTTCACCTTCTGTTCTAACAGCATTGAAATCTCCGCCAAAACACCATAAGTCACCCCCCTCTGAATATCTGAAGCTCCACCAGAGTACGCCACAACTCCGTTTTCTTTTGTATTTCACAAGGAGCATAAATATTTACAAAAAAACACAACATTATTCTCACCCCACAAACCTTTCATTCCAATAAAATGGTCCCCTGAAAAAAGTCAGTCATAGTAAAAACGTCTTTCCTCCACAACACATAGGCTAGTGAGTTTATAAACTAATAGACTTACTTTTTTATAATGTAAATATATCATTAACACATAGCTTTAAACAAGATAATAAGCCTATCTCTAAATAGATCAACAATAAAAATTTAAAAATTATATATAATTATACTATTTATTATATATAATATATTTATATATTTATTAAAAATGATATTATTTATAAATAGGCTAGGTCCGATCTATTTAATTAAAAATGATTTTTCAAAACCTGAAACATGACATTTTTATTAAATGAATTAAATCAAACTAGATTTTAAATAAGTTTGATCGTAGCCCGCTAAGAACAGTATAACCTATTTCCACCATAGGGATGTCCATGTATTCAATTATCACGGGATAAAGACAAAAGTAAATAATATAGTAATGATAAGGACAAAATGAACGATGTTGAGGTAAATTGAAGGGATAAGATCGACGTGGTAAGGGGCTAAAACGACTATTCATAAGAAAGTCAAGAATGGACCTGATGTGGCCCTCAAGCGATCAAATTCTATCGTCGGGGGAGATATTTACATAAAATAATTTGCAGGTATCTTATGTATTATAAATTTTTTAAATTTAAATCAAATTTAAATTAATAAAACATGTCATCAATTTTAAAAACTAAAAACATATAATAAAATAATTTGCTGGGTGTAAATTTCCTAGTCTTGTTTCTTTGTAGTTTTCTTCGGCTTTTAAGCCTCCCTTCAATAAAAAAATAATTGAAATCACACTTGTATAACTAATTTGAAAATCTAAAAAATAAATTAAAAGTTTTTTTTTAAAAATATTAATCAAATAAAGTGTAAGTATAATGAAATAGCATTTCTCCTTCTAAGTAAAAAAGAAAATTATATATAGATTAATTTGGCAAGAAAAATTAGTTAATGGTATTAAAATGGAAATGGAATGAATGAATTAAGTATGTCAATGGAAAGGTAAAAAGGACTATTCGCAAATATTGTTTTTAGGATTTTTTTTAAAAAGAAACACAATACGTCTATTATTGTACCTAATTCCTTGTAAATTAAACAAAAAATACATCAGTTACATGTTCACGGGGTTTTATAAAATATCCAATTCCATAATATGGTGGTAGGTACCGCTTTCAATATTGTATTTACCAAAGTTTTCCGAAAATCAGCTTAAGATTATAACTTAATTTTCATGGCTCCTAAGTGTTTTTTTTTTACGGATCATGGCTACTAATTTCATCATTGGTTCATTATTTAATAAACTCAGTTCTGTCATGCGTTAATTTCATTAGAAATAATCAACGAATGTGTTGAAAAATACAATTACAACAGTGAGATAAATCTCATAATAGTGAGTGAAGTGCAGTGAACTAACCAGTAATGACCTTAAATATAATGCATGCGTTATTTTCCAAGTCTTCAACCGACGAAATGAAATTCAATAACATGCCTACCCACATTAAACTCGTAGTATGACTTTTATTAAGGGGCAATAAATGAAACTACACTTTTCCTTGCCCATCGGTTTCTAGTCACCCATATTGAACTATTCTGTTCGCTCTCCCCCACACCACTACACACTATGGGCTTCTTCCCATTATTCCCCCCACTATAGGATAAATAAAAATAGTAGATCAAAACTATGTCCAGTTATTATGTTTTTATTATTTTATTAAATATTCTACCTTTATTATAATTTTTTTTATGTAGTAAAGAGTGATTATGTTTATGCCTGTCTTTTCTGTGGCGTGTTATACGCTCCACCGCTTTGGGAAGACCAGGGGCGTTCAAAAATAAAAAAGCTGTGATTATGTTTAGGTGACAATCCAATCACCTCTTAGCCTATAGTTTCACCACATCAACATCTGTTCATTACGTGGCAAACCTGTGAGCCTTTTACCTTACACGAGCACGGTGACGGAGTAAACCCCCACTAACTTTAACCGCAACCGGGTGGAGTAATGGATTTCATTGATTTTAAACCGAACCATGGTTAGTAAAAACCATACCACGGTTAAATTCTTGGTTTATAAAGGGGATACTAACCATGCTGGAGTTGGTGTAAACATTCATCCAGGCAAAAAAATATAACCATCAACTTCAACACCATGATGTTAGGGGAACCCCACCGTGCAAATCCAACCGTACACGTGCCTCCGTGGCCGATCGTTAATGATTCAACGCCGGAGATCTTTTCCCCGTTAACCGCCAATGCCGATTACTCTCCGTTTTACTTGCAGGAAGCACTGAATGCGCTTCAGCAATATGTTCCCTCCTACGACCATGACGCCGATTCTGACTCGGAGGTTCCGAGTCGTGAATCGTTGGATGCATACTCGTGCGATCATTTCCGCATGTTCGAGTTCAAGGTTCGGAAATGCGCACGTGGCAGGTCACATGACTGGACGGAGTGCCCTTACGCTCATCCCGGCGAGAAGGCTCGCCGCCGTGACCCAAGGAAGTACCACTATTCCGGCACGGCGTGCCCCGATTTTCGCAAGGGGAATTGCAAGAAAGGTGATGCATGTGAGTTCGCTCATGGAGTGTTCGAGTGCTGGCTCCACCCTGCGCGCTACCGGACTCAGCCTTGTAAGGACGGCACCAGTTGCCGCCGGAGGGTGTGTTTCTTCGCTCACACGCCGGAGCAACTCAGGGTCCTTCCTCAGCAGAGTCCCCGGAGTGTGAACTCCGCTGCTGATTCTTATGATGGTTCCCCTCTGAGACTCGCGATTGAGTCTTCTTGTGCCAAGACGCTTCCATTCATGTCTTCTCCTGGTTCGGTTTCCCCGCCGGTGACTCCTCCAACGGAGTCTCCGCCGTTGTCTCCGATGACTCGGTCGCTGAGCCGGTCTCTGGGTTCGAACTCTGTTAGTGTGAATGAGATGGTGGCTTCTCTGCGTAATTTGCAACTTGGTAAGGTGAAGTCCTTGCCATCTTCTTGGAATGTTCCAGTGGGAATGGGGTCTCCTGGATTCGGATCCCCGAGAGGACCCGTGATCCGACCCGGATTCTGTAGCCTGCCATCGACCCCTACGCAGGCACCATCGCGTGGTGGTGTTAACTATTTTGATCTTTGGGATCAGAGGTGTGAGGAGGAGCCTGTGATGGAGAGGGTGGAGTCTGGAAGAGACATAAGGGCGAAGATGTTTGAGAAATTAAGCAAAGAGAATTCTCTGGGCAGATCGGGTTCGGGTACAGTGGATGGAGCTCCGGATATTGGATGGGTGTCGGAGCTGGTGAGCCCCTTCTTGGGTTGATTGTGATTTGTTTCTGATGCCATTTTGTTTCGTTTCCTTGCTTTCTCCTCCCCTCAGTGTGAATAGAATGCGAGGAAGCAAGGAAAGGAGAAGAAGAAGATGAAGAAGAAGAATAGTACGAGATTCATTTTGGAAGCAGCAACTTGTGTTTCTTTCTGTAAATATCTTATTCTCAAGGTATGGTATGGGTGAAGAACTGAAGAGCAAGATCTCTTGTTACGACCAAGAATTATTTTGCGAGATAAAATTAAAAAAAAAAGAACTATCCTAAGCTTTGGTTTTGTATAGGTAGTAGATGATGGATTATATCGTTCCCCATGTGTTAACTACTCTGTTTATTATCTCTTTCCAGTTACTAATCTCATCTGATTAATGTACATATTTGAAATTTCTGATATGTTTAGTAGGATCCAAACTCAATGTCCTTTATTACCCAATTACTTATGTAATGTATATCTTATTAAATATTCGGATGTGCTTCAGTGACCATCAGTGCTCTGTTCACATTTGAGAATTGAGACGATCTCGTGCAATTAACTATTCTATAGTACATTTCTGCTTTTTTTATTACAGAATGCCTTATTATAATCTTATGTAGGCATTAGGCAATAAGTTCGGCACGCATCAAATCAAAATATAAACAAGCTCTTACAAACTTGTTTTTATGGAAGTAATAGTAAATTAAACACATGAATCTGTGTGTTGGAAATGGATAGAGATGAAAAATACTATGGGAATCGAGGTGCAAGTCACGAGGTAAAATCCAGATGTCCAGAATCCTGATAAACACCATGCTTTTGGTTTTGGTGATTGTAGAGTCTGCCCCAGTGTTAGTGCCATTCCTTCATTCCTCATCATCCTCACATAACCCAATATATTATGCTGCAGCTGAGACTGTGTTGCGTTGCTTGCTAAATGTCGAAACAGAATCTAATCTGATATATGTTGACTATTTGCTCATACTTCCCGGAAAGAAAAATGTTTAAATTAATGAAAGTAAATACTATCCGTATATTTCTGTGTCAAACAAGATGTACAAGTGTATATTTGAATTAGTCATGCAATTTAGGATATGTATTATATCGCGGGTAAAACGGACACAGTTTATTTCATTAATTTGATCATTTCCAGTCACCGTATTTTAACATTTAACTATTTAAGAACCAGTATAATACATACCAAACCTTGTGCTTTGGGTTGGAGTTTCCAAGATTATGAATTGATGGGTAGTTTACGTGCATAAGACGGTAAACATGAGGGGCCAAAGCAGATTAATTACCATCCTTCAACTGATATTAACGACTATGCAAGGTGGAGTAGTACACTTGCCCTGTTAAGCTATTTGGGGATAATATATGGTCCCTTCTTTTTTTTTACCTACATGGAATGTATATATGGTCCCGGGATAAGCTGCTCTTTTTTTTAGGGTGGTACTGGTAAAAATTTGATAACACAGGCAAAATATTAAAGTAAACGCTACATTGAGAAAAGGAATGATTAGTCTATGCAAAGAGTGTAATAAAGAATTAACATTTTTATTAATAAGTCATAGTCTCATAGACATGTTCAATTTATATGAACCATTTTACTTTTTTAATAAACAATACTTATATGTCAATTTTCCTTCCTTAGTCTTATCTGTTGGAAAACTTTCCCCGGGAAGAAGACTTCACCTGCTAATTGGCTTTTTTATTATAGTATGGAGGGCATGTTAAGGCTGAAATATCCTAACTCATTGAAGAATGAATTAATTTGACTTGGTTTGTTGAATCTAACTTTTCTATGGAATGAAATAAAGCTTGGTATGGTATTTCATGGTCAGTTTATAAAACAAGTCAAATAAAATGGTGAAACACAGGTTTTGCATCTTTTTAATACATAAGTTTTACTGGTGAAAGTTTTTCTAATAATGCACTTCTTTGTTATGAAAAAAAAATTAGAGTAAACTTGTCTGGAAAGTGCGTAAATAAAGTATAACTATTCTTAAATTTTTATTGGTTAATTATATATAATAATTTTAAATTAAATTGAACGTCAACACACCTTTATCCTTATTCAAACATCTTAGAGACAAAATTACCAAAAAGAACTTATAGATAGAATTACTTTGGATTTTTTAAATTTTTTTTTAAATATACAACCCTGTAGAGCCAATAAAATGGGCTAGCCCAAATTGCTAGGTTTATACTTTCGAGAATAGTTTGAGTTTTTAGTTTTACAGAATTATATATGACATTTTGAGCTTCTTTTCTTTAAAATTTTAAATAGTTTAATTATGAATATCTAATTCATAACTTTGCCATAATTTACTCTTTTAATCTATACTGTTTGTAAATTTAACAGAAACTAGTTATGCATATCTACTTTATCATTGAAATATTCTTATCATAATTTTCTTTAAAGAATATAATTTAAAAATTTATTAAAATTTAAAAGGTTTATCTAATGCTTTTTTTTGTGTGAACCAAGGCAATGTTATCCCTGAACCAACATTTAAAGTTTGATGTAGAGAAATTATCAAACTAGATACAACCTCTTCCAACAAAACTTTTTTGATACACACAATTGAAGATTGAACACTTTTAAACATACTTTAGGGACCAAACTTGGAGACTTGATAATGAAAAGGAAAAAAAAACTTCGGATCTTCTGTAGCCTTTGCAGCAAAAATAGCTATGAAATCATTGGGTAAATAAAATTTGTATCTAATCCCTAGCTACTTCATAGCTAATTTTTGTTGTAGAGGCTCCCACACTGCAGAGAATCCTTACACGATGAGAAGAGATAAGAAAAAAATAATGGACATGAAATGTAATGTGACAAAAAGAGAGAGATAAAGAGGGTTAAGAGGTATAGGTGTTGATACTATTTTTATGCAAGACCACATGTATTCTTCACGGGAAGCAATGTTGTTCGAGCCGGGTAGGACCTTTATGAGCAGCAAAGCTCTCAGTCCGAGTATTTAACACAATTACACACTCAGGGATCGAATTTGAGACCACCAACTAGGATGAAACAATCAATTACCGGCTGATCCACGTGCTCGTTGGTAAATGTTAGCTTAGATGATAGAACTTAGTGCTTGAACCTGAGTTGTTGATACTGTTCAAGTGTCTATTACATCATAGTTGATTGAGGAAAAAAATATTAGAGAGAAAATCATTAGTACGGACTTATTAAATTTTTTCACGCCTTAAGTAGAAAGAATATTGAAAAGACAACAAAACTCAATTTGAATCTCCTTCTTTTACCTTTCAATTCTTGGCTAAGGACCCGGATGCTAAGAAAGTCTCAACTTAAGTGCTTCACCGCCAAGAAAAGCATGGTATAACTATTAGAGTCCCACGTCGTTCAGATATAATGCCAAGTTATAATATATAAGACTTAGACAATTCTTACTCTACAAGTTAGTTTTTGGGTTGAGTTACACCTTGAGGATTACCTACGAATATTAACGAGGCAGAATGAATTATATACTACATCTATCCATACCTACTAAAATTAACAAAACGAGTATACGTTAATATTTAAGAATTCAAATTTAAAAAAAATCAAGAGAAAATGACATATAATATATTATGATATTATATTGTATTAATTTTATATAATATAAATTAACATTATATAATATTAATACAAGTTAATGTATTGAAAATATTATTATAAAATAATAAAATTAAATTTTATCTCATCATAAAATAATAAAAAATCTTAATATTTTAATATATTTAATAGAAAATATATTTTAATGAGTGGTACCCGTGGGGCGGGTAATATAATATTTGTCCCCACTAATTTAATAAATATACGGGTACTCATTGCTGGTATATCTACGAATATCCACAAGTACAAGTATTTTTATCATTCCGCTTTAGGCAAGGGAGGTGAGTGCATTTCAAAAACTAAATGGGAGGTATTTGTCATTTAGACAAACCTCAGGGGAGGTGTGTGCAATTTTCCCTATAATATATAAGACTTAGGCAATCCTCATTCTACAAGCTAGCTTTTGGGCTTGAGTTAAGCCCGGGTCAAAATCTAATAATAACTTCCTCTAACGAGTCACTACCATGGTTATTAATTCAAATTGTGAATTTTTAGACTAGTTTTTTAATCATAAATTGTAGAACGTATCAAATTGTAAGATTCATAAATGTAATAAAAAATTTAAAATATAATATTTAAATAATGTCTTAAGTGTATAGTGGTCAATATATACATAAAAAATAAAAAATTTAGATCATAAAGTTATAACTATATCTCATAATTGAATATAATATAAGCCAATAAATAATAAAGTAATAAAATTACATGAAGCCGTGAATATTATCCAAAAAACAATGGTGAGTATGTGTGTATTACAATTGACTGAAATTAAAAGAATGAGTTGAATCATATACAATATTTGAATCACAAGTTTTGAGATGAATTATATCATTTTATTGATTCAATTCGCGATTCAGAACAATATCCAATTCAACACCCGATATGTATAATTTTATTGATTACTCAATTCGGATCCTATGATTCAAATAGTGAATCATACGTTTTATATAACTATGGTCACTACCACCTTAGCCTTCTCAACCACCGCTTCTACCTTGTCACCTCCAGCACCACCACACCCAATGACTCGTTTCCTAATAAGCAAAACATCGACCACCTTACCTTTTTTTTGGTATTAGCCACATGTATCCCTATTACCATGGCCAATTTAGTCACAGTTAAGGCTCTTCACCCTTCCCGAAGAGTGTGTTTAGTGGGGATTGAACCCGGGAAGTCTACCCATTTTCTTTTTGTTCCCTCTTTCTTCGATTTGTTATTTCTCCCATTTTCATTCAGTATCCAAATATATTGTTAAGTAAAAATTTTAATTGATAATTTAAATATTAATGTGTTATTATATTAGTTTTCAAAATATATTTTTATCAAGTAATTTTTTAAAATATTTATGAGGGACAAATTGAGAAATTATTTAAAGTGGGATAGAAAGGTCTAGAATGCATAATTAAGTAATATTAGTTAAATTTTATTTATCAAGTTAAAAAAATTATTAATGTTCCCCGGTTTCACTCTTTGAAAAAAAATTCACACAGTAGTGATAATAAGTGAATTACTGAGCTTTTTTTTAAAAAAAAATCAGTATAATAGCTGCTCCATTTAACTCAACTTAATACTTCATGAGAACAGGTGTTTAATTAAAAATTTAAAATAAAATAAGGGGAAAGAATTTTATATATAACAAATAGGAAGTATTTGAAGGAAGGGGAGGCAAGGCACCCTTGAATCCTTCTGTGAATAAAATAGGGATCGCTATCACTTCTTTACTTTCCTTTTCCGTCTTCTACTCTGTCTCTCTAATAAAAATATAACACCTATATAGAGAGGAGATTGATAGATGAGAAAGAGAATATTTTATTGAAATATTATATATATTTTATTGAAATTACGAGGAAAGAAACATAAAAATTAAAAGACATGGTGATTTCGGTATCCAAAATCATAAGATTTTGTCTTATTTTACTTTATCAATTATATTATTTGTATTACTTTTATTTTATCATATTGCATTATTTATAAAATAAAACTCACGGATCATATATTTTTCAATGGAAAACACTAGTAATACAATCCTTGCCATACCCATTATTATTAGTTGTAAAGAATCTCTCATCATATTGAGCGGGGAATCTATATAATTTATTTGGTGAGACTCACTTGAATTTCTATTAATAAAAATGTTATGTTATGTTGTAAAATATTATGTTAGGGAGTATAATTAATGTTGTCATTCCTTATTTTATAATTATCAAACACTACATAAGAAATTATAATTCACCCCGTAAAGAGACTTTTGTCTCAATATTACTTCAAAATGTATGATTTTAACCTTAACATTTGTTTTTTTTTCAATCAATAATTAGTTACCATGTCAACTTTACCCGTAAATTACTTTAGTAGGGCGAACTCTAAATAGTTAAATCTCCGTGTTGTCAACTTGTGGATATAGATCCAATCCCTACATAGGTAAATTCATTTCCTTTCGTGTAAAAAAAGGTAGTTCGTAGGTAACTATCTAAGCTAATTTCTGAATCTGGACTTCAAGCTTTGCCAAACCCAATCATAAGTCATAACTAAGAAGTGGTCTTTCTTTAATTATTGATCTTCGAGGACGGCTAATCATGGCTAGTTAAGATCAAAATCTTGCTTTTTTTTTAACTTTTAGCTCAGATTCTCTTGAAAGATTTGGAAGGTTTTAATATTAAAAATAAATAAATTATCTTTATACATTAAATTGAAATTTATTTATGTTATTTGAAAGTGATTAAATATATTATTCCTTAAATAACAACTTATATTATTGATTTGTTAGCAAATTAACAACTATCCACATTAATAACTAATAATTAGGTCATCATTTATTGGTTTGAAAATATCATAAAAATTTTAGGGTACAAATAATATCTTTTGGTACAAATTAATAATTTCATGATTTCCGTTTCATATTTTTTGTACGAATATTTGAGCATATATTTTATATAAAATGAAAGATTCACTAAGTAATAAATTAAAGTCAAAATTTAAATAATTTATTATATATAAAATTTAATTGTGAAGTTTTAATTAATAATTATGGGTTTTCACTTTTTCAATAAAAAAAGTTTAGAGGGATGAAGTCCCTTGGTAGTCGGTAAAACAAATGATTTGACTATGTATGACTCCTCTAAAATGTAAATATGAAATACACTTTAAAATATAAAACGTAATGTCACAAACATTAATTAAATACATTTAAATAAATTATGAAATTGTTAAAATACCAACAATTAATTAAGAACTTTAACATTTATAATGTGCATTAATATATAGTTTGTCCTACAGAAACAGAACGAACAAAATGCACATGTAGTCTAGGGGAATCAAATCCTAATTTTGTATCTGCACCTTAAATAACACGGTGCATAACAATTATGCTCCAAGACAATATTCATTGATGGTTGGAGATTTAATGATTGAAAGGCAATACCCACCATAAAATATCATACGGGATAGATTTCTTGTATTCATTTTACATACGAGAACTATATATCAGTTAGCATTTAAATATAAGATATTTGATAATTTCTTAAAATATTAATAAAATTATGAAAATTAACTATGAAATTAAACTGGTTTTTTTAAAAGGAAAAATCTATTTTTAAACTTATTACTTCTACTCTAATAGTCTAATTGTTTTAAACTTTTTCTGCCTTTCGATTTTTTCCCTCTCTCTTTTTGAACTAAATTTAAGCGTGTTTATTAGATATATAAATCTTTATTATAATAATTATTCGTTCATTCAATAATCGTTGCATAACATTTTTAAATCTAAAAAATTTAAAATGACATTATTTTAGAACTAATTTAAAATAAACAAGAACTAAACTGATTTTAGTTCAAATTAATTACAAAATATTATGAATTTATATAACTATTTTATCTTGAAAGTTATAGATAAGTTTTTCTAAATAAAAAACTTAAAAAAACTATTTTTATGGTATATTAATTGTGAGATTTGAGCTATACCCAATTCAGCTATAAATTTATTGGCTAAAATCCAAGAAGTTATCACCCCTTATCTTTATCTTGTTCCTGTTATATGAGATTTTCAGATGCAAGGTTTTATTTATTTTTGTTTCCATGTTGAATACATATCAAGTTGGGATTAAAATACATTCTTTACATTAAAAGAAATTTTGAGAAATAATAACAAACATATGTTAAATTTGATGGCAACATTATTGGAAGAAAATGATATTATAATAAATTTTTTGTATTTTTTTATGAGCTATTCATAAATATAAATACTTTTATTGGTAACTTGCCCTTTTTAAAAAATTCTAAACATTTTACATGAATATAAAAATATTTTTAAAAAAAGTTTTTTAATAAAAAATTAGAAAAATGGAAGCATGCATTGCGCTTAGAGTACGGAGTGGGCATCAAACAAAGGACCAACTTGGTAGATTGGGGGAAGACTGTTGGTTCCGTGCCAACAGGTTTTGGCTTTAAAAAGAAAAGATATTGTTTGAAATGAATTATTAATAGCATTTCATCAACAACAGACAAGATCATGGGGGTGTTGCACTTTGGAGATAAGATGCTGATGGAATTGACTAATAAAATATGACACATTAAGTTTACATTAATTAATCTCAAAGTCCATTACTGGATAACTAGTTGAAACTTGAAAGAGAATATTTATATATCATTGACATTATCCTAAAGACAGAATCCTACCAACAAGATAAATCCACTTTCTTGTGTTTTGGACTGTATTGATGCCTCCATTTCGGTCTCTTGGATTTGCTTTAGAAGCCATCCTTTTTTTTAATTCCTGTTCTTTTAAACTAACAAGGAACATAAAATGTTAGTTTATTAAGTAAAGCTATCAACCACATACCAAGCCATATCCCCTTCTTTATTTTTCTATTTAAGGATGTGAATGGATTCATTATGGAAATCGTTCCTATACGAGAATATGTATCAACCTGCTATAAGGAAATTGTCAACTTTGCTAATTAATGATGTGTAAATTATTCATTCACTTATTTCTAAGAATCTGTATATTTTTTCTTCCAGATTCTCTTTTTTGGTTTTTTCAGAATTCATAATCCTTGATCTTCTCTTAGGATAAGATGAGCATAAGAACAAACAAGCCCATATTTGCATTTTCACCTATATATAATCTATAGATTCTCTCTCTTTTTTTTGTCTATGTTTTTTCCGCTTATTTTCAAAAAGGAAATAGTTGGTTTTTTCTTCCCTATCCTCC
Source organism: Sesbania bispinosa (assembly GCA_026901365.1). NCBI lineage: Eukaryota > Viridiplantae > Streptophyta > Magnoliopsida > Fabales > Fabaceae > Sesbania > Sesbania bispinosa. The sequence goes on from QLOH01000020.1 coordinate 2,681,328, forward strand.
CAATGGTAAAGCGATAGATTCGATTTCTAAATAAGTAAAATTTGTATTGAATACAAGTGTCCACCTATGTTAGAAAAGGCAGTGCTAAGGCCTTCTTTCTTATGATTCTTGTTAGCATTGCAAGTGCCAGTAAATAGTAATGCAATTATATAGTGAAAATTATTAATTTAATTTAATAGTCAAGTATTAAACAGTCTGACAAAGTTGTCTTCTTTTAAATAGTTACATCAAGTATTGGACATAATATTCTCTCAAGTTTCAGTCATTACAAATTGTTTTTTATCTGGAATCATAAGGGATGATAACAAGAAAGTCCTTGATATACTTTTTTAGGTTTTTTTTTTCTGTCCAATTCCATGATCTACTTTTTTTTCATGCACAAACTGTGTGTGGGGCATGGGGTTTGTGTCTACTATTGGACCTAAATTGAGAGGAATAATAGTAAACTGTTTTTTGGGGTCGAAAGGAATAATAGTAAACCTACGTTTATCGGGTTATAATTGGCCCAGTATGAGAGTGTTGACCAAGTGGCAGCCTAGCCTTGAGCATTTGATGTGGGAGAAACTATTCAGTGTTTTTATTTTGATGTTAGAACTTTCTCTATTTTTACTTTCACAATTATTAAAAAAATCTGACTGATTAGACATCATGAGACCAGTCTCACCTAACGACTTTTTTTTTTTCATTTACTAGAATAAATATGATTTTTTAACTGTAAAAAAATTATAATTTATCACATTTACTCATGCGAATTTAAAATCAAAATATTTTTTTTTCAAAACTACCAAACATATTGACACCATAATCAATGCAAGTTTGCATCCACTTAACACGAGATTCTTAGATACAAAATAAAAATGTAGTCAATTGATAAATGATTAAATGCCAACACAATTTAAAGTAATTTAAGTGCCAAAATGGTGACTAGTCCCAACCTAGATCGACTTTTTTTTTTTCGTAATTCTTTATTCCCCGCTATAGGATAAATTTGAGATATAAATAATGTTTATTTGACACGAACAACACAAGCGTAAAGCGCGGTTTTTCAACATCCCAGCTGAAAGTAGAAGTTTTAAAGGGCTTTTCAATTTTTATGACCTTTATATACATCCTCTGTTGTTCAATAATTTCACAAAAATAAGCGAGCATAGGATAGGAGGGAGCAGAATTCTCCATGTCACTGTGGTTACAACTCTTTACAGAGGCCACGTATCATGCACATCAATGCCTGCAAAATTCTGGCCAAATCAAAGCCAGCAGCAAAATCAATAAGAACTGCATAAAATAAGACCGTAAAACTTTTTCTGCCAAGTGGCTTTAGGCAATTCATTTCATACTATGATCATACAAGTGAACTCAACGCACAAGGATTGATATCAAACATGAAATTGGGGCATACACAAACGACTCAACTGCTATATTAATTGAAATGTTAAACAAACTAAAACAGGTCAATTCATACATAGCATAAATGATGTCGCAGCTGAGAAAATGGACCTGCTCAAAGTGCCATCTCAGCCTGCAAAGCTGCCAGTTCATCTTCTTCAGGAGTGGGCCTCGTAGTCACAGGGCGAGTAGGTTGCCGCCCAGCTGGGACATGCACTGGGGCCGCTGGAGCTGTAGTTGCAGGCTGAAGAAGCTGTTCTTCCAACTCAGCACCCTCTAGCTCTTCAAGTTCTGCTTCCAATTCATCCTGAAAAGGCAAAACATATACAGAATGCTGCCCCGGTTAACTCATATTTTACATATATATCAATGATGAATAACAATTCAATCAAAAGACAAATATTTCCCATTTCCAAAGAGTACAAATAAAATTAACATTTGAGAAAATGACCTCATCAAAGTCGGCAGCTGCACCAATTGGAGCTGACAATGCTTCCTGAATCTGTTTCATGTTCTCTGTCTGTTCATTGATCTCATCCATAGTCTTGTCAACGTCATCAATATTCCTGAAAAAAAATCATTGCAACTCAAAAATGTCACAACCAGAAGATTATCAAATAAGATGAGAAAGAGCATGAAACAACATCATCGACATGCATGAAGAAAAGTTTCCACAAATATATAGCAAGCTTTTCAGGCTTTAAAACAAGTATAAAACAGACATGTAATATAAAGAAGAACATATCAAGAATGAAATCACAAAAACGATAACATAAATAGTGGTATGTACGTTGCTTTTTGCATAGCCTTCATAGCAGCTGCTCCAGTTCTCAATGCATCGACTGTTTCTGTGGTTGCCTTGGCACCTTCCAACATTATCATCTGTAACACAAATCACCAGCATAAGATATAAATAATACTAAAAAAGCTGCATCATGTCATATTCATCGTTGCCATAACCAAACTGGACCAGTTGGTCAGACACATAAAACCAGGAAATGGTCCTCCTAATGATATATTTTTCTTTCATATTATATATTTATACCAGGCACATAAACCACTAAAAAAGCACGGGAAAAAATATCCATTCAAATGAAACACCCATGTTTTGCAAGAAAACCTCAGAAATGTCTATGGGTGGGAAATAATGTCGTAGAAAATTGACACGTGGCTGGGCTTCTGAAAAGGTTTAAAATAGATAAAATATACGTAGATATATAAAACACCAGTTGAACTCCGCTACCCTAAACCTTTCATTTCGCCAATTCAATGGTCTGTCTGGTTTGAAAACATTGGTTGTATACTTGTATCTACTGAATACAAAGTTGCAATTAGCATACTCACCTGGTCATGAATACGCAATTGGAAGTTCCCAAGCTGCTCTATTTGCTGTTCATATAGCCTCTTCCTCTTCAAACACTGTATTGCAGCTGCATAAGGCAGAAATTCAAAAACAATGTCACAATAAATTAGTATACCATTGACTCATGTGGGGCAGCTTCAGTAATAATGGATTCCTAAAGAGGTGTGCTTTAGACTTAGTTTTTTTTGGATAAAATGTGTACAGGTAAAGCCTGTCCAAGGAAATTCAGTAAAAAGTGCCCCATAAATGGCTGTAGGAAGAGGGTTCAAACATTGCTGCATTAAGGGAGACTCGCAAGTCACAACTAAGTTATGCAACCCAAATTCTGATTTTCTATTTTAATATAAGGAAAAGATGAATAAAATAATAAAGTGTAAAGTAATTTTATTTTATTATTTTTTTAAAAAATAAAATGGATGTGCCTCTCATGTGCCACTAAGCTACAGTTAAAAGTAGAGTGAAAAAGAGATGAAAATCTTAGGGTCTGTTTGGTAGAAGAAAATATTTTCTATTTCCACTTCTTGTTTTCAGTTCTCACTTTTGATTACAAAAATGTTGTATTGTTTTCACTTTATATCCTATTTTCAACAATTTGTACAGGAAACAATAAAAACAAATGTTTAATTGAAACAATATTTCTTATGGAATCTGTGAAGATATCAAACCAAAATATGAAACAAAGTGAAATTTTTGTAATTAAAATGAAAATAGGAAACATTTTCTCAAAGTTAACAGGCCCTTGATTGCTAATGGTTGAGTGGTTCAAAATGTTCGATTGCTAACTTTTGTAGCTGAGGGGATGTATTTGCAACTCACTGAAAATTGTAGTGTGTCAATGTGATTGTATTTTTCCCAATGGAAAAATGTTACCCAGTACCATGTTTTGAACAGTCAAGAATAGAGTCAATTTATATTCCACCATTATATACGGCACATCTAGTTTACATATAGGAATAGGATGAAAATAAATTGTTCAATGACAGCGGTGGGTGGGTGGGTGGTGTAATGACGGTGGTGGTGGCGGTGGCATCCATAAAAGTAAAGGATATTTTTTGTTATTTTAAGAAAATAAACTGAGTAAAAAGGTAATTGCAATCAATCTTGAATGGAATGCCTTTCACATTCCAACATACCAATGGAATGAACTTTTAGCTCATTCCAACTCCCACCACCCCAATTCCAACAGAGCAAATGGACTCTTTTGGCAGCCTTGACATGTTATTCTTCATGATACCATCATAAATTCATAATGTAAAACCCAGGCGTACATTCATAATGTCCACAGTAACAGAAAATACACACGCGAAATAAGTAGGGAGGAGGGATGCATTGTTATATCCCAATGGTGTCCTCTATAACAATCATCCATGAGTTTTGCTACATACCCCTTTTATTCTTTGCCCTAGTGAAGTCTTTGGCTTTTTCAACTTCTGTTGCAGCCTTTTTAAGGAGCACTTTCTCCTTTTTCTCTAGCATTTCAAGTGTCTGCATGATTCAAGGAACAAAATATTCAAGATGGGAGATCTTTTCCCTCAAAGTTTAAATTACTGGTAGAAACAACCAATAAACTTTGCACACATTGATTGTTATATGATTGAACAATATTTGGAAAACTATACAAATACAATACAAAGTTCCACAATATAACAAAGAATTTAGTAAGGAAAAAACAGATAATAAAATCACCAGCTGGCTACTGAGGTTGTTTCTCAGATAACAATGTGAATGTAATTAGTTTATTAGTCTTAGCTAAGATCAAGCAATTTCCATAAAAGTGATAGAAGAAAAAACTTCACAAAGGGGGCAGGAAGAAGACAAAAACATTCCTTCTGCTTCTTCAGATTGTAAAATGCAACATCCTTATTGTTGTAAACCAAGTTATAAGAAGAAATTGAAGGCTTGATTTGAGCCATGGAATGGAGCCATCGTTATTCAACACCCACAATACACAGGAAATTCGTTTCTTCATAGTAAAAAACACTAAAATTATACTTCGAATTACAACATAAATATAAGTTATATAACTATAAATTGAAGACAGAACAGTTCTATTTATCTAATCTAATATGCAGAATACACAAAGCAATATCGAGTTGGAAAAGTGAATAATTTCCCGATTCGAAAAAGTATCGACAGTTAAATTCGACTTGCCTCGTTTAACTTGTCTAAAGTGGTTAGAGCATTGGCTTCCTGCTTAGGTTTACCAAACATCCGGGAAAACATGGTTGATCAATAGGTGTTGAAACACGGATCCCCTTGTGAATCGAAGAGGAAAATTAAAGGAACAAGATCAATCGAGAACCGGATTCGCCACTCGATATCCCTGGAACAGCAAAAGAATTCATCAGAATCGAAGGTTCGTTCGAAATTGTAAAAAAGAATTATGGTGATGCAGAAAGGTGGAGACGAACTAACCCTGTCGAATAGTTAGGGTTTGGAGTGAGAGAGAGGGAACACGAAACAAAATCAATAAAGACTTCAGATGGAATGAGGAGAAGGAACGCGTATGGTAGGTGTTGGTGTTGAAGAATGGAAGCAAAACACGAGAAAGAAAGAAAGTGAATGGAACTTGCTTTGCTTTACCCCTTCCTTCTTCACTCCTCCACGCGCGTTAACTCTGGTTTGTAATATGTAGATCGTTTTACCAATTATTTAAAAAACTCTCTTAATTTGGTGGAATTGAATTTATGTGATTTTCAATCCACAATAAAAAAATATGTTAAAGAATGTTATGCTAACATTTTTTTAGATTTATTAATTTAAGTTGAATTGGATGAATTTTTTAAGGGGACAACAAACTCTCCCAACACTTTTATATTTATAAAAAGGATTAACAAATGCTTAAATGCGAAACATTGTTTTATAAAAATAAGCTTCTTCTAACTTAACTAAGGATCATTGTTTAATTGAATGTTATCCGAGTGATTTGTTAGAATTCTTTACATCCAGCAAATCAATTTTTTCGTCGAATTATTTCAGATTGATAAATAATTAAATAATATCACGCACTCAAGGTTATTTATGTAATATTTATTTATGATTTCTCAAAAAAAAAAATGGTGATGTTATCAGTTTCGGTATAATTTTATTCATTGTCATTTTACGTTTAATTAACAATTATGTATTGCATGTACCAAATTATACACAACTAAAGTCATCAAGATAGAAAGATGAACTTCATGCATAAAAATAGTTATTTATTCATGATACCTATGAAATGTCCATCTATGAATCCGCGGAACAACTATAACTATGCATAGGATAGGATGCCACTCATACAACTTAAAAATACGCCAAGACATTAATAGAGTCTGTGATTCACTCAGCTAAGTGTCTAACCAGCAAATCCTAAACCATTCTCAAATTCAAAACCATTCTCAAATTCAAAACCATTCTCAAATTCAGGATCCAAAATTGTTACCAAATCATTCTCACGAGAACATTGCCCTTTCCTCCTAATGCCACCTTAACCCCCTATAACCTGGTCTCTGTCTCTCTGATGGGGACTGGCTGTTCCTATCTTCAACTGCTTTTATCCAACCAAAGGAAATATGAAAAAGAGTAGCTGAATCCACACAAAAACTCATCTTGATTCTATACTGTTGGCTGACAAAAATATGAGGGTCAATCCATATGATAGATTGAAAAAACATTTTAGTTCATCTGGTCCATTCTGCTCCAAAATGCTTCTTATGTTCATTCCTCCACCAGGTCAGAACATCAATTCTAGCTTGCTTTGTAGGCATACATGTATTCACGAAGCTTTCTTACCTCTTCTGATGACTCAGTTAGTAAATGATCCACGTAGAGGCAGATTGCAGATCCACTACAGCATAGTGTCCGAGCAATGCACTTATTTAGTTAATGCTCAACAAAAAGGAAAAAAAAAATCTCACAAACAAATGGGAATCATGACATACCCAAGAGGACCAGATGGCAGCCAGATAATATCCCAATGGAACTTTGGCAACCTACCAAAAAATTGTTATTTTCACACAGACACAGTAAAAGATAAGAACCAAGCACCTTAAATAGGGGATACAAAAGGCAGAAAACACAACTCAAGAGTGTGCAAGAAGCACTACAATATAGCAAACGTTTATTTTGTCCTCCATCCCACTATTACTAGAATGGATTATGTACATTCTTCTGTTATCCGACGGCCTCTTGATTCATGTAGCTGGAAAATCCAAACTGAATACACATATCAAATACCAATGCCCAGAGTTTCATTATATATTTTATGTCACTTTTATAACTTTATAACTGGTTTACCAATATATTGGATCCATACGGAGTATATAAAAAGCATCAGTCGTGCTTATCTAATAACTTTACCTCAACATGTAATATAACCAGAAAATTGCCAGAACAATGCCAGTATACCATGAGTATTGGATCCATCTCCTGTGATGCAGGAGTTTCCGTAATTGACATCAGAAAATAGTCATACCCTGAAAAATAGGAGTTAAGTCCAGAAAAAATATATGAAATCCACACAATGAATGCATGAAAAAAAGAAAAAAAAAATTATCATGGATTCAGAACAAGATTACTATTTACTAATATATACTAACTTAAAAAGCAAAAAATACTTGCTTCCTGCTTTAAAACATAAACATGTAAATGTTAATTAGCGATGGTTTTTAATGTGTTCACTTGGCAGCGAGCAACTACGTACTATTTTAAGTTACGATTGAATCATGAAAGGAACGATATATTTTGCTAATTAAACGAAATATACCTGCAAAGCAGTTTCCAGGTCAGAAGGTGAACAATCTCCATAAAAGTTCTCATATATGCCCCAATCTTGGTACCAACTTCAGCTCTCTTATTACCAGCAAGTATATCCATTAGGACAGATGAGATGGTCTATAACCAAACACACCAATTTCCCCAGCAATAGTTGGTCCCATTGAGCAAGAGAAATACTCTCTCTCTGGGAGTTCAGACAAGCCCCCATATGAATACCCTGTGAAGATAACCTGTTGCAACACATCTTTAGATTAAAACTGATATAATTTTCATGCTAAAAAGTCCTAACACCACCATTAATAATGACACACTATTTCATGGGAGTAAGAGTACTTGCTGATGCCTAACAACAAATGCATGTGTATGCTAATTTCAATTTTATGTTACTAAACAACAGAAAACTCAAATCTGTGGCTCTACAAGCAGCATATGTATGATCAAATATAAACCAGGAGCTCCAGTTTCTTGGACACTTCAAGTGTAGGTAGCCCTTGGACTTTGACCTTTCACACATGAAAAATTTGGCTGACAAGACGTATCAATCTAATTATTCCAATATATCCTTTCATTTTAACATACAACAACAGCGAACTTGAACTCTTAGTATCAAGACTATTTTGTAGTAGGGTCAGCCCGATGCCATTTATAAACTCATTTTATTCAGTGAATCAGACAATAACTGAAATGAACGAATTGGCCAAAAAAGGCCTGCTTAATAAAATACAGATTTTTATTCCAACAGATATCCAAATCCAAATATATACATGTGAAAGAACAAAAAGGATGAATAACAAGAATATACATTTTACAAGAACAGAGCAGTGATCCTGAGCAGGACAAGATATATACAAATAAATCTGATTAAAAAAAATCTATCAACAAGGAGGCGTCTTCCAGAAGATATTTTGTAATGCTGATTCATAGTTCATACACAAATCCACATAAGAATGCCACTTCTAATTTATCTGGCTTCTTCCAACTTCATCTACTTTGTTAATACAGTTCGCTACCAGCATATTTCATACTCCCCTTTCTGATCTCTCAGCTAGTTTCTTCCAACTTCCTCTAGTTTGCCAACACAGCTTAGAAAGATTTTGTTGACATTTTGAGTTGCTTAACATCTGATGCTTATTCATACTTCTTGGAATTGCTTAAAATCCATCAATCTCCTTAACTAATTGTATATTGTCAAATGGCGTAGCAAATCAAAGATTACTCTCCCATTTATTAGAGTAGAGAAACCACTGGCCAAACTAGATTCCATCAGAGACCCAAGTATCCTTGATTCCTTCTTTCCATATTCCCCATCTCCATCTAACCCTTGGGAATTTGCCTCTGCATGCAGAGATGAGGTTGCCAGCAACATAAGAATCAACGTCACGGTGGATGAGCAGAGAAACATCTACTAATTTTTTGCAATTATCCAAAATGGAGAAAATAAATGCAAGAGTGAACTCAATGTCATGGACCACTAGATGTGCAACAAGTTCTTTTATTGTCTTCATCCCAACCCCATCTTGTAAACCTCCCCGGCGGAAAGAAGTCTCCATAACAATCCAAGCTCCAGGACCTAAATTAAGATAGCTTATGTTTGGGAAAGCTTCCAAAATCGTATCAAGGCCAAAATCAGTCACTTCAACTTGCTGTGGTCTTCTGACCAAATCAAAAGTAAGTCTCTTTACCATGATGCAATGACGAAACATTTTAATCAGGAAACCAAGAGCGACGCATTCTAAATCAAGCTGAAGGCATTGTATATTAGTACAATTTTTCAACTTAAGCTCATCAGTGTTCTCAATAGAGAGATTGAAAGTGGACAAGGATGGGGCATCAAGGACAAGCAATCTAGGTTTGATGCACTTGAGGTGGAAATCAACAAGGCTAGGTGCAGATATAATCAAAGAAAGGGGAGCATTTGAGACTGACCATTCACAAGTTTTAAGGTGTAAAAGATTAATCGTTGGCTCTTTGAGTCCTCCAACCCCAATAAGATGAAGCTGTGTAAGATTAGGGAAACAAGTATTAATCCTGCTCAAGTCCTCATCATCCAATCTTACAAACTCAAGGGTCAAATTGGTGAGCGTTGGCATCGAACACAAACTATCTACAGATAACCAAGCGTTCTTAATCACCAATTGCACCAGACTATGGCCTGCACCGCATACATATTCATCACAAAGCAAAATCATGCGCAGTTCTTCCATGAAATCGAACACAAGCAATTAAAAATAAAAAACAATAAAATAATAAGTTCCATGTTAAAATTATTTTAATATTAATTGTGGTTAGGGAAATTAGATGATAAAGAAAGGGAAAAAGGGAATTGAGAAGCTAACAGGTTGTAGAGATCAAGGACAAGGCTTCGGATCGTCGCCAACAAGATTGAACCCAGAAATCAGAGACGGACAAGGATTTGAGAGCGTGGGAAATGGAGGGAAGCCATTCTTTCATGAAGTTGGGATTGGTGAGGTAGAGATCGTCGGACTCGTCCTCAACGTCGTCGAAGGAGATGCCGCCGAGAGAGCGATCGACGCCGAGAGAGACGGACTCGAGGTTCCGGCAGCGGCGGATGAGGTCCTTCAAAACGGTTTTGAAAGGGGGTGACGAGGTGCCTGGTCTCCGGTGAGCGAGACTTGAGGTAATGATACATGGAACACACCAGGTTCACCGAACGTACGTCGTAGGAAGCGGCGTTTAAGCTCTTGGAGACAAGCCTGCACCGTGCCAGATCGGCCGAGTCACTGACTCGACTCAGAATTTCGACCACCAGCGAAGACGGAAGCTCCTCCATCATCGACTCACAGGATTGGGAATTGCATTGCACCACACCACAAGAGATACGAGACAGAGAAAGAAAGAGTGTATTTGGAATTCATTTTCTTCATTATTTTACATTTTTTTTTTATTTGGGGCACATCGTTGAAATGTCGAGTATGCCCTTACATCAGAAACCGCAATTTGAAAAACCCTTGCCTTGCCTGTTGTTTCTTGCTCAAGCTCAAGCCCAAGCCCAACGGCCATCTGCACTCATCTCTTCTTTCCTCCATGTCATGACTCATGAAACACCGTCAATTACAATAATTTTGTAATTACATTCTATTTCTTTCTGCTTGTTTTGCCTTTCTTTTTCCTTATGTAACCAAAACAAAATTACAAATTTTTTTGTATCCCTTTGTTATTGACATATTGTTGTTGTTTTCCATGAATTATTATTTGGGATAGCATGAGGCAAAACATAACTAAAATCCTTTAATATTTAGATAACTAGTATTTAACGCGTGTATAATTTTTTACATATATAGTTTTGGATGAAATATTTTATATATATATATATTTGTTTTCATCTTTCATTATAAAAGAGTGCTTACTTCTTAAAATAATAAATTTGCAACACAAAATTATTTTTGAAATTTTACATTATTTCATATATTTCAGAATAAAACCCACATAAAAAATTTACTATTCTAATTTTAAAATTTGAAAAAAAAGAAAAAAAATATAAATATTCAAAAGCCATAAATTGCACAATTAATTGCTAAGATAAAATGTATTGGGTAAATTTTTTAAAAAAAATTACAAAATAAAAAATTCTAAAATATTTTTTATAGTTTAATTCATTTTATTGTCATGGACGATGTTTAGCCAATAAATAACTTAACTCTAGATATTCTCATTATAATATTGTTTAATTTCTTTTTAACTCTTACAATTTTTATTTTTATTGTATGTTTCTTGGTCTAAGATGAACTTTTGGCAGAGGTGTCAATTCGAGTTGTCCAACCCAGTTCGATGCGTGTAGTGGCTTTTGTCGGACTTGACTAAAAAGCCCAGAAGTTATTCGGATTAGGGTAAAAACCCGTGAGTTATTCGGGCTTTTAAAATATGTGTCTGAGTCCTATATTTTTTACGGGCTTTTTAGGGGTCAGGCCAGCCCATTTTGTCGACTCTACCTTTTAATAATAATAATAATAATAATAATAATAATAATAATAATAAGAGTAAACTAGCAAATTGGTCCCTAACTTTTTTAGGGTCATGCAGTTTAGTCCCTAAGAAATAGAAAACCACAATATAGTCCCTGACTTTTTATTTTTTCTTTCACTATAGTTCAACTGTGTGTTTCCCATTAATTTTTTTACGACGTGTCACGTTTAGTGACACTTTGTCTCACTATTTGTCACTACAGTGTCCACTATGGCACAAAAATGATGTGGTTTGTCAAATTTATAGCTTGAAAGACTTCAACTCCAACCATTGTGTGTTTCCCTATTTCCCCCTTTTCTCCCTTCTTCCCCTTTTTCATTGGAATGTCTCAACTCCATTCACGTTATTTTTGTGCCGATAGCAAATAGTATGATACAGTGTCATGAAACGTAACACATCATAAAAAAATTAACGGGAAACACAGTTGGACTATAGTGAAAGAAAAAACAAGTAAGGGACTATATTGGGTTTTTTTATTTCTTAGGGACTAAATTGCATGACACTAAAAAAAGTCAACCACCAATTTGCTAGTTTACTCCAATAATAATAATAATAATACAATTATTTTTGTAATCAACATTTATCTCATAAGAAAAGAAAATTGCGGAGCCAAACCATTTCATCCGAGGAATGAAAATATCATTTATAACATTGGTCTAGAAGTAAAACCAATAAAATAAAAAACAAAGAACTACTACCACAATTCACAATTTAATACCTTTGTTGCTCAATCATCTCTCTAATACAAATGGTAGAATTCATTAAAACTACAAAATTCTATCAATAGTTTAGTTATAAAAAGAACAATAATACATTAGCTAATATGACATAGACATTAATCGGTAAGTAGGACTAAACTACACAAAGAAATTGTCTTGGACGCAAAAAAAAAAAAGGCCCATTTTGTCTAAAATTAATACTGAGTTGCTTTTTACACCTCCTTTTTATTATTCTCACTCCCAATAATGTTTGTCATTTTCAAAATTCTCATCCTACCCTTCGCCTCCCCACCATCACACCACCACCACCACTACTACTACCACCACCCCCACCCCCACCCCAATTTGCAATTTTTTGACCTTTAGTGACGAACAACATTAGGAACAAATTATGTATTAGGAACAAATTTCGTCTCTGATTCAAAGACTGATTTTGTTCGTCACTAAAAGTCAAAAATTGTAAAAAAAAAATATTTTTCCTGAAATTTCCAGAATTATATATCTGGAAGTTAGTTTTTTTCCATAAATTATTCTTCGAAAGTCAATATTAGCATTTGGTTTTCGGAAGTGTTATTTTTTAGAAATTTATTTTCGAAAGTATTTTTTAAAGAAAAAATTAATGGAGTGGTGGGTGGTGTTGGGAGGTAGATGTGGGATGGGATGGTTATCATACAAACAATATTAGGAGTGCGAATAGAAAAATGAGAGTGTTAAAAGTAACTCCTGTATATTTTTACCTAATAAAACAAGAAACAAAGTCGGCCATTTTGTTTTTCTGATCCGTGGCCGCGTACATATGTTTTGCTTTTTAACAAACAAATGTGATGTAGCCTAAAGGGAAATTATTGGTGTACCTAAAAATAAAGAGAAAAATCATAGAATAAGAATTGTGATGAATAATATGATGATGAGAAATAAAAGATTATAATAAAAAAAATAAGATGAAAAATAAAATATATATTTTTTGTGTCAATCACAAGTATCCCTTATTAATAGAGGTAATCTTATTCCGACTTATAATAATAGTTAAAGATTTCCCACTTCTCCTTAAGAGTGTGTTTTGTAATAAATGGAAAATAAGATATAAGTGTATATATTAATCACTACTCTAACTTAATGGACATTTTAATAATGCAATTCCATGTGAACAGCAGATTCAAAACGGCAATATGCATGCCTTGCATTTTTCATGTTTGCACTGCATCTATCTCAACCCATAATATTTCACCAACTTTTTAGTTGATGTAGTTCAGGAGCAATAAGCCGCTAGGTAGCCGTATTTATGTTAATTTATATGTAAATTATGTATGATAAATTCCAAAATGTTTTTAGTGCGTTTTTTACATTAGATGAAGTGCTGTTTATGAATCAAATATGAATTAAATAAAAAATCCAGCTCGTGTTTCAAAGAGGTTCTACTTTCACAGTCTTTTTTTTTTTTCCATATCTGAACTCATCATTTTATTCGTTTCACATTATTGACTATCTTCCTTCAATGGATCTAAAATCATCAATACATTCACGTGCTTTTGACCAACAAAAAGGATGAATCCTTTTCTTTCCGATCACAATGTCGGCATTTTCGTGTTACCCTTTTGCTTAACATATGTTCTGATGAATATATATTAGGATAGGTAACTAAAGGTGTGGACACATATTATATATACGTGGTAATTAACAGTCTGCACTTTTGAAAACCGGGCCGGCCGGGCCGGTCCGATCGGAAAACCGGTGAACCGGTCCTGTGTCCGGTCTAAATAAACCAGTAAACCGGTAAAAAATCGGTTGAACCGGTCTTTCATAAAAAAAATTCTATTTTTTTATTTTTTGTTTTTAATTAATTTAGAATACTTTTAAGATAAACAAAAACATATGTTTGAGAATTACACATAGATATTTATTATTTTATCAATTATTTTTATTTTTTTATTTTATAAACCTTATAATAAGGTTGTTTAAATAAGTTTATAACTTCACATATCTTAATTTCTTATAATTTTGTGTTATTTTATTAATTAAAATATTATATAATATTTAAAATATATATTTAATTAATACCGGTTCGACCACGATTCAACCCCGGTTGAACCATTAAACCGTGAACCAGTGTCTTCACCGGTTCAATTACTGGTTCGATTTTTAAAACATTGGTCTGCACCCACGACAATAAGTGACATATATAAAATAATACACGACTTCAAATCCACGCAAATGATATCTGGGTATAAATACCCATTAACACTACCCAATTTATATAACACAATTTTTTCTACCTCTCCATCCATATCTTACAAAGTTGTGGACAAAAAAAAAGGAAAAAATATTAAAAAAATTAAGAATAAACAATTAGAGGATTTTATATGTTGTTTAATTTGGAAAAAGAATGAAAAATGTGAAAAATCAACTCATTTTTTTTTATTGGGTGAAAATTAAAAGTGAAAAGAAAGAAACTTATTTTTATATTAAATAATATTTATATCCTTTTAAAGTAATTATATATTGATGAGTTGATGGATAAATTTGTCATTTCATACTAACTTGTATTTTTTTTACAATAATTCTCATAAAAGAAGAGAAAACTCTTTTATTATCATCATATATTTTGCTTTCTTATCTCCTTATTTTCTATCGATTCAATTTTTCTTCTCTAATTTTCTCTTAAAATAATTAAAATGTAAATAAATTTAATTTTAAGCAAAAGTATGATAAAATCATTTATATATAACTAATGAGCATAATGACCTAAAATGGAAAAGTTTTTATTTAAAAAATAGTATTTACTGCACTTAATTATTCTTATATAATACTTTTTTAGATTAAAACATTCCATTTTACATGTTTTTAACCTTAAGACTGATGTTATTAAAATTGTTGAAAATTCATCAAATATTTCAATTTTTGTTAATTTCTTAATTTGACTATATTTGATTGCAACCATAACATGTTTTTTTAGTGAAGAGTTGGTTAAAATGGTATTATTCGAGTGTTGCGCTTAATTAATACGTGGAACCATATCGAACATTTTGCTAATATATATAAATAAAGGGAAAGAGCTAATTTGAACTTATCTTATTACATAAGCACTTATGTAATTGTTTGGGTAAGCTTATGAAAATAGTTTATGACATAGTCAAAAGTCGTCTTTAGCTTATTTCAATAAGCTCCTCAGAGTGACTTATGATATAGTTTAAGCGCGCAGAGATTGATTATCATGTTCCCTCTTCATTTTTCATCAACTTTCTTAAGAGTTTATTAAGTAAATGTTTATCAAATAAGAGCATGTGCTATAAACGCTTAATTAAGTTATTTTTCCAAACGCATCAGTATTAACATTCAATTTAGTATATATATGGATTTAGTTGAAAAGTAGATAGATCATCAAAATCAAATCATTCCCCCCTAAAGTATACTTCATTCAGTTCTATTTATAAGACAATATTTGGAATTTTTTTATGGTCCTATTTATAAGATAATCACACAAATTTAGAAGCATTTAATAATTATAAATTGACACAATACCATGACAGTGTAGTTTAGTTTTAAATAATGGTAAACTCGAAATGTTATAAAATAATTTTTTAAAAAATAATACATTAATTATTTTTCTTAATATATATAATTTAGTATGAATTGTTTTATAAACATGATAAGAGAAAGTATTCACTAAAATATGTTTAAGGAAACCTCTTATGTCTCAATAGTGAAGTGCGGCAGCTTCTACGAGTAGTAATGACAATCTACAAATGTTGACTATATTATTTATTCCCTTATATCAATAAAAATACGTGATGCCTAACCAATAACGTGTCTCATGCGTATATATGTCGGTTTTGTTAATTAGCTCTTGCCTCTTATAACTAATCTATCATATTTATCTTCACTAGAAGTAAAATTAAAGAAAATACCTTTTAAAGCAAAATTATATACATGTAAATTAAGTGAGCATGTAACGATTTATATACCCATAAAACATTTAATGAATTAAAATTACAAAACACTTTAAATTGAGTCAAATGTGTTCGTATATCTTATTTACAGTCACAGACAAACTTACTTTTTAGCAACTTATTCCATAAAACTAAAGACGGCACCGCAGCATGTGATGTCATGTATGCTAGCTACTAGTATAAGAATTGGTCAACGTTAATTAGCTTAAAGTTTGGTTGGTGAGATTAATATTAATCATCAAACTTTATGATGAGTGAATAGCTAGCCTGATCGTGGGATCTCAATCGGACGGTATATAAATGAAGCAGTGAACCATTGATTATAATTTGTTTTGGTCCCATTAATTATTATTGCTAATCAAGTCAGGTTATATATCTAATTATAATTAAGCGTGAGAGTAACACATCGACTTAATTTGAAATGAGAGTTGAATGAAAAGAGTTTCTATTTTTTTAATATGATTCCGACCTTGACATGAAGCTAAAAGCTACATAGGGTTGGACTCTTGCTAGCTAGCTGTTCCGCGCAAACACCCGTGCACACGTGTGCGTTCATACACCTTTGACTCGGTGGTTTGGTTATATATCTAATTAACGTTGATTCTGATTTGTAGTTATAATTAAACATCTTTAAAAAGAACTTAAACTAATCTAAATTATAAAATAGTTTAATATATTTACATGTAAATAAGTTTTACACCGACATATGTTATAATATTATTTATAAAATTTAATTAATATCACATAAAATATCATATTTAATGTGATCCTATATGTGTAAATATTTTACTAACTGTTAAATCCATATATAATTAACGGTCACAAATACAACATATTTTTCATTAATTACCACTTTAATGATACAAAAGGAAAGGAATTGAACTTGCTTAAGTAAAGCAAGCAAACAAGTTACTATAACTAAGACACAGTACTGATCAGGTGAATATGCTTTACATTATGTGCATAATTTCCTGATATATATTAATTACTGACAAAGAATTTATCTAAATGGCCAGAACCATTTAAAAAAAAAAAGAAAGAAAGAAAGAATAATACTAATTAACAGTAAAGTAATGGAATTTAATTATCAAACAGCATGCATTACTCTATTTTCTTCACTTTGTATCTTTTTCTTCTGTCCTTGTTCTTGCCATGAAGTTACGTATTCTCTCCAATGCCACTTCCAGAGTCTGCTCACTCATATTTGCAAAGCAGACCCTGAACCAACCTGGTTCAGAACAATGGCAAGAAGACCCTGGAGAGATATTGAGTTTCACTTCATGCACAATTGCATTCCAAAGCTCCAATTCACCTTCCCTTGTTGGTTTCTCCAACAATGGACTCAGATTCATCCAACAAAACAACCCTGCATTCCCACCCAAGCATTCAATCCCAATACTTGTCAACCCTTCAATGATCATTTGATACCTCTTCCTCAGCCTCACTCTGTTGGTCTCAATGTACTTCTCTGTAAACTCCTTATCTGATAACATACAAGCCAATAGGTGCTGTGTCTGAGAGGATATCAGTGTGAAACTAGACATTCTCCTTGCTGTGGTCACAACCTTATCATTGTATGAGTAAATGGTTCCAACTCTAAAACCAGGAAGGCCAAGGTCTTTGGAGAGACTATAAACAATGTGAACTCTTTCTGCATTTTTGTATTGGCGAGATTCAAGGATTTCTGCTACACTCACAAACTCAGAGGAGGTGAAAACTGAGCCTGAGTAGATCTCATCTGAGACAAGATGAATGTTCTTGCAAGTCACAAAGTCAAGAATTTCCTCCAGAACTGAACGTTGAATTGTTGCACCTAAAGGGTTTGAGGGGTTTGTGATTAGCACTGCTCTCACTTTAGTGTTCATGGATTCTGCTTCTTTATAAGCAGCCTCTAATGCTTCAAGAGTGATTTGGAAATTGTTTGAGCTGTCACAATGGATTGGAACTATCTTCACACCAGTTCTCCACCTTAAATCTCTATCAAACCTGT
The DNA here is from genome assembly GCA_026901365.1 of Sesbania bispinosa. Taxonomy (NCBI): domain Eukaryota; kingdom Viridiplantae; phylum Streptophyta; class Magnoliopsida; order Fabales; family Fabaceae; genus Sesbania; species Sesbania bispinosa. Next base: position 2,699,472 of record QLOH01000020.1, read on the forward strand.
TAAAAACAAGAAAGAAAGAAAGAAAGAAAAGTTAGTTACTTGCTTCCAAAGAAAGAAAGAAACAAAAATTGAAGCTATAGGAAATTAAGTTTGTGACTCACCCTGGATAGTAAGGGGTAGGAACAAGTAAAGCATCTCCTGGATTTGCAAGAATGAAAGTTAAGAGTTCATTGGCAGCAGTTGCTCCTGCAGTTAGGACTATTCTGTCAGGGTCAAATTTTGCTCTTCCTCCTCTTATTTGTTCCATGAAGCTTGCCATTGCAGTTCTGAATGATTTAAGACCATGATAGTCTTGAAATAAAGCATTCTCTCTGAAACCAGGAGCACCTTTTCCCCATATGGAGGCCTCTGAGTGCTCTTCCAAGTACTTTTCCAGCAAATCAAATGAAACCTGAGAATCATAAGATTAATATATAGTTAGTTCTGCATATAATTAAAACTAGTTGCTTTCTAGCTATATAATAATATAGATATATATACTTACTTGATTCTCTGCCAATCCCATTTGAATAACTCCAGAGGAGTTGGTTAATTCATCATAAGGGTTTTCATCATAGGCTTTCCATCCAGCAAAGTAGGGGGAATCTTCTCCATGAGTGTCAGAAACTGCAACTCTTGAAAGTTGCACACAAGGTTGCTCTATCTCCATACCCATGATCACTAGCTTAATTGATTAATTAGTACTACTCTTTCTTGCCAAGGGGACAAATTAAGAAATGAAGAACAAAAACCTCAGTAGTTGCAGAGGCCTTGAAAATTTAAATTTAGCAAAGGATATAAGAAAAGAGAGCCGTTGATTGATGAGTTTGTCAAATACCCCGTTCTATTTATAGACTTTGAGGCTATGCAGAAAGCACTAACAAAAAATAAAAATATCAATTATTGATAGCAAATCGGAGCTTTCCTTTCCCTTGTAAGGTTTTTACAAATGTAGATTTATCTGACTGATGTGACTTAATTGTGACAACTGTACATCTGCCATATCACAAGAAAAATATATGGTTGTTGTTTTGATGGGGTGTGGAATGGATTTCTTATGTGTCGGTTTAATGGAGTAGTAGAGTTTATAATAATAATAATAATCTGTCATATTTATATTAATTAATTAAAGTGGTTGAGTGCTCAAAGAGAATTTTCAGTTCTGAACCTATGACTAATCAAATCCATTTACTCCCAAAATTTCCTTAATTAATATCTGAATACTGTGTGAGGGGATTTCCAAGAGTTGTTAAGTTTTGATGAGGTGACAAGTGACAAAGATATATCGAGTAACTGAAAAGATTGATTAAGATTTTGATGTGGAAGCCTAAGAGCAACTTTAAGCCAAACAGCTTAGATAGATAGATAAAAGGAGATCTTGTGACCCCACACTAGAGCCGCACGCTCTTGACTCAGAGGTTAGGACACAAGAACCCAATAACAAAAAACAGAACTAACCACCACCTCATATCTTTTCAATTTCAATTTCATTTAACAGTTTTAACATTTATTAATTACAACTGATTTGTGTAATGATTGACTGATTTAGAAGGCTTTCTTTTCTTTTTGGCTAATTAAGCCAAACCAAACGGAAGGCAATTAGCCATTGGTTACACTCTGATATGAGATAAGAAATTAATATAGCATGTGTTTCACCAATCATTACCACTCATGTGAAAAAAAATCCCACATTATAATTAGGATAAAGTGATTTGTACCACACATGCATGTATACTGCAATTGTGCTACTGTTTGTGGTACCAAGGAGATTCAGACAGTTTTTAACCTCTGCCAAACAGTAGTATAATTATGGTAACACTGTTTGTGGTAAGTTTATCGTGTGCTCTTATAATTAACAGTTAAATAGAAGAAAATCCATGGTTGGATTCTTTCAAAAATCAAAACTGTGCAAACCACAGATAGAATGCCAAAGAAATTATGATAAATGCATGTGCCAAAACAAACTATATATATTTAACTACTAGTATCCTACTAATACATACATACTATAAGTTCCAAATAAAACCAATGTCAATGATTAAATGCAAGTAACACTGAATGATTGTCATTTAAGTCCAAGATTAACTATTTAAGTATGATTTGACTTAATTAAATGGTTAGGTAGCTCACCATATCTTTGCTCTACTATTCCTCTCTCTAGCTAGATAATATTCACTTGGATCTGCTTGTATAATCTTATCATCAGATAATATATATTAATTTGGGGAAGTAATTCTCTCGATGTATATATGCATGCACAACAACGTTTAGGAGTTAGGAATTTAAGATATTTGTCGAATCATGTTGTTTTTGTGGATTTCAACTAACTCACATATCACTCTTGAATTGAACTATTAAGCATATATCGTTGTAACAGAGGAAAAAAAATATGAATTAAGATATGATAAACAATGATGAGGAGAATATGCTGCCCCTATAACAAGGACGTGGAACTCGCTCAACACCATGAAAATCCATGTGCTAGAGAAGATAGATCAACTTTAGATACGCAGTTAATATTAATGCAAGAAAGAGAACGTGGCTGAAGGGATCATATGATGACCATGCGGCGACTTTGGCCTGTAGGGTAGAGACAAGTATCAAACAAGGGCTTCATAATTAAGATATATATGGAAATTCTTCAATTTTTTTAATATATATATTTGAGGGTTAATTTTATAATTATAATGGACTTGTAGTTGTGGTTGTGAACAAGTACACTTTTATTTTCTTACCAAGAGATCTAGTGTCATAAAATAAAATGAGCATTATTGAGTGGAAAACAATATTTGAGAATTTGATGCGGTGGTAAAATCACACAATCATTGCAGTCATCACATATTAGTCATCCGATGAAAATAGGACGACTCAAATGTTAAGATGTTTAGATCATATTTAAAATTTATCTCAACATTTTAGTCGTCATATCTTTATCCGACGACTAATATATAGAGAGAGAATAAACCCTCAATTTGGTCCTGAAAGATGTAAATTGCAATTTCATCCCCGAAAGATAAAAAAGTCATTCAATTTAGTCATTTTTAGGGATTAAATTAACATTTTAAAAAATCTTTCAAGGATTAACATGAACGTTTTATCTTTCGGGGACTAAATTGAATAACTTTTCATCTTTTAGGGATAAAAAATATAATTTCATTCTTTCAAACACTAATATGACCGACACTAAATCTTTCGGGGACCAAATGGAGGTTTACTATATATATATACACACATATTGTCAGTGTAAAAAAAATTTATACTGACATCCAATGGTGTACCGCCACATCATTTAATGAATTTAATAACACATGAGGTGTCATATTATTATTTATTAAATGATGTGTTGGCACGCCATTAGATGTGTGTATAAAACTTACATCGATCGTGTACATAAATTAAATCTTATATATGTGTGTATGAGAGTGATTGATGCGCTTTGTTGAATAAAAATAACCCTTAGCCTTTGGTTAGATTATATAGAAGCTACACAAATGATAAATAGATGACAAAAACATTATTATCTAGGGAGAAGAAAGAGGAAGATTTCTAGATCGCAAAGTGGTGTCTTCATATGTTTGAAAATTGAGGATGTGAAAATGACTAGTGGAGGAAGGTTACAAGACTGCTTCACTTGGGGTCTTCTCTCCGACACTTCACCAAGTACTAGTACTTCATTTTTTTTTTCTTTTCTAAACGGGAAGTCTAGAAAATCAACGAGTACGTGAGATAAGGGGATCTTTTCATTATTGTTAACAGCTAAGAGTGTCAAAGTGAAGGGCCAAGATCCTGTCACTTGATATTGATGTCCTCGTCATGCACTTGCATCTAATAAAAAGGGAAATAATTATTAATATATTAAAACAATGCAATGCATGCTCATTTGCTGTACATTGCCTGGCTAGCTAGATAGTACGGTACTCAACCGAAATGTTACGTACACAATTTTTTTCAAAATAAGTTTTATATACAATTTAATCATAATTATTTAATTATTTTGCATTCAATGACTAGCATATTGTGTCCAGAATAAATAAGGAATGTTTGGGAAATTTTAAGGAAAAAAAGTGATAATGAGATGGAACGAGAAAAAGGAAGGAATAGATAGATAGAAAGATGGATGTCATTTTCTTGATTGGTTATTTGATAAAGAAAGGGAAAGAACTCCTGTCAAAAGTGATAAATGTCATTTTCGGGTTGTGAATGGCAAAGAGAAATCTTGAATAAGGATGACAATTGTTCTGAAACTTATAGGTGGATGAGAGTGTTTAATTGGTTTCATCAGGAGGTAGCTCCAGGAGTTTTCGTTACTTTTTTTTGGAATTTAACAAGCTTTTTTATTTATGTGTATATTTTTTATCAGATTTTGTGAACAGGTTTTGAAATTTTATTTTAATTTGAGAGTGTCCACAGAAAATCAAGAAATATATAAAATTATCCTTGATAGAGGGTCAAGAAATTAAAGGAGATGCAGAAAATAGTGGAAACTCAAACACGGGGAAGTAGTCCCTACCACTATCATTGCCTCGTGTGAGTGTCCCTATTCTAGAGTCCCTTGATTCCATTTGTTTCATAGAAAGACTCTTATATATGCACATATTTTATAAAATTTCTCGTCTTATTCTGTATCATTTCGTCATTCATCCCAATATATCTTCAAATAGAAAAAAGAGAGTGTGTAAAAAGAAAATTGGCTTTTTGTACATTATAGTAATTTTGTATCTTTTGTTGATGAGATAATTAATAAAATCAAAATATACAATAACTCATATCTCACAATTTTTTATATATCTCTATTAAATCAATCTTATGTCTTATATTTGATATTTGATATTTTTTATCGGTCTCTCTCATGAATATTGTATATATTAATTGTCAATTCTATAATACAATTTTCTCTGATTACGCATATATATTTTCTTTAAAAAAAGTTTAGGATTTAATTTATATACACCGCCAGTGTAAAAAAGTTTTACACAGAAATTTAATGGTGTGCCGCCATATCATTTGTGATATTAAATTCAATAAATGATGTGGTAGTACATCATTGGACGTCCATGTAAACAAAATTTACACTCACAGTATATATATTAAACTGAAAAGTTTATTTTTATCATTTTATTATTTTAAAAATAAGTAACTTATAAATAATATAAAAGTGATAGAAAAATAATATTATTGTATGTGTAAAATAACTATTAAAATTATTATTTCAATCACACGATTTTAGTTTTTTCTGAAAAAGATCAGATAAGCATGTTTACCATTGTTAAATGGTGCATCAAAAAGTGGTCAGATAATGACTATAGACAGTTATTTCTGTCAATCACCAAAAATGTCAAGAGATAATAAATTTATACAACCAACACATATAACAATTCATACAACATAGGGAATGAGATTTGGTGTAGTTGATTGCACTGCAGTCACCAAATATCAGTCGTCTGATGGAAATCGGACGGCTCGGAGGTCAAAATGTGTTTTTATACATCTCGGCCTCTGACGACTCGGATTTGGTGACTACAGCTAGGGGTGGGAATAGGCCAGACCGTCGGTAGGGGCCTATGGCCTAGCCTAATTAAAGCTTAGCCTGGCCCAACCTATTTAATAAAAAGGCCAGGTTCAGGCATTTTAAAAAGCCTATTTAAATAAAGAGGCTAGGCTTAGGCCAACTCACAAGCCTACAAAGCCTCATAGGCTGGCCTATTTATATTTAAAAATTAGTAAATATATTAAAATTATATAAATATTAATTACTTGTAACTTATAAGTTATAACGAATTTGAATACACTTAATATTATTATATTAGTATATATCTATAATTTGTAAATTGCTTTTATATTTTATTTGTTTGTATTGGTTTGGGTTAAGGATTTTGCTGGCCCAATATCATGTATTTTAGTATTGAGTATTGACTAAGATGTTAGATAAGAAAAACCTATCATAGGCAATAGGCCAAGCTTAGGCCTTGAATTTATAAAATAGGACAGGCCTATTTAATCAAAGCCTAGTCTGGCCTAGCCTATTCCCACCCCTAACTACAGCGCAGTCAACTGCACCAAATTTGGGTCCTACAACATATTTTTTCTTCTCATCTCTCTTCATCATATCACCTATCACATCCCGCATTTCTCTCACTTCTATTTCTTTTGTCACTTTCTTTCTCCTTGTTGTAATGTTGTATTGTTGGATAGTTATAAATCAACAGTTGGATCAATGAAATTAACTTAAAATTTAAAGATATCAATAGTGTGTAATGCTTGGGATGTGTCGGCCAGAACTAGCTGATAAGCTAGCTGCTAGTTGATAAGCTCCTAATTTATAAGTTCCGAACTGATAAGTTAGCTTATTGAATTAAAAGTGTTTGGTAGAACTAGCTGATAAGCTAGTTGGTAAATGTAAAATGACAAAAATGACATAATTACATAAACTTTATTATATAAATTCTATTTTTTGTTTTTTTAGACAAAAATATATTATTATTTGATTATAATTTTAGATTATTTAAAAAAGAATTAAATTCTTATTAAACCTTTTATTGATAAAATATTTAATTAAAAATTAAAATAAATAGTAAAATTGATAAAATAAATAGTATAATATAAAAATAATTTCATAAAATAGTAAAAAAAATAGCAATTTAATTAATTCATAATTTTTAAATTACTTATTATATAGGTAATAATAGTTAAAAAGAAATTGAAAATAGGTAATACCAATAATAGGTAAAAATAAAATAAGGATAATAAGGGAAATGTATTAAAATATAAGAGATAGTGACGGAATAAAATTAAATAAATTACAAGGTACAAACTAGAAGTTAGGTGAAGTAGCTTGTAAATTAGAAACTCCTAAAATAAGCTACTTTGAAGTACTTTGTCAAACACTTTTATATTGGTCAAATTAGCTTATAAACTACTTAAAAATAAACTAGTAACTAGCTTATTGACCTTACCAAATATACTCTTGATTTCACTGACACTAGTGTAAGTTAAATCCCCTAAAGAATAAAATGTTTCTATAAATCTTATAACCTATCTTTTGCTCTTTTTTTCTTTAGGGCCTGTTTGGTTTGCATTTTCGTTTCCTATTTTCATTTTCTGTTTCCCGTTTCCTGAAATTTTACAAAGGAAAAACGGGAAATGCTGGAAACAAAAATTTGTTGTTTCCAGCATTTCCAGTTTTTCGTTAGTAAAATTTCAGAAAACAGGAAACAAAGTGAAAATAAGAAATGAGAACAGGAAATGTTTTTGTAAATCAAACAATTTATATTTAAGGAAAAAAAATTCTCTTTTTGTCCACCTAAATTTTCTCCTGTGATTTTCTGTCCAGCCAATGTATGACTAGTGGCAGGGAAGGGAACTTGCAATGTCTTGTATCCCAATCAATTAATTAGAGGTCATGAATCTTCTGGGAAGATGTAGTTCCAATGGTGACCTGCCACGAGAGGGAATCTTTGTCCTAATCATGATAGGATATCATGTCAATTAGAGGGATAAATATAGAATATTGAGTAGGTCAGACGTTAAATACACTGACTAAGGCTTGTATTAGGCTTGTCATATTAATATTAATATTTATATTTATATTTCAAGTTTCTGTTTTTTTCTTTTTCTTTTTCTTTTTCTTCCTACCTAGCTCCCATTCCCATATCTTCCTTTTTGTATTGAAGTAGCACTCCATAATCCATATGCTTAATTTTACATGCACTATATACAGATTCCTACCGTCTTCGTACACACGTTTTTTAGAATAAATAAATAAATATAAATTGGAATATCCACCTTGGCTTTAGCCTTTATGAAATGAAAGTCCAAGTACACATCTAGCTAGTGTGACATCACAATCTGCACGGACACGCAAACCAGATGTCTCCGACTCTCTATGCATCTTACAATTCAATTTCAAGTACGCTTAGTAGACGATGCATTGCCTCATGTACAGTTACCCGCGTTCACCCCAACTAGTAAGGAGAATATGTATACCTTTAATTTCGATTAATCTATCACTCCATAATTGAACCAATTTATAGGGCCTTAATCTTAATTTTTTTCTTTCTTATTTTTTTACACCTTAAATTTCGATTAGTCTATCATTTCATAATTGAACCAACCTATTACACTAGTCTATCTTCTATCATTCCACAAAATGAGCACAATAATACTGACCCCAACTCAATAAAATTACCCCTTTCTCCTTCCGGTCTCAATTCCTTTCATAAAATTCTTCAAACCAGTTTATTTGAAAAAGGTTTCGATTTCATAAAAATTACATAGACATATTAACTTTCTTCCAAAACTTTTGATATTCAAAAAAATATATACCCTCCTTAATCACGAAGTTAAGGTTCGGTTTTGATCTTAAATAAAAGGACAAGTCTTTGAATTTAATATTGAGAGCAGTGTTAAAGATTAATTTGAGGTGATTTTAAGAAAATAGAAACTCAACATATTGGTTTTAAATTATGAATACCAAACCCAAATATGCTTCAATTTATAAGGATTAAAAACATATTTTACACAAAATTTAATAAAGGGTAAAATAACTTTTTAATCCTTATAAAATATTCAAGTTTTGATTTTCGTTCCTAAAAAAAATTCTTTTTTATTTAATCCTTATAAAATATTTAAGTTATTTTTTTAGCCCTTGTTGTTAATATTACTTTTAAATGCGGATGTGTCTAATGCCTATCACAGTCAATAATCATATGTGCAGCACCCTGACACATTATACAACATTACTAGCATCTGTAAACTCATTCAGAGATTGTTTATGATATATAGGAAGGAGGAAATGTACAAAGAATTTCAGTTAGAGTCGGGCATGAAATTTAACTTTTTGAATGAGTTTAAGGAGTGTATATAACACTCTTATATAATGTGTCAGGGTACTTCTCAAGTATTGGTCACTATTATAAATGTTCAACACATCCACAATTAACAGTAGAATCAATATCAGGGACTAAATAAATAGCATAAATATTTTATAAGGATGAAATAAAAAAGAAAAATTTTCCAGGGACAAAAATCAAGACTCGATATTTTAATGGGATTAAAAAGTTATTTTACCTTTTAATAAAATATTTATATCAAATATAAAAGTATTACTGATTATTAGTTAATAGATAATAAATAAAAATAATTTTTTCTCTTAGAATTAGGCCTCAATCTTATAATTTGTTTTGTGTCTACATATATGTTGGGCCGGACTCGTACAGTATAACATCTTTTTGTTTAGTTTCTTAATGATTTTTGCTAATTAGTTGCAAAACGATAAATGTGACCCAACCTTATCCAAATGGTACACATTTGACTTGATAATACGTGTTTTAAGGTCTTTAAGATCTTCTTTAAAATGCTCTATGTAGCCTTGTTTCTTCCTTCCCCTTGCCTTTGTGTTTAGATCCTTCCTACATGCTTGTCTCTTAATCTTACATGTAACAATACTACAAATTAATGTTCCACGGGTTGCCGTTTTCTAGGTAGAGAATTGTCTATATATGCCTCGCTCGTCCAAGATCAGTGTACTCCCTTCTATTTAAAAATTCAGCTTATTTTAAATTATTTCTTACTTAAAAAAATAACAAGATATATTAATTATTTTTAACCCTTAATTTAATTCTTCAAAAATTAAAGTGTTTCTCTAATCTAATTTTTTTTATCATTAAATTAATCTATATAAAATTTAGGTCTCACCCTGTGAGTTTTAAATCGATATTATCACGAAATTAATTACTCAAAAACTAAAAATAATTGTTAACAAATTTATCCTTTTGTGTCACGATTTTAATTTTGTGTCACCATTTTAATTCTCTACGTGAATAAATTTGGTGACAATTGTATGTTTTCAAGTGATTACTTTGATAAAAATTTCTTTAAAGACTTAATATGTGGTGTCACTTTAATTAAGAGGACTAATTTGGTGGTAAAATTTTTTAAAGGGCTATAGTATATATGATGACACTATATATAATATTTTAAATTTTTGGTTTAAAAAAAAAGTATCCTCCACGGGAGGTAATTCTGTTCGAGCCGGGAATATCCAATCATGGTGGGACTAGCTCTCTCAGCGGAGATTTTTTCCATCCATAAGACTCAAACCTGAAACCTTGCTTAAGGGGAACTAAACATATACCATTTCAACCAAATATAAATATAATATTTATATTTATAAAATCAAATTAAAAGTTTATTCTTATTTTAATAACTAAGTAAATGCTTACAAATGTCTTAATTACATAATTTATAAATGAAAGAAAAAATAGTATTAAACAAAAACAAATTTAATAGGCTGGGGATACGGATGAAAACAAATAAAAAGTTTTTGTTAAAAATAAATCATTTATTATGTTTTTTTATATTTCCACTAAACTAAATAAGTAGACATTTAATTGAGATGAAGGATTATATTTTATTAAAATTGAGAACATCTATAAGGATTTTGTTAATCATTGTGATTGAAGTGTAAATAATGCACATATTCACTTATCTTGTAATTAAATTAAAGGCTTTGATGTAATCAAGTATGACAAAAGGTTGTTAACCTTTTGGATGAATACATATGAATATCAACACTTTTGGACTTGCACTTGCGCATTCATTCTTTTAATAACTGATTTGGACCGAGGTATTGGGCCAGTGACAACAGGCTCAATATCCTCCGGATCCCGGTCCCACTAGGAGCCCCGGATCCGACCCGAGAGTAGAGAAATACGGGTGATCCGATTCGCCCCCGCGGGCAACGCTCATGGGCGGATCCGAGAGAGGCGTACGGACGGGTCAAAGCAGTTTCTACAGGCCCACACGTCACCCAGGGCCTATAAAGGCCACGGTAAGTAACGAGACAGATAACACATTATTTTCTTGTAATTACTTCTTACCTGCTAAGATCCCGCACTAACTCGGGCGTCGGAGTGTCCTTTGCAGGTACACGTCATCCCGTCCGGGACATACAACAAATATCCGGGATCTCGATGACTCCACCGCGGACCCGCGTTCCTGGTTCATCCCCGAACAATAACATATTTCACTTTATATACATCCTTCTTCGTTTTGTGTTTGCGCGCACTTGCACATATTCATATATACTTTTATATTGGAACTAAAGAAACAAAACTGTTAATTACCTTATTATCTGCACAATAACATTGTAGAGATTGAGATATCAATACTGAAGAAGTCAATGGATGGCAATAAGCGTCGTGTATTACATTAATGCTTGTCTTTAGGCATATATATGTAAGTACTGTAGGCACGATAGGCATTCTTAGTTCGGAAATGCTCGGCGTACATAATATAGTAGCCACATAAATTTTACCATGACTGAATTCACGTTCATCAAAAAAAAAAAAAGACAAAGAAAGTAGTCAAAAGCAAAGGAAACGTCATGTCACTCATGTGTGTAGAAACATGGGATTTACTATGCCAGTGTATGTCAATCGGCGCTCTTCCCAGTTTCATAATCCTGTTATACTGTTCCGATATGCAAGGTTAATTAAAGTACTTTTTAGGAAAGGAAAAAAGAATAGAAAATTTCCAGGATTAATATATATTTTCGTATGTATATATATAGAATAAAATTATAGATACTTATACTTATCATAGTCACATGCATCGTAAGGCAACCGAAGGAGAGAGAGAAGCTTGAGAATTTTAAATATTTCTTGCTACTTTAACTCCTCTCTCTTTCGGTGTTCCTTTGATCGAAAATAATAACTCTAGTTTTGTTGTCTCAATCACAACCAATGGTGCATTTAATGCATGTTTAGGTTTTTTTTCTTAAAAAATTTATTTTAATTCTCTTTAAAAATTAAAAAATATGCTAAAATAATTTAATTTAAATAGGCGATTAATTCGTTTATGATAAATGTAATCAAGAAAAAAATTAAACGAATAAACTAAATAACTTGCAATAAATAATATTTATAGCCAGAATTAAGGATGAAAATAGGTAAAATTACACGAGAAGAACCTATATATAATATAATCTTGGTCATGCCTACGTCAATGCCAAATCGATTTATTAAATAAATCGTGTCAAAGTTTTCTTAAAAGCCTATATATACAGTTAAATAGGTTAGGTTTTTGATCCGTCTAGAAAGCCTTTTAAGCTTAACAGGTCGATCTATTTAAATAAATATAAATAAAATAGTATTATTTTTTATATTGTTATTATTATTACTATAAATATTTTTATTATAATATTTTATATTATATACTTATTAGCTTATTTAAATATATAAGTTTGATGTTTTACATAAAAAAAAACTTGAGCTTATATATGCTTATGGCTATTTAAATACTATATCTTTAAACAAACTTCTAAACCGATTTTCAGGCAAAACCAAACTTTTAAATACGTAAGGTCATATATTAAAATAAAGCCTACATCGAGTATAAATAGGCCACAAGCTATAATTTTAATGTATAGGCTAAACTTAGGCCTTAGAAAACCTAATTTGATTAGTCTATTTTCACTCCTACCCATAATCATTGTGGGAATGACTTTTTTAGGGAGATTTTTTCATACATGAAAGTCAATGTTGACCTTAATATGACTCAAGCATGTACCACTTAAATCAACATCTGTTATTCTGTTACTATTATTTGTGTACTTCTATATTTTCCTTCTATAAAAAATAGAGAGAGAACAAAAAAAAAATGAAAATTTCCCTTTTTCCTTTTCGGTAAAATAATGAAAAAATAAAGCTATGGAAATTAAAATATAAAATAACATCATGGAAATAAATATACTCAAAATATGCACACTTGTCCATAATGATGACAACATCTAGTTATCTTTTAATAACACCAATTGAATTGAGTAATAGTAATTATTTATTTCAAGTTTGAATTAATTGTAACTTTAATTTGTCTGTTATTATTAATATTTGATTTTGGTCTTTAAAATAATTTTGTGTAAATTTAATTCTTTGACCTTTTTAATTGACACAGTTAAATCATTTTGTTAATTGGTTTCTATTTATTTGAAATTCCCAAATTTTCTTTTTTAGCTTAAAATCCTTATAAATTAAATCAATTAAATCATTTTAAACTCTCTATTAAAATTGATCAAAAGATCATGTTTCATCCAAAATTATTTTTTTCCTAAACTTATCTTTTTTAATGAACTTTTCAACTCATTCTCATCCTGAATTAATTATAATTCTCCAAATATTTTAGTAGAAAATGAAGATTTAATAGATACTTTTATATAATAATAAGGATAAATTAAGAGAAACATTTTTTATAATAGTTAACAAATTAAAAAACTAAATTTAAGTAAAATTTTATTGAAGGAACAAAATTACACATTAAATATTATAGAAGAAATTATAACAATACAAATTACTAGTAAGTCTTTAAGTTTTTAATTTGTTACTAATACTACATAAAATTGTGAGTAAATATCGGTGTTCATTTGAGAAGTGGATATACACCTAAATAAAATAGAAAAATGACAGAAATTAAAAGATGTGATAAGAAAAAAGGAAACATAGAGAAGGAAATTAAAAAAATGAGTGTATGTTAATAGTACTCTAAAATATTCATTGGTACATGAAAAAATTGTTATTTAATCATTATATTTTTCACACTTACATCATTTACGCCTTACTTATTTATTTATTTATTTATTTATTATTTATCACATTAATTATTACATTTTTATATATTTTTTTCTTTATTTACATTTTTTTAATATTTTCTTTTTTATATTTCTCACATTAAGATGAGGTGCCAATTCCCCCCTATTTTAACTATTTTTTCTTGTGAAAATGTACCCGCAAAAAACTCCCAGTCTCCAATCTCCATGGGTTCTTGACCCATTAATTACAATTGTGATATTTCCACACCCGCATAGTAAAACACTCTCGACACACCTTGTACGTGTAAGGAGTCCATAGGCTACTTGTTTATGCGGGCTTGATTTGTCATCAATGTACAACTTATTATTTGACCAGAAGGTTATTATTTGGTGTATGGATCCTCTGCTGTCTCTCCAGCCTCTCCAGCAAAAGTTAGTTGCGGAATAACTATGAATTAGCTACGGCTTTTGTTTCCTAGTTATTCCGTAATTATTCCGTAGCTAATATTGCTGGAGAGGACTAGAGACAATAATCGGCTGGAGAGGATCCAAGTCCTATTATTTGACCCTTGTGCACTTGTTTTACGTCGACTGGTTTAGGAACGGAACGCTAATCCACGAACAATCCCAAGTTACTCTTTAAAACAAATGCTTTTAATTTTAACTCCAGTTTCTTTCAATTTTTATTTTAAAAAGGAACAGTACAACATTTTTTTAACTGAGAACAGTACCCTTTTTTTTTAAATTGTGAACAGTACCTACTTTTTTTAAAAAATTATTACCGGTTAATCAGATTAACAACCTAGTTAACCACCAACTTATATGGTATTAACCACATGCTCACTTGAAAACAAAAATAAAGGTTTGTCATTTTGAACAGTTATCTGAACTAATATCAATGTTAACCACTTGAGCAACTTATTTAACCACATAATAACTCACAGTTAACCATCTTTTGCCCCACTTATAATTATTTACCAGATTAATAACATAGTTAACCACCAACTTATATCACCTGTTCACTTGAAAACAAAGTTAAAGGTTTGTCATTTGAAGTTATCTGAACTGATATCAATATTAACCACTTGAGTAACTTATTTAACCACATAATAACTCACAATTAACCACTTTTTGCCTCTGTTATAATTATTAACCGGATTAATAACACAGTTAACCATCAACTTATATGGTATTAACCACATGCTCACTTGAAAACAAATTATTCACCAGATTAATAACACAATTAACCACCAACTTATATGGTATTAACCACATGTTCACTTGAAAACAAAGTTCATCTTGAACAGTTATATGATCATAAGGATTACTACACAAATAATCACTGAATATGAATTTATAGTTAATATTATACAATTTACTGGTTAAATATGTTATCAGTCTGTTTAATTGTAAATTTAAAAAAAAAACGTTATTGTTCATGAAAACAAAAAAAAAAGTTACTCTTCATTAAAAAAAAAGGGCAAGTGTGTGGTGAGTGTTTACTATTTGGGTGTGGACAAAACATTATTGCATTAATTATGCTTTGGAATGGCATCTCGAATTTTTGCAATGATAAATGGTGGAGCATCAAAATCATTGCTTCTGTGTTTCAGGAATGTGGTACAAGTGACAGTACCACAAGCCCCAAATTCTCGGGCCGGGATCCTCTCCCGTAAAATAAAAACGGGACGAGATCTCGGCCGTTTAATTTAAAAAAAAAAACAATTGAAAAAAAATCAAAGCCCTAAGATTACAAAATAGGACACTCTCCAGTTTTTTTAAACCGGAAAGGATTTGATCCCAAATTCTCCCTACTCGTATCTCTTTCTCTCTCTCAAGGTCTAATCTGGGCCCATTTCAAAGTACTTGGATTTTCGAGGAAGATGCTAAATCTTTGATTTTTTCTTCGTGTTATTATATATATATATATATATAATTCTTGACAAGAGTACTATATATTTTATTAGATAGTTCTAATGCAACTACACTATTTATAAGTACGGTATTTTTTAATATTTAATTTTAACGCGGCTATAGACTCTAATATTAATAGAGTTATTAAATTCTATTATATTTATACAATAAAATCATATAACAACTCATACAACATAATAGTGCTATTTTTTATCTCTCTTCATCACATCACATATCATATCGTCTATCACATTTTATACTTCTCTCTTTTCTCTCTATCTCTCACTTGGTTCTACATACAACATGTATAAATAACCTTTCTCATATTAATATGTTACCGATACAGGTACAACATATAATATAGAGAGAAATATGAAATATAATTAAAAAGTAATAAAAAATGTATTATATGAATGGTTGTATACTTTTTATGGTATAAATTTGATATTTCTTATTTTTATAAGTATTATTATTTAAAAAAAATAAAATTTATTAAATAATTATATAAAATAATATAAATTTTTAATTAATTATATGTATAGAAAAATTATTCTAAATTATTAGTGCACCTCAATCATTCATGATTGAAATCACGTACGGAGTTTGCTTGGAATTATTTGAGCTAGGACATATATTCTTGCTATCATTGTGATATTAGGAATTTCAAAAGAGAAATGAATGATAGTTGGATAATATTTTTTATAAGAGAGAAGTAAGAATTAATAAAAAGAACGGAAAAATATGATGAGATGTATGAGTGGTAATGTGGTATAATAAAAAGATAGAGAAAAAAATAAAATCTATTATTCATACAGTTAATTTATACAACAATTCAATAATTTATATAACATTTTTTTTTCTATTTTTCTCTATCACATCATTTATCACATTTCATACACGATTTCATTTATTTTTTTCTCTCTCAATGATGTATGAAATCAACTCTTTATATTATAATTTTGATATCTCATATTCGAGAGTGAGACACCACTCACTCTACCCCCTCTCAATAATTTTTTATATTATCCATCTTTCTCTCATTGGTGATGAATTTCACTCAAACATGTGAGAGTGAGATTTTCCTTCTCCAATATTAATACTAATTATTTCTCTCTTTTTATTTGGGTTTTTAAATACTAATAAATGTTAATATTAAATTTTGAAATTTATTAAAATAAAAGTTCTTATTCTATTATATTCTATTTCAAATTTTTAATATTTAGTTTTTTTATTATCTTTGTGATTTTATTTTTTATTATATCTTATTATTAAATAATAATATACATTAAATTTTAAAAGTAAAATATAATACATCTTTAGAATTTAAAATTGAAAAATTGTTAAAAATTATTTTTAAAAAATTAAATATTATTTTATTATAAATTTAATTTTAATAAAATAAAATATACATTTATCTGTGTATTACTCAGGTTAATATATTAGTTATTGTAACTTGATTATATAAAAAGTCAAAAACAATTTCTCAAAAATTTGTGAATGTTGTACAATTTTATGATACAAATAACACATTTTTTTTTTTAAAAAATAAACAAATACACTCCCCCAATGCTCAAGCTAATGTGAAGAACACGGGATATGATGCGTTGCAAGATTTTGAAAGTTAGTGGCATTTTTCTGACGGTGTGGAGTTGGTCTCTGACGGTGGTTGGTGATGAGATTTGTCAAAAGTTTTTAAAAGACTGAGATGAAAATTTCAATGTGGACTAAAATATTTTTTGGTGCAATACCACATGTATCCTCCACGGGAGGCAATCCTGTTCGAGCCGGGTAGGACCTCTATGGGCGGCAAAGCTCCCCCTCCGAGTATTTAACACAGTTGCGTACCAGTTGATCCACGTGCTCGATGGTGTAGACTAAAATATTCAAATCCAAAAAAAAAACTGGACTAAAATATAAATAAAACAGTGAGTTATATTGTAGACAAGAGCATCCACTGTCATGGCCAATTAAATCGTTAAATTAAAATTTTTAATAAAATAGATTAAATTTATAAAGTTTTGTACATGTTTAAAATTAGTTGATGTTTTATGATATCATTTTATTTTAATGCATAATATATTGTTTAAAATATAAATACATACTAAATCACGTATTTAAGAATGTTTAAATTATATAAATATGGTATGCATAACCATTAAAATAAATAAATATAATACAAATTATTTGATTTCACATTTTATAAAAATGTTGTTATACGTGATATAATTCTTGAATGCTTATAGATGAATTCACGGATATCGGTAATATTATAAAGGGTTTAATATATGTATATATATTGTCGATGTAAATAAGTTTTACACGGATATCTAATAATGTGTTGCCGTAATATTTATTAAATTTAATAACACACGAGGTGTCATATTCATTAAATAATGTAGCGACATATATTGGATGTCTGTGTAAAACTTCTATATACTTACCGTGTATAGTAATTAAATCCTATTATATTATAAATACTAAAACTTAATGTAAAATGTAATTTTAAAGACCAATGTCGTAGCAAAGATTCGATTTGATTCGTGGAACTGTGCTTTGAACAATAATGCATAGCTTGCAATGAAGCACACGTGACACTTACAATTTGTTTGGTTAATGAAAGAAATGGAAGGAAATAGGGGTGGGAACAGACCAAGCTGCTCGTCAGTAGGGATGGCAAAACGGGCTGGCCCGGCCCGACACGACCCTCGATCAGCCCTTAAAAAAAGGGACGGGCTGGACTAGCCCTAAATGAAAAATGAACGAAAAATGACAGCCCAGCCCATATTTGAGAGGGCTGACAGGGCCAAAGGGTCAGCCCTTATAACGAACTAACGAAGTGAATTTTTTTTTGGTCGAATTGGGATGGGATAAACGGGTTGGCCCACGAAAAAAATTATAAAAATTAGAATAAAATAGTAAACATGACAAAAAAAAGTAAATTGAAGCTGCTAGTCCATCCATCCATAAATATTAAGAACATGAATAACACCATCCATCCATAACCAGTCTAGAAAATTAACAAAACACAATTCAAAGTTAATTTAACAAACACTAATGAAACTTCTAGTTCACAAACACAAAGTACAAAAAGCCAAAGAAATTATAAAACTGTTATGGAGGAGGTTGTTGTGCTCATAAACTACTTGATGAAGGAAGGATACGGATATATATATATATATATATACAGAATCTCAGGTAAGTGGTAGCAGTATATACAGAAACCACTATCCCCCTTTTTTTGAAAAAAAAAAATCAGCCAGAAGGGCTGGCCCGGCCCGAATACTCCTCCAGCCCGTTTTTGAAAGAGCCAGAACAGGCTGGGTTAAAAGGGCTAGTGGGTTGAAAGTCTCAACCCAGCCCTATAAATTTGATGGGTAGGGATGGGCTGGCCCGTTGGGCCAGACCCATTTTTCCATCCCTACTCGTCAGGGGCCTATTATCCGGCCTACATCGGGCCCAAGTCAGGCTAGACCAATTTATTAAATAGAGCAGGCCAAGGCTTTTCCAAAAGCCTATATAGCAAAACAGCCAAGACTTTAGGCCATTGAAAAAATCTTTTGAGCCTATTAGGCCGGTCTATTTAACTAAATATAAAAAAATACTAATATTTTTTATATTGCTATTATTATTATTATAAAGATTTTTTATTCATATATATGCTTATGATATATTCAAGTATCTTACTATAAAACAGGCTTTCAGGCCATGTCAGGTTTTTTTTTAGCAATACCACAGGTATCCTCCACGGGAGGCAATCCTGTTCGAGCGGGGTAGGACCTCTATGGGCGGCAAAGTTCTCCCTCCGAGTATTTAACACAGCTGCATACCCAAGGCTCGAACTCGAGACCACTGGTTAAGCTAGAACAGCCCCTTACCCGCTGATCCACGTGCTCGGTGGTTGTCAGGCTTTGAACAGGTCAGACTTAGACCATAAAATAAAGTCTATGTCAGCTAAACAGGCCAGCCTCAGGCCATGAACTTAAGGTGCAGACCAGACTCGACCTATTCTCATCCCTAGAGGGAAGGGAAATAGAAAAAAGAAATTAAAGATAAAATAAAGATTATTTATAAATTGTTTGGTATAAGAGAGGTAAGTGTGAAATAGAAGAGAAATATGATTTGTAGGTTGTTTGGTATGAGAGAAATGAGTGTAAAATAGAAGAGAAATAATAATGAGTAATATTGAATAACCATTTATCCCCCATCTCTCTATAAATTAGTAGATAAATGCATTTCATGTGGGTCCCACTAGTTTTTTTTTTGGATTCTCTATTATTTCTATGCAAAACCAAACAAGAGAAATTTGCTATTTCTCTTTCATTTCTTTCCCCTACCCATTTCTCTTTCATTTCCCTAATACCAAATAGATATTAAGTCAGGGAGAGAGCTACTTAATAATGATAGGTGAGTGAAAGAAAACGTGGCAGGAATATGCTTTCTTATGTAATTAGAGGGTCACATAGGAGAGACAACAAGATCCTCATTTGTTGAGTAGAATGATCCTATCAATCTACGTAGGTTGTTTCTACGATTTTGTGAAACATAATAGGCATAACAATTCCGTCAAAATCACATTTTAAAAGTGATTAATGCTATTGAAAACAACGCTAACTCAAATCTACGTTTAAAACATGAATCCGGTGTAAACCAAACACGTTCTCTAAGTGTGGAGCACTATTTCCTCTGATATTTAGGCAAGGTAGTAATATTTGACACAACCCAATAACTAATTATAAGAACCTTTTGGAGAGTTGCTCTTTATCTTTATTATAAGAACATTTTTCATAGTGTCCTTTTCATTAATTATTTTTTGACAAAAATACCCATTAGTGGAGATAGATGGGTAAGTAATGAATGGAGAGAGAATGACACAATGGATTAATTAAATGGAGAGAGAAAGATAATAAGTCTCAATAAATTTAAGGGTAATTATATAAAAGTAATACATATTCATGATAAATTTATTGTGATCAATTAATTAATCAACTTCTTAATTCTTGTGCTTAGCAAAAAAAACTTTCTTAATTATTGTAAAGTGGTTAAAATATTTTTATAATTAGGATCGGAGTTAGTATTGAATTAGTTATACTGCACATGGTATGGGGAGATATAGACTTAAATGGGCCAATTGTTAACGAGTCATCCATGATACCCTCGTATCAAAGTTATGCTATTAATATAGACACATCAATCTCTAGCGATTGGATAAATAACTAAGGAGACTTTGTATCTCATCATTGAGTTTAAACTCACATTAACATTTAATTGGATTAAAATCTTCTACTTTGATATAGAAGTGTGCCAAAAATTACCGAAGTGAGCTTGAATCAATCCAAAAGTTACTCATAAACAGGGGCATAGCCAGAAATTTTCTTTGGGGGTCGAAATAAAATATTAAAAAAGATTAAATATATTTTTGGCCCCTCAAAATATGATAAAATTTGGTTTTGATCCCTCATTTATTTTTCATTGTTTTGGTCCTCCATTTTTAAAATCACATGTTTTTAGTCCTCCTTATTAATTGTACTATGTTAAGTCACTTTGCAGTTTCACTACGATTTTTCCTAAGTGAAAATTTATAGGAATTTTTCCTCCTATTAATTTCGGAAGGTTTGATCAAATATTTCAAATCAGTTTTGCTTGTAGAAGGTTTTCACGAAAAATCTGTAAAGATTATTAGAACACTATTCAACCCTTTTCTAGTGTTTCCTGTGGCCCTAACAAATATGTCATCACTTAGCAAAATATAACTGACGACGAGTACTAAAATCATGTGATTTTGAAAAATGGAGGACCAAACCAATAAAGAAATAATGAGGGACCAAAACTAAATTTCACTATATTTTAAGTGACTAAAGTATATTTAACCCTATTAAAAATTATGATAAAAATATTAATAATTTTAGTTAAAAATAGAAAATTTTATTAAATGAAACTCTTTGTTCCTTCATCTAGATGGAATTTCCCAACAAGTTGACAAATTCGTTGAATATCAAATGATTTTAAAGAGTCTTTGAGATCTAAAGTTGACCGGGTATAAGAAGTTCAGCTGCCTTTTCGTTAAATCTTTTATTTAATCCGATAATTGCAAATTAAATTTTTAGTTTTTCTTATCACGTAATTCTAAAACCATATTCAAGTCAAACAAAATCATTTTTAATGTTATATTATGTTACCTAATGATATTTTCTCCCTTCTTTCCTATTCTTTGAAATGCTCCTATGTTCCCCTTTTGATCTTTTACTTTTTATAGACTATATTTCTAATAAAATCTTATCTCTAATTTTGAATATTATCTTATCTTCTCTAAATAAGAAAAAAATAACTAATATAAAAAATGAAATAATAAAAAGTTAAAACTTTTTTGTCAAAATAAAGATAAATAGCAAGAGTCGTAAAAAAGTACTTAATACTACAAAAGTACTTAATACTACAGAATCTACAAAATTTTTAGGGGGGCTGAAGTACTAGTTCATGAAATATATTATACGGGACCTATATACTTAATAAAATTTTGAAATTTTTTGGGAGGGCCGTGGCCCCTGCCAGCCCCCTTAGCTACGCCCCTGCTCATAAATTATTCATATTTTTTTTTCCTAAAAAAATTGTGGGCACATCTAACATTTCAATTATGATATATAACAAACATATCACAAGAAAAATATCATAATTTAAGAGTAAAATTATACTCATTGATTACCATTTTTTTAGGATTTGAAAGGAGAGTTTGAAATAAAAGAGAGGGAGTTTTTTCTTTTGATCAATTTAAGTGATATTTTTTCTTGATGATTTTTTAAAATAAGAGGAATAAAATAAAATGTTTTTTGAAATAATATAATGATTCTTATTTATATAAAATTTGATAGTTAGAAATATTTTTTGTCATAAAATGTATTTTTTATTGAATTATCATTGATAGAAAAATGTCTAATAACACTTACATAACTTGTAGAATGCTAAAAAAAGAGTATTATCGCAATGCACAACATAATAAAAGAGTAAAATAAGCACGTATACTCATAAATAAAACCATTTAGTTATCCTAAAACACAACTATTACAAAACAATCTGAAAAAATCTTGAACATTTCTTCTTCTTCTTTTTCATTCCTTCCGGACTAGTACAAGTCCAATGCCAACTCAAGATAAAAATATTCACGGTAACAACAATATCTAAACTTGTAAAATTGAGCTACAATAATAGATGTGTATAAATGCAGCATATTCGGTTAAAACGGTGCTGCCAAAATGTTAAGGGCAGCTCATTCAAACTGCTAAATAGTAGAACAATGGTTATGATGGTGGTAAATGAAAAGGAAAAGGGAAAAAAGATCGAAAAATATGGAGAAAAATGTGACTATAAACATAAAAAGGAAAAGAAAAGAGAAAAAAAAAAAATCTCTCATTTTCCGCATAAAATGGGTAGGAGATCTCTCATAAAGGGACAGAAGCTCTCCCATGGAGGGAGAGGAGCCCCAAAGGGGCGCTGTGTTAAGAGCGTCGGGGGGGGGGAGGGTGGGGGTGGGTTGGGGGAGGTGGCAAGTGGCAGTTAGAGTCAACAAATAGGCTAACCCGACCAGGACGACTCGTAAAGCCCGCATAATGTAGCAACTCGAGCACTTATTTTAGAAGCCCAAATAACTCTTGGGTTCCAGCTCGATAAGAACCTGTTACTTGTAAAAAAAACATCGGGTAGCCCGCAAAATCCACAAAAAAATCGGGTTACCCACAAAGAAAGCCCGTAAAAATGTAAAACTCGGACACTTATTTTAGATGCTTAAATAACTCCAAGGTTTTTTAGTCTAACTTGATAAAGTCCGCTACCCGCATCAGACCGAGTCACGTCGGAGTATCCCGAATTGCCAACTTTAGTAGCAGTGGGGTGGGGGTGTGGGAGGAGTAATGGGATAAATGTTGTTTAGGAAAGAAATTCAAAAAGGTAGGGTTAGGGGTACCTGAACAGCAAAGGTGATATGAACCAACATGACAAATTAAGGGACCTTTAGAAATATGAGGCTTTAAGTTGTACCTTTCTTGAAACAGTTGTAATTCTTTTTCTTTTCTTTCAATTCTTTTCTATTTTTTTCTCTTTGATTTTTCTTTGAAATTTTTAATACGCACTGAAAATATTGCTAGTATTAGAACTCTTTTTCTTAACAAGAAATATACTAGGCCCTTTGAACTTGAATTTGTAAATCACTCACATACAAGCTCTCACGCATAGAATTTAGTTTCTTGAACAAGAATAATATCAGATAAACAATAGAAGAAAAGAAGAAATGGATGTCACACTTTCAAGGTTTGAAAGATAAATCCTTGAGGTTAACACACACAAAGGTGAAGAACCTTTGATAAACCCCTCACTTGACAAGTCAAGAAATTAAGAGAAACACTCTCTTTTGATTGATAATTCTTAAGCAAAACATTCTAAGTCTTTTGCATGGCATGCATGCTCCTTAAATAGCTTCATGAGCTCCATGCAATATTACAAATTAAAGAAAAGAAATTAATTAATTAAACCTAACCTAATTCCCTAATGTGGCCGCCTACTATAGCCTATCATCTAGTCATCTTTCTTCTTGAATTGTAGCACACAAATTCGGCCAACAAGAGCCTCCTTTGGCCGCCCACCTTCTCAAGACAATTCATCAAATACTCTTCAAGACATTCATCAATTCATAGGTTACAAATTTGAAAAGCATTCACACCCATTGAACACATGTTGGCCGCCCCATTGATGGTTCTTTAAGCTCCTATTTTCATCACATGTTAAACACATTTGATGTAGGTTTTATTCCCTTTTATTGGCCGCCCACAATAGGTCTCCATTCAGCCATTTCTCTCCTTAGTTGGCCGCAAATTAGATGAATACACCATGTGCTTCAATTGCCTTCACTTTGTAACTGACAGCATTAAATGCCTTGTCCCCTTGTAACCGTTGGAGCATCAATTCTCTTCATTTCTCCCTTGTAACCAATCAACCACATAATGATATTGATTCAGCCACATTATGATTATTGAAAGCAAGAAATAAAGCCAAATAATTCAGCCTTTTATTCCCTTTGGCCGCCCCTCCCACTTGGCCGCCCTTCTCCCCCTATCTAGTCTTCATGAAGCTTGTTGCATTGATGGCAACTGGGTTTCATTGATTGCCATGCTACCATTCTCCCTCTTGTTTAAGACAAAGTACAACCTTAAGGAAAGGTTCCTTAAAGCTTGCGCCCTCATCTTGAAGGGATGCCACTAAAAGCTGCAAAGCTTCTTTTGCCTGTTTTGCCCTTGCTCTGGTCATGGGTCCCCCAAGTCCTTCAAGTGCCTTTCTTTGGGTCATGTCCTCATCATTGCCTCCCCCTTGAGAAGAATTTGTCCTCAAATTTTTATCTCCTTCATCTGCATCAAAAAGAGATAAGTCAGAAACATTGAAAGTGGCACTAATCTGATACTCACCAGGAAGGTCAATCTTGTAGGCATTGTCATTGATTCTTTCTATCACTTGAAAAGGTCCATCTCCCCTAGGTAGAAGTTTTGACTTTCTTTGTTCAGGGAACCTCTCCTTGCGCATATGTACCCACACCCAATCACCAGGGTTGAAAACAACCTTCTTCCTTCCTTTGTTAGCTTGCCTGGCATAACTTTCATTTTTCTTCTCAATTTGGGATTTCACCTTTTCATGCATCTTCTTGACATAGTCAGCTTTAGCTTGCCCTTCATCATGCTTAAACATAGAAATGTTAGGCAAAGGTAACAAATCAAGAGGAGTTAGAGGATTAAATCCATAAACAATTTCAAAAGGGGAACAGTTTGTAGTGCTATGGATAGCCCTATTGTAAGCAAATTCTACATGAGGCAAACATTCCTCCCAAGACTTAATATTTTTATTCAAAATAGTCCTAAGTAATGTGCCTAATGTTCTGTTCACCACTTCTGTTTGTCCATCAGTTTGGGGATGACAAGTTGTAGAAAACAACAATTTTGTCCCAAGCTTTCCCCACAAAGTCCTCCAAAAATGGCTAAGGAATTTAACATCCCTATCACTCACTATGCTTCTTGGCACTCCATGTAGCCTCACTATTTCTTTGAAAAATAAATCAGCCACATGACAAGCATCATCCACCTTCTTGCAAGCTATGAAATGAGCCATCTTTGAAAACCTGTCAACAACAACAAACACAGAATCTTTTCCATACTTTGTTTTAGGAAGTCCTAAAACAAAATCCATGGAAATATCAGTCCAAGGATATTCTGGTACAGGCAAAGGAGTATACAATCCATGAGGCTGAACCTTTGATTTTGCTTTCTTACACACAATGCAATTTTCACACAATTTTTGCACATCACGTTTCATGTGGGGCCAAAAAAAATGCTCTTGTAAAATTTCTAAAGTCTTTTGTATTCCAAAATGACCCATCAATCCCCCCTCATGTGATTCATGCAAAAGTAATTCTCTAATGGAACTCTTAGGTACACACAATTTACTCATTTTAAACAAAAATCCATTTTGTTTATAGTACCCATTTTCAGAGAATTTCTCACATGTAGCAAAAATTTCAGCAAAATCTTCATCATTCTCATACATGTCTTTCAAAGACTCAAGACCAAACAATTTTGTTTCTAACATAGATAATAATGCATGCCTCCTAGAAAGCGCATCAGCTACTATGTTCCCTTTACCCTTCTTATGTTTGATCACATATGGAAATTGCTCTAAATACTCTACCCATTTAGCATGCCTTTTATTTAGTTTCCCTTGTCCTTTCAAATATTTTAAGGACTCATGATCACT
The DNA here is from genome assembly GCA_026901365.1 of Sesbania bispinosa. Taxonomy (NCBI): domain Eukaryota; kingdom Viridiplantae; phylum Streptophyta; class Magnoliopsida; order Fabales; family Fabaceae; genus Sesbania; species Sesbania bispinosa. The sequence goes on from QLOH01000020.1 coordinate 2,725,729, forward strand.
ATGTATGACAAACTCTTTGGGTATCAAGTAATGCTGCCATGTTTTTAGAGCTCTAACCAAAGCATACAATTCCTTATCATAAGTAGAATAATTAAGTGCAGCTCCACTTAATTTCTCACTAAAATAAGCAATTGGATGTCCTTCTTGTAACAAAACAGCCCCTATGCCTACATTTGATGCATCACATTCCAATTCAAAAGATTTAGAAAAATTAGGCAAGGCTAATATAGGCGCATGAGTGAGCCTATCCTTAAGGGCAGCAAAGGCCGCCTCTTGCTTCTCTCCCCAATGAAACCCCACATTTTTTTAACAATTTCATTTAATGGTGCAGCAAGAGTACTAAAATCTTTAACAAATCTCCTATAGAAACTTGCTAATCCATGAAAGCTTCTTACTTCACTCACATTTTTAGGTGTTGGCCACTCTTGAATGGCCTTTACCTTTTCCTCATCCACTTGAACTCCCTTGGAGCTCACAACAAATCCCAAGAAAATAACATGGTTGGTACAAAATATGCATTTATCAAGATTAGCATACAAATTCTCTTTTCTTAGCACATCCAACACAGATTTTAAATGATTAACATGCATATCCAAAGAAGTGCTATAGATAAGTATGTCATCAAAATACACAACCACAAATTTTCCTATGAATTCCCTTAAAACATGGTTCATCAATCTCATGAAAGTACTAGGAGCATTAGTTAATCCAAAAGGCATAACTAACCATTCATATAAACCATATTTTGTTTTAAAGGCTGTTTTCCATTCATCACCCTCTTTAATCCTAATCTGATTATAGCCACTTTTTAAATCAATTTTACTAAACACACATGCACCATACAATTCATCAAGAAGGTCATCTAACCTGGGAATTGGATGTCTATACTTGATGGTGATGTTGTTTAAGGCTCTACAATCAGAACACATCCTCCAAGTGCCATCTTTCTTAGGCACCAAAATAACAGGAACACGCATGGGCTCATGCTGTTTCTCACCCATCCTTTGCTTATCAAGTCAGCCACTTGCCTTTCTATTTCCTTGGTTTCTTGAGGGTTACTTCTATAAGCTGGACGATTTGGTAGAGATGCTCCTGGTATGAGATCAATTTGGTGCTCAATTCCCCTTAAAGGTGGCAGCCCATCAGGAACATTTTCTGGAAACACATCATGAAATTCCTGCAAAAGAGATTTAACTGACAAAGGCAAATCATAATTTTCAAATTGGTTAGCATGAAGTAATTGGTTTTCACCAATTAAGAGAAATAGTGGACGATTAGCACAAAGCTCCCTCCTAATTTCTTTTTCTCTTGCCAAACACAACTGTTTGCCCTCATAAATTTCTCTCTTTTTCTTTTTAATCTCTTCACTCTTGTGTTTCACTCTCTTTTTCTTTTGCTATCTTTTCTCTCAATTTTCTTTGATCCTCACTCACTTCCTTTGGGGACAAAGGTTTGAGAACCACTTTCTTTTCCTGAAATATGAAAGAAACTTTGTTAGAAAAACCATCATGGATGGCTTTAGTATCAAACTGCCACGGTCTTCCCAAGAGGATATGGCTGGCCTCCATTGGAACTACGTCACACAACACCTTGTCTTGATATTTCCCAATGGTAAAAGGAATCACAGCTTGCCTCTTAACATGCACCTCATCTCCCTCACTAAGCCATTGAAGCTTGTATGGCCTAGGATGTGGCTTTGTCTCCATGTTCATCTTTGACACCAATCTAGCACTGACCACGTTAGTACAACTACCACCATCAATTATAACTAAACATATCTTACCATTAACAGAACACCTGGTATGAAATATGTTTTCTCTTTGATTTGCCTCCAAGGCCGTGGTTTGGCTTCCAAGAAGTCTCCTAATCATGTAGACTTCACCAATTTCAGCGCCTGTGTCATCATCACTTTTCTCCTCCTCACCTTCTGATTCACTGGTGTATTCCCCATTATCCTTAAGAAGGATAGTCTTCTTGGTAGGACATTCAAAAGCATAATGTCCCATGCCTTGGCACCTGAAACACTTAACATCCCTTCCTTTCTTAGTCACCTGTTCAGCGCCCTTTTGAGGTTCCTTTCCTTGAGAAGATGATGCTCCCTGATTGGATAGTTCAACAACCTCCTTTTTGACTTTATCCTTCCAATTTGAAGGTAAAGTGGTAGAACTCTTCCTTGCTCCCTTTCTTTTAAGCTGTTGTTCTACTTGGAGAGCTTTGTGTAATAGGTCCTCCATCTCCACATATTCCTGCAGTTCTACAATGTCTCTAATTTCATGATTTAAACCACTAAGAAAACGTGCCATAGTTACCTCAGGGTCCTCATCAATATTAGCTTGCATCATAAGCACCTCCATTTCTTTGTAGAACTCATCAACTCCCTTACTTCCTTGTGACAACTTCTGCAGCTTCAACTTCAAGTCTCTTTGGAAACTAGAAGGGACATAACGTTTCCTCATGACTCTTTTCATTTCAGCCCATGTCTCCACCAATGGCTCCTCATCCCTACGCCTCTCCCTTTGCAATTTGTTCCACCAGATAAGAGCATAGTCAGAAAACTCAGTAGAAGCAAGTTTTACCTTTTGCGCCTCTGTGTATGTATTACAGGCAAAGACATGCTCAATCTTGAGCTCCCATTCCAAGTATGCTTCTGGATCACTGCGTCCTTTGAAAGCTGGTATAGTTAACTTGACACCTTGAATCCTTTCTTCATTTCTTGGTGGTGGTGGTCTTTCTCTTCCTCCTGCCGTTCAGGTTGTGGTCTAACTTCCAATGCATCCAATCTAGCATGCAGCTCATCATATTGTTGCTTCATTGACCTCTCCAATTGCTGGTACATTGCAGTAATTTGCAATTGTAGATCACGATTCTCCACCTTTTTTTCTGCCATGATAAAGAACAAGAACAAACGTAATAGAGAAAATAAAGTTAACTGTTTAGAAACCTCACCACACTCTAGTGTTTGCACTCAACAATTTGGCTTTTTCTATGATGTATCCCTCTTGCCTTTTTCCACTCTATTTCTCTTTGAGTTCTTACCAAGTCAAGAAGAGGAAAAAATCAATAAGTTCACCAACCTGTGTGCAGTAACAAGAAAAAATAAAAAAACAAGAAAAGCTAAGAATAATAAGAACAAATGTTAGAAAGAGTAGTAGCAGCCTTGAATTTCTAGAACCGGAGCTCTGATTACCAAATGATATGAACCAACATGACAAATTAAGGGACCTTTAGAAATATGAGGCTTTAAGTTGTACCTTTCTTGAAACAGTTGTAATTCTTTTTCTTTTCTTTCAATTCTTTTCTATTTTTTTCTCTTTGATTTTTCTTTGAAATTTTTAATACGCACTGAAAATATTGCTAGTATTAGAACTCTTTTCTTAACAAGAAATATACTAGGCCCTTTGAACTTGAATTTGTAAATCACTCACATACAAGCTCTCACGCATAGAATTTAGTTTCTTGAACAAGAATAATATCAGATAAACAATAGAAGAAAAGAAGAAATGGATGTCACACTTTCAAGGTTTGAAAGATAAATCCTTGAGGTTAACACACACAAAGGTGAAGAACCTTTGATAAACCCCTCACTTGACAAGTCAAGAAATTAAGAGAAACACTCTCTTTTGATTGATAATTCTTAAGCAAAACATTCTAAGTCTTTTGCATGGCATGCATGCTCCTTAAATAGCTTCATGAGCTCCATGCAATATTACAAATTAAAGAAAAAAATTAATTAATTAAACCTAACCTAATTCCCTAATGTGGCCGCCTACTATAGCCTATCATCTAGTCATCTTTCTTCTTGAATTGTAGCACACAAATTCGGCCAACAAGAGCCTCCTTTGGCCGCCCACCTTCTCAAGACAATTCATCAAATACTCTTCAAGACATTCATCAATTCATAGGTTACAAATTTGAAAAGCATTCACACCCATTGAACACATGTTGGCCGCCCCATTGATGGTTCTTTAAGCTCCTATTTTCATCACATGTTAAACACATTTGATGTAGGTTTTATTCCCTTTTATTGGCCGCCCACAATAGGTCTCCATTCAGCCATTTCTCTCCTTAGTTGGCCGCAAATTAGATGAATACACCATGTGCTTCAATTGCCTTCACTTTGTAACTGACAGCATTAAATGCCTTGTCCCCTTGTAACCGTTGGAGCATCAATTCTCTTCATTTCTCCCTTGTAACCAATCAACCACATAATGATATTGATTCAGCCACATTATGATTATTGAAAGCAAGAAATAAAGCCAAATAATTCAGCCTTTTATTCCCTTTGGCCGCCCCTCCCACTTGGCCGCCCTTCTCCCCCTATCTAGTCTTCATGAAGCTTGTTGCATTGATGGCAACTGGTTTCATTGATTGCCATGCTACCATCTTCTCCCTCTTGTTTAAGACAAAGTACAACCTTAAGGAAAGGTTCCTTAAAGCTTGGCCCTCATCTTGAAGGGATGCCACTAAAAGCTGCAAAGCTTCTTTTGCCTGTTTTGCCCTTGCTCTGGTCATGGGTCCCCCAAGTCCTTCAAGTGCCTTTTTTGGGTCATGTCCTCATCAAAAGGGGTGGTAAAAGCAACTCCCGCTATCACTTTCAAGGCCCAAAATTAGCAACGGGAGGGCCTTGCATATTGCTGCAGCTGCTCGCCTGCACTGCACTCATATCATACCGCAATATTAATTGTCCAAAAAAAAAACCGGAATATTAAAAAAATACTTGTAGCCTTGTAGGGGAAAGACGAAACAAAATGGTGTCACTTTAATTGGCAAACTGATATTAGTATAAATGAATTTTACTTATTATTCAGAGATTAAAAATTTATTGATCAGAATAAAGTTGATATCTAACCAAAAATTGACGTCACAGTCTCACACTACTACGTGGTCTTTAAAAGAAAAAAAAAGAGAGAATGAGGTGCCCCTTTCTTTCTTAACGTTAGACTATTGTTGAAATTAAATAAATGAGTTAAACTCAAACCTTATTTTTAAAAGATTAAGTCGTGACATATTGTTGAAATTACAAATACAATTTAGATCGATAAAAATCATACAAATTGTTTTATTTTCTCACTAGAAATTTGCTACTTTTTTTTTTTAACGTAAGGAATTGAGATGAAACTGTGTAACATTGCGCTTACGGCTTACTATAAAAAAAAAAAAAAATCAGCTCGAAGCAGAGAAATGGTAACATTTGTGAAGAGTTTTCAGTTATGATTGCGTGAAGATTGCCATGGCTTCGTCCCTGTCGCCTCCTATAGTTTCGATGGAGCTTCATGTCAAAAACCGCGAGAAGCTTCTCTCATCCCTTCGCCAACACCTCTCTGAATCTTCTCGTTCTCTTCATGGCTTCGTCCTCCTTCAGGTCTGTATCTTCACACCTTCTCTCCATCCTTCAGTTTTTCTCCAAAATCCTAATCTAATATTGCGCCAGGGTGGCGAAGAACAAACGCGTCACGACACGGACCACATCGAGCTCTTCAGGTACCATACCTCTCTAAAAACCTCATCGTGATTTCAATTTGTTGGATAATTAACATTATGATAATTGCAAATTGATCCCTAATTGCAGGCAGGAGAGTTACTTCGCTTACTTGTTTGGAGTTAAAGAACCTGGATTTTATGGAGCTATTGTTCGTTCATTTCATTACCTGATACAATCTCATTTTATTTTTATTTTAATTCTCACGATGCAAACACAATCATTTAAGTTGTAGGAATTATCAAATTCCATTTATGCCATGGATTTTTTTTTGAAGGACGTTGCAACCGGGGATTCTATCCTATTTGCTCCTAGGTTGCCTGATGAGTATGCTGTTTGGTTGGGAGAGATCAAGCCACTCTCCTATTTTAAGGTGATTCGCCCGATGATAAAAATTTAACTGATTCGCATATCAAGTGTGTTTAGTGGTGATTCACATCTATGCATCCCCTTTTGCAGGAACACTACATGGTTAGCAAAGCATGTTTTACAGATGAAATTGCAAGTTTTTTGCAGCAAAACTACCAGGGTTCGGGGAAACCCTTATTGTTTCTATTGCATGGCCTAAATACAGATAGCAATAATTTCTCTGAACCAGCAGAGTTTCAGGTTCTTAATTTTGGTCATTCCTTTTCTCCCTTTCCATTAGAGCTTTTTTTTTTTTGGATCAGGACAGTATTTTGTTGGGTATTTTTATTCCTGAACCAAAACTGTTATTGCATCAGACCTCAGCAGTGCCAATACCGTTGCATTATTGTTATGCCATAGTAGTACTTACCAATATCTTTCTTTGGAAACTGAATTTGCGGAATTTGTATTGTACATTTATAATTTGAATTATTTTTTAGGGAATCGATAAGTTTGATAAGGAGCTGAAGACATTGCATCCTATATTGACTGAATGCCGTGTCATCAAGTCAGAGCTGGAGATTGCTCTTATTCAGTATGCCAATGATATAAGCTCTGAAGCTCATGTTGAGGTAGCTAGTCTTAACATGCCATTTTTTAACATTTATGTGAAATGTTCCTTGGAGGCATAAAGGAAATGTATTAGTGGAAATCAGATTTATATTCTTCATTCTTGATCCTGCATTTTTGATAGTTTAGGTTTTAGTATCTTCTGAATCTGAACCAGTTTACTGTAGTTGTAAAAAGAAGTGATTTTGGGAACTGGGTCTAGGAGGCAACTTTTAGCTCTCCTGTAAACTTCTTCATAAATAATAAAATTTAGGTAAATAGCTAAAGTATTAACCTGAACAAACAGAAAAGAATTGTGTTAGAGAGGAAGTGGAGGATCCAACAGAATGGACAGCTATCATGAGGGGATTGGTGATGAAGATACAGGGGTCATGCAAGGGGACATGAATATGAAGAGGATGGGGGCAGTGTGGATGCTAAGCATAATTTTTGGTAGTTTGGGTGTGGCTGTTGCCATTGGGCAGAGAAGTCTCTTCTGATAGATATCTCTTCCACAATTTTCTGCACATTTCCATTGTAATCAGAGCTCTGTTCTTTGAGTTTTCTATATCATTTCAATAGAAATTTCAGTTCCTAGCACACAAACTTTTGGGATTTAATTAGTTGAGTTAGGAACATCTGAGGGTGGGGTTTACACAGGTACACTATCCATTGGTAGAAAGATCTATAATCTCAACGATGAAATGTGAATGGCTTCATACATATCTTTTGTGAAAATGCTTACATGATAGTGGCAATATACATTACAATAAAACAGGTTATGAGGAAAGCTAAAGTGGGCATGAAGGAGTATCAGCTCGAAAGCATGTTTCTTCACCACACCTACATGTATGGTGGATGTCGGCATTGCTCCTATACGTGTATTTGTGCTACTGGTGAAAATAGGTACACATTTCTGATATTGTAACCATATTTGTCACAATAAATGTGGTTCTATGGCACCTTGGTTTAATAAGGTTTTGCTTAATGTCATTTGTAAGAATGACTTCTTGGCTCTATTTACCTAAAGAAAATAAAAAACTGATTAGCTAAAAAAACTGTCTTTGATATGTTGCTGCCTACTCAGACTTATTTTGGCAGTACCAAGTTTAAGGATCTTCAGCTTTTTTGAACTTAAAATACTGTTTGTAATTTGTGTGCTACCACCATACCATGTATAAAGTTTTATAGTATTCTTGCTTTTAAATAGTAGCAACCTTCGTCACAAAGTGGGTGGGCTGATGTGTGTATATATTGCAGTGCCGTTCTTCATTATGGGCATGCAGCAGCTCCTAATGACAAGGTATGATGTAGAAGTACTTTCTTCCCCTTTGAAGGTCATTATTATTGCAGCCAATGTCATATAGTTGATTCGTTGTCAAAATGTTGCTGGATTCAGCTCCTGCATCATTGTAGATTGGCGGTGTACTTTTTTTAAGTTGTTTGGTCCATTCCACTCCTAGGAAATTGAATTAGGCATAACTGCTTTGTATTATCAGTTTACCTATTCATTCTTTCCTAATTCCAATATTTAATTTTTATCAATACATTGTCTAGTCATTAGAATTTTTTTTCATTACTAGGAAAAAATCATTCATTCAGGAATACAGAAAAAAATAACAAAACAAGGATGAGCAACTGAAGAACAGGAAAAAAAGTATCTGTGCTATTTGGTGACTTTGGATATGGCCAATCAACATATTAACTTATTAAGTATTGAAAATGTACTTTATTTCCTTTGGGAAGAGACAAAATAGGATGAACTTGTAGTCTAAATTGGATTATCAATGTTTATTTAATTTTAGAGGTGTTTGAGTTTTAAAAACATGGCTCTTTCATAGATTTTGGAAGAGGGAGACATGGCACTGCTTGATATGGGAGCTGAATACCACTTCTATGGATCAGACATAACATGTTCTTTCCCGGTGAGTATTTACAATCAATCTTGGTCTTTCTGCTCACTTCCCCTGTTGCACGCCTTGCCATTTTGAACAATATCACTGACTCATCAGATATGCCTCTTCTAAAATTGCATGGCATATAGTTCCTTTGTCTGTTCATGTATTTATCATATTTCTCTAGTCATTGTTATCTTTACACTAACTTGGTCTTTTTTTTTTGTGGTGTGTGCCAGGTATTAGTAGTATATGAGTTATCATTTTATTTACTAACTGGAATAATCATTTTATGCTCAACTTTAAATTTTTGGTGCAGATAAATGGGAAGTTTACAAGTGACCAATCTCTTATATATAGTGTAAGTGGTTAAAACCTCTGTTATCAAAAGGAAAACAATTGTAATTCTTTCTTTAATGTGTAAACTGTAAACTGCACCAGGACAAACATCTGCAGTGCAAATCCGTCACAAATACATATCTAATTTTCTTGAAGGGCTAAACTAATTTTAGACATTCATGTGCATGTTAGGACGGACCTGTTAATGTACCTTTCATATAGCTAAATGACTTGGCTTTCTATAGCACCTTTTTCAACAATTCTTTATTTTTTTCTTTCAATGTTCTGCAGGCTGTCCTTGATGCTCATAATGCTGTTATATCTGCAATGAAACCTGGAGTAAGCTGGGTTGATATGCACACGTATGATCAAGTACCAGTATTGTTTCTTTTTAAGTAAATAAAATGTTGTCTGCCATGCTTGGTTTCAAGTTTTAATAGCTGTGAACAAGTTTAATTTATAATTGTATTAGTACTTTACTGCAGAGAAGTTTCCTGACCATATAACTTAAGTTGATGCATTGGAATATAACAGAAATGTAGCCTAGGCAATTTATACAGATACAGTCACAGGTCGTTCTTAGGTGTTACCAGCTTGATTGAGCAATTACAGTCAATTGTCATGAATGGGTGAACTTAAGAGTAAATCTGGTCATCAGTAAAGATCATTAGACTATAAAGTCAATAACATTGGTGTCTAATATATTAGCTGAGTTTCTTTTTCATTGGAATCAGTGCATATGTATTTGTGATATTGTATGCTGATGTTGAAGGTCAGTTATAATGAAAATGATAACAAGTTATACTGGGATGATAAGGAAGTCTGAATGAGTATACCAAATATCCTGAGGTGGGCCACCTAATTTTGATATATCTAAAAAAAAACTGCTACTGAAACTAGTACTTTACCCTTGTGTCAGAGTATTTATCATATTTTCTGCTCATTTCCTCTCTAAAATTGCAGATTAGCTGAAAGAGTGATTCTGGAGTCACTAAAGAGGGGTCACATTAGTGGGGTAACATATATTGTCTGTTCTCTCATTTACAGAATTTCAGTCGCAAACTTTTATCTTGATGCAATTTTTATGAATAATCTTTTGTTAAATTGCATTTTTGTGATTTTTTGTGTAGTGATGTTGATGACATGATGGCTGCACGCTTGGGTGCTGCTTTTATGCCACATGGTTTAGGGCATTTCCTTGGTATTGACACACATGACCCTGGAGGCTATTTAATGGTATTTGTGAACTTTTCCTGCAGATACATTTTAAACTTCCCCCATCCTCTCTTCTTTAATTAGTGGCTTATGTAATTAATCTTGTGTTGGCAAATAATTTTTCATAAGTTTTTGGCATTTTGTTCTGATTTGCAGGGCCTGGAAAGAAGAAAGGAACCTGGATTAAAATCCTTGCGTACAATCAGACAGCTCCAGGAAGGAATGGTTAGTAATAGCTTTTTCCATTAATAAGATTTTTCTATTAGTAAATAAAATGAAGCAGAGCACCTGGGTGGTTTATGTTTTATCATTAAAAATGGCATGGCACAATTATGATGCACCTAAAACTCCCTGATTTATTGAGTGTTGATTTTTTTTTGGTATTGAACCATCAGTTAAAAATATAATACTGATACCATTCATGTATCTTTACCTAATAGCTTAAGCTTTTGTGATAGTTGGTTCATATCAAAGCCTTATGACAGAGTGATGCAGAGCTCGATCCTTGCTACCTTCATTTTTCAAATAAAAAGTGGAATTTAAGCACAAGGAAGGTGGGCTTTGCATATCCATATTTAAAGTCCAAAGGGCTTTCATGAGTGGACATGTTAGAAAATAATATAAATACCAGTCAATGTATTCACCTAGCAACTTATGTGTTCCGGATAGTTAATTCATGACACCATTTATTGCAAAATAATTTTGTTCTCTGAAATCTTCATTGCAGTGATATTTGTCAATCTTAAAATCAAAATAATGATTATCATAATTTGTGAACTCTGGTTGCTGTAGTTGGGTTTGTTCTTTTCCTTGGATGACTACTAGTGAATGCTCTCTTTTATGATATGGAAATAGAATTATGAACTTGATAACGAAGTAACCCCGTTGTTTCTACACTTCTAGGTTATCACAGTGGAGCCTGGATGCTACTTTATTGATGCTTTGTTACTTCCGGCGATGAATAATCCAGAAACTTCCAAGTTCATAAACCAGGAAGTGGTTAACAGATTTAAGGATTTTGGTGGAGTCCGAATTGAGAGTGATGTGGTATTCCATTTGCTGAATCTTATCAGAGATAACTTAGTTTGGAGTTTATTATTTTATTCTCATTGATGCTGCTAAAGTTAAATTTAATGATTTTTTCTCAATCTAGTAATATTTGCTCTAGCATAAGGGGCATATCTAGTGGGAGCTTAAGGGACTTAGAGTGTGTTTGGTAAGCCATTTCGGCTAGCTGAAAGTTGAAATTACTAGCTGAAACCATTTCAACACTGTTTGGTAAGGTAACTTTTTTGGGTAGCTACTAGCTTTTCTTAAAAAGCTACTTGAGGTAGCTTTTTTAAAAAAGCTCATATTTTCAGCTACTAACTGAAAGTTAATTACAAGTTTATCCCTCAACCACCCTCACTTATTATTATTTAATAATTAATGATGTCCTTATATGTCATTTTACCATTTTCAGCTAGTTTTACCAAACACATTCAATAGCTTTTAAGCTTTCAGCTAACTTTAAGCTTTCAGCTAGCTTTAAGCTTTCAGCTAGCTTTTCAGCTAGTTTTACCAAACACACTCTTAATCTTGGTCATACAAATATATATAGATGGTCAAGTTTGTTTTACTTAAATCCAATCTTACACTATTCATTTATGCTGTTACTCTTCTCAAGAGAGCATGTTCTCACTTGATATGCTCCACACACACACAAGAGGGCTACTTTTATATGAAAGTGAAATGAGCAAATTTTGACTAAACTAATATAACCATATATAGATAGTCAAAAAGTGACACCATTTTATGTTTTAATTTTAACCATTTATGATAAAATCCAATACTCAAGACTTGCCTCTCTCACTCACGTAAAAGTAGCTTTCTCACTCGGTGTGTGTGTGTGTGTCATTACATAAGTACATCGCTATTCTGGTATACTGGCTTATTTGTTTTCTTATTCCTTCATGATGTACTCAGCTTGTTACTGCTGCTGGTTGCTACAATATGACCAAGTGTCCCAGGGAAATACAGGAGATTGAGGCAGTGATGGCAGGGGCACCGTGGCCAGCTAAGAAGACATCTACGTATGTTGGAAATGGACTAGAAAGCAAAGCTTGACTTCAAGCGTCCTTGACGTGATCAACTGTGTCAGTTTCTAGTTTTTATTTATTTATATTTAAGGTATATTTTAGAAAATAACTCCCCGTCTATCATTCTATCCCCTCCTTTTAAAAATTTTCTTTCGAGCAAAAAGGTCCTTAATGCAATCATAAGAGATAAGATCGTGTAATTACTTGCACAAATTTAAGGAACAATCACTTTACTATTTACTACAAAACTCAACTGTGATGTTTTATTTGACAAATGTTTCTTAGTTGTCATATTGTCGAGGTGCAAGTAGTCCTCAAATTATAAGTGCTAAAATCATGAGATTTGGTCCCAATCAACCTATCAGTCAAGTGCCCTTGATTTTCTCTTGAGCATCAAAACACGCTGGATCTATACAAAGCCGAAAGATACTCAGTACACGAAGATAGTGAATCCTTGTTTGGAATATGAATCATTCCAAACGCAAGCAAATGCTTCCAGTTTAATCAGGTCATGATGTCTTCTGACTTGCGTGCCTAGAGGTTGCTTTTATGTGGCTGTCTTCTTTCCTTTCCACCACTGTCTTTTTAGGTTGGAACGTGTGTTTACATGTTTCTTCAGTGTCAGAGAGAGAGAGAGAGAGAGATTGTATGTAGTAGCCATTTTGAGGTGAAATTACCCTCGTCTTCATCTTCATCACCGTAACTCTTCAACGTTTGATAATTCATTCCTTGAGTATATTTTCATGTTGGGTGATCCTGCGCCCTGAAGAATTGCATACGTTATGAACCATTGTTATACCAGTAACGGACAGCATCAGTTGAAGAAAGAATAAAATCTCCATATGTGAGCTTCAATTAAGGTGGTAAGGAGCTCAGGCCGAAGCGTAGGCCTAGGTTCAATTAAATTCCATTTGCACATAATATTCCCATTGAGATATAAGACAAGAAAAAGAAACATGTAACTATTTTGAACAGGTATTTGTGTCAACGCTTTGATGTTGTATTTTGTATTTTTTTAACTTCTATATAAATGTGAATATCATAATAATTACATAAAAAATTCAATTTTTGGACATTTACGTATGTACCCCTTTTCCTTTTCTCTTTACTTAATTACTTCACACAAGCTTGAGATGATTTTTGGTATTCCCATAATATTGAAGACTCGGTACTTTCCTCATAATAATTCATTTGTGATCAATATTTTTATTTTAATTTTAAAAAAAATCAAAATAAGAAAACTAACAATGCATGTCGAAAACTAACCTTGCATTTCTAGGTACCAATATTATAGTAAAATAATACCTACTTCAAAAGTATTGGAATTTTTCCCTAGTTGGTTTTGAATCTTTATGACCTCCGGTGAGAGCAACAAAGTATTCATTGTTAGTTTGGTTTTGGGTTTGGTGTTGCCGTCATTATTTTATTCTCATACTATGAGGTTAACTGATAACATAATCGAAAAAAAGAAGATTAAACTTGTTAAGTATGACCTCCACTAAACCAAAACTGAGTGTTAGATTTACCAACTCTAATCATGTTTGATAGATGCCAACCAATGGTGAGTAAGTAAACGAAAAAAAGATTTCATAGTTATGGGAAACACTTCCGAGTCTTAAAATATCAAGGGGTCAATGATTGGTGGTTGCCATAAATAAATAGAGCCAGAGTCCACTTGGAATTTACAGATACAGTTCAATGGATTCCTTTATTGAAGACAGACTACAAATGAATCAAGACAACAACTCCCTATATTTTTAATATATTTCACGTATTCTCTCCATTCCTTTTTCTTTTTCTATCTACAACCCCTCCAACTCTACCAAACCTCTTGTCTATCCCTCTCGCTTAAACAATAAAAAATAAAGAAATGAAGAAAAAAACTGCTTTCAATTACAAAAGTCTATGTCTTCAAACTTACAGTAACACACGGGTCTTTATAGGCTTTAGTTTCAATCCCATGCTTTCTGGAGAAAGGAGTTCCGGAGAGATGCAAGAGGGGCTAAGTGGGCTCCTTGGGCTGTCACTGAGTAGGCATGGTCTATACAATCCATACCCCATGAGAAAGTACTCCATTGGAATTAGCATTGCATGTGTTGTTCCTCTGTAACCATTGATCCACAAGCCTGTACCTGCAAAATCAAACCAAGTCTCAAGCCTAGTTTTTGTATGTTTATCAATGTCCAATCAACTATATATAATGATATCACACAGAGCTTCTGGACATGCTACCAAGAACCAGTGCATGCATTGCCTTGGCATATATCTGTCTACATACACCTATAATTTATTATCACATTGTAAAAACCAATCATAAGGAGTGCAAAATATATTGGGGGCAAGGAAACTATTAATTCAATCTCATGAGTCCTTTTTGTGTTACATAGATTTATACATACATACTACATCCTTGAACATACTTTCATGCTACATACCTCAACCAAGGCACTAAATCTCCTATCAAGTTTTGAAGTCATGTGGAGAGCTTCCGAATGGAAAGGAGAACTGTCCCCAACAAAAATAAGTGTACGGCATTTTAATCTTTTCAATCCTTCCGTAATATCAGGCCTCCTGCAAGTTGGCAAAACAAAGTTGTAACGCATGAATTTGCCAATTTAGAATAATGGAGGATGATACATGCACACGCATATGCATTGGCACACACAACCACACCCAAAATTAAAATGGTGAAACAAGTGTGTAGCAGATTTTACTGGTTAATTGCTTGAAGAAACCGTAAGACATTTGTTCCCTTTCTCTCATCCAGCAGCTGGAAAAGAAACATGACAAAGAACCAATGCAAAACAACATGAATATACCGAACAAAGAAAGAGTGAAAAAAGGAATAACAATGACATTCCAGCTATAGAGCAGTACAGGGCAAAGAAACTAAATTAGCTTAGCACTGACTTTTCTGCAAGCTTGAACTATCTCTGACTCTGGAACTTCAACATTACCACGTACTTCCTGTTAAAGTTGAGCAAGAACATTCAACATATGGAATAAAAATAAGATCCTCACGTTACAATACCAACCTTGCTGAAGTACCGTTGAAGCAAACACTCCTTCAGCAAGCCACACATGCCGTAGAAATATAACAAATTTGACATCACCTAAAAAATACAAGTGGATTTAGGTAATGTCATCAGATCAGAAAAATCTAAATGGACAATCTCTGCAAGGATTTGAAACGAACCTTGTTATAAATCCATTCAGTCCAAGAAGGTGCTTTGCATAAGGGAGATACAAGTATTAAACCAACAACACGCTCCCTATATTTCATCTGTAAAAACATACCAAAGAAGAACAAATCAACAAAAACTTGACTTCATATTAAAACTAAAAAGCACTAACTAAATAGCACAGTTTCTTCTTTGTTTATTCCTTCAAATTTAATAAGGTACATACTGCAAAAAGCGTAAGGATATAAGCACCAGCCGTTACTCCCATGCACATCACTGCACCGAGCCTGGGCAAGGAAATAATTCATGCCATTAGTAAATATACAGAAACATTGGATTTGCTGTCAAAATACTGCCTGTATTCTTCGAATCCCACTTCAGAATACTGGATCATCAAAAAATAAATTATTGACACTATAATTATATTCTAATTACCCAAAATAGTTGAGGACCTCAACTATTTGATCTGCCAAGTCTTCAACAGAAGGGAGAGGATCATCATAACAAATTGCAGCAGCTCCCAACTGCAAGAACTCTTATGGAAGTTCCAGAGGAGAAACTATGTAAATAATAATATTCTGTTCTAAATGCAATGAAAAATATATTCAAATTGATTGACTTACAAACCTCATGTCCGGGAGGACTGATGATGATATATGCAAAAGTTGTGAAGCAGCAAAGAAGCAGCCTCTGGACAGAAAAATAATCCTTGGAAACATGACATATCTGCCCCAATACACAGAAGTAAAATATTAATTCATATTTCCATAATAAATTTAAAGAACAGGGTTCAAACATACACATACAATCACCAATGTAATATAAGAAGGAATGTATGATTAGATAAAGAAAATAGATATATTGCACTTACAATTTAGTGCTAAATCTGGATAAGTGATCAGAGCTGGTTTATCAGGATCCCCATAAACTATGACAGACACAGAACCACAGCCAGTTCGAATATGATGCTCCTGAAATGGTCATCCAAAATGAATTTAGCCTAAACACAGAGAAAGGAATAAAAAAAAGCACCAAAATTGAAGTTGGAGCTTTCAGGGATGAAAAGAACCTTCCCCAAAAGCAAAGGATATTCTTTATTATGTATGTACTCCATTTGAGTAATGTTACAATTCATAAGTGAAACTTTTCCAAGCTATTTGTTCTCTAACATGGCTCCCCATGTGCCCTTATTCCTTTATTGGACAACCCAAACTAACAAGCAACAGCACATTAATATCACTATCAAAATCGATAAATAATGAAGTAATTCCAGATTCCAATCATTGTATGCTCCAGAGAGAAAATAAGTTGAAGACAGCCAAAAAGGGACCAGTATCTTAGGCTTTTAAAAGGAGAAGAATGACTTGAATCCATCCAATCCCATACAACGAATAAAAGTTCCTATATCACCCAAATAAAATGAAAAAAAAAAACAAAAAAAAAACTTCCTACATCACCCTAATTGCATCGAAGACCGGTAAGGTAAATTTCATTCCTCACCCCCCCCCCAAAGGAAAAAACACACACACACACAGAAGAAAAAAAACAAACAAAAAAATTAAATCCATATCTGACCATTTCTCTGGTTTACTAACAAAAGTCTAGAAACATTATAGGAAGCCTGTAAAACAGCTTAAGGATAAGGAGGACCAAGTATTGTAAAAACCAATAGTTCACAAATGGAGGAAGGAAGTGTATAAGAATATGTGGCAAACAAGGATTGGGCAGATCCGCTATTTGCCATATTCAAATCAAAACTTGAGAAAATAAGACAAATACATTCCAACAAAGAAAACAAAAAGGATTAAAATAGAAGCCAACCCCATGAAACTTTCAGAGTCAAACAAGCAAGTAAAAATGTTTCTCGTTTTCTAACTAGATCCCAACAGCAAAACAAAACACTTGCCCAATCAATACTCCGTTATGCATAGCAACAAGCAACAGTTAAACCCCCTAAATAATAATAATAAATCCCAATGAACATAAACTTTGATTTGGCCACATATTCCCTTCATTCAAGCAATAGCACAATCCAAACACTGAAAATGCAGCATAAATGTTACCGGTAATAAGTAAAAAAAATATATATACAATATCAAAATCACCAAAAACGACCCAGTTGAGAAACACTTGAGCTGATCCCCTTGTAAGGAAAAAGCTTCAACCTTTAAAACCCAAACCCAGAAAAAAAATTAAAAGGATGAAAGAAATGGTGAAGGTGTAGGACCTTTCCACCGAGGTAGATCTTCTCCATGTCGACTGAAACGGAATCATTTGATTCTGCCATGGCTGTAGCTCTGCTGTGTTGTAAATGGAAGCCCCTCTCTGAACTCCAAAGAAGGCCTTCTTCTTCTTCACCCACCCAAATTCCCTTTTTCTCTCTCTCAATTGTTTGTTCTTCGTGCGTGTGTTTATGTGTCAGCTTCAAACAAATATAAAGCCTCTCTTCTCCAATAATGGCTTATATACCAAGCCAAAACAAAACAAAACAAAACCAACGCCAATTTCTTTTCTTCTTCAATTTTTTAACCTGCGGTTAACCATTATCAACGCTTCTTTTCCGTACCAACCGAATTTAACCCTTCGTCATAGTAATAAAATTTTAAACAGCGGCCCTATCCTCCACGACGTCGTTTTCCTCTCATAAACGACGTCGTTTGATCACAAAAATAGTAAAAAAAAAGGATAAATGATAAATCTAAGGGCACGCATTTTGCGGGGTGCACCTGCTTTTTCTCCCTCTCTGACCGCAAAGGTTGGCCCCATCATTTATTTCACCTTTGACTCTATTGCGCCATTTGTGCCTCTACACCTGTCCTTCTTCAAGGCCCCACTTTTCTTTTAACAAAAAATTTACTTGTATTTTTTTTTCTTTTCTCTTGTTTTGTAGTTTTTTGTAATTGCTCACATTTGTATATATCCAGAAGGAGCTTAGAAGTTAAAAAATGGAAGTTTGCTTGCCTTTCATTTGACTCAATCATTAATCATGCCTTCCTAATCATGTTCCATACACATTACTTTCGGCTATATATTCATTCACCAATATTCTCTTCTCTTCACGTTCTTTACCAAACCTTACTAATTAATATCATTACTAAAATACATTGAAATATTTGCATTACCTTTACAGAATATGTTCTCTCCCATGTGTAGCTGCCTTTTGATAACAGGCTTATTAACAACTAAATTCTACGTCTAAAAAGAAAAATATAAAATCATTGAGAATGTGTTTGCTTATTAAAATACATATCGGTCATGATTAACAATTTCAGACAAATCGTTCCACGTGGTAAAATATAGAAACAAATCGGGGTTTATAATGGTATACTCTACTTGGTTATTTGATAATTTTTTTTTTATAAAACCAAGTATAATTTTTCACATTATTGAATCAGATTGAAAAAATATATATGCAGAGTCCATTGTATTTAAAGATAATTTGTGCTATCCATTGTATTCTGGATCACACTTAAGTGTAAATGTACCTACATTTGGTTGGTTAACTTGTGCTAAAGAGTCGCTTAAATGTGTATAAAAAAGCTGATTAAAGTTGGCATGTTTCAACTATTGAAAATTGATCTACTAACCAGTGTATAGACATAAGTATTTTAAGAATTTTGAGAAAAAAAGGCGTTTTTATTCAATTTTTAGTTTGATGGTTTTTGTCAATCAATGTGACTAATCACTATAGAAGTCAATTGCTTTTAGAGGTGGACATTTGGCAGTGACATATTCTTTCCCACGTACTGTTTTCTATTCTACCCATCACGGTGTATAGTCATGACTCATGACACGGTTTATATATTATTATCAATTCCCCTTTTTTTGTCACATTATTATCATCGATTTAAGCTACTTACCTCTTGCACCTTTTGTACTCAAGGATGTTGAGAGCGACCTGGAAGCTGGAACTCACGAGAACATTGCATAAGACATGCGTGATGCTCTCTATTTATAACGAAACACAAAATTCGTTTCAGAAGTGATTAAATTAATTTGCAAGATTTATATACGAGACCAGTAATTGTATTTTTTTAAATAAAAAATGAAATATAGATTGGAGAGTCTATCAATTTGGTAATAAAATAGTAATTAATATGTAATATGACTAATTTCGATGATCAATGTTTGTTTCCTATGACAGCCTGCATTTTATGTGAAATAAAGCTCACGGCTTTTTGACCGTACTAGTACGATATTTTAAAAAAATTACCCAAAAAATGTTTGTTTAAAAACTATTTACACGTAATTAGGTTAGTTGCGCCTCTTGAAGCGCTAACTAGGTTAGCGCCACCTGCAATGTTGAAAATGCAAAAGAGGAGCTAACTGAGTTAGCGCCTCTTAAGGAGCTAACCCAGTTAGCGCCTCCCTTGCATTTTCATCATTGCAAATGGCGCTAACTCTTTTAACGCCGTGCGATTCCCTCAGGTTCATATTGCTATTAGTACTATTATTAATATTAATTAATATTATTATTATTAATTACTATTGATAATAATATTAATATTATTAATATATTATTATTACTGATATTATTTTTAAAAAAAATATAATTCTAATAATATTGTTAAAAACAATATGATACAAACACTAATTTAATGATATAAGTTGAAATTCTTGGAAACAATTTTTAGACACATAAAGATGTAACATATTATGGATCATTTACATTGTCATTCCTATGAACTTGGCCTTGCTGTTCCTCTAGATAACTCGGGCAAATTCGACGATTGTGACCTGCACGATGACAATGAGTACATCTTTGTGAGCTTTGTGACTCTGTCCAGTCCATTTCATTTCTTATGTGTGTAGACTTCGGGCGACCTTTGCCACGCATTGTGGACTCATCCGGAATAATACGGGCACCATTATATACTGGCATGTTGTCTTCATTTCCTATCGGCCACCATTGTCCTGAATAGGCTTCAACAATGTTGTGAATGGAGTACACAGGATCAACATATTAATAGAAGTCAATGCTCACAGCGGCACATGCAGATATAACATGTGAGCACGGAAACCTATAAGCTTGGAAAACACCACACTCACAATAGTTTTTATTTAATATCACAGCCCATGTATGTCCTCCTTTTTGTGTAACTGGATTAAACGTTTCCTCAACCTCAAACTTGGTCGACTGAATGTCATATCTCCGAACTCTATGTGAACACGCATCTTCTTGATTTTTATTGAACTGATCTGTGAACTTTTTGCAGTATCTTCGTCCTGAAGATGTTTCTGTTCGAGCTTCCGCTCCACGTCTAATAAAATATTCTACTAGTCGCACATATGTACACTTCACTAATGTTGTAATTGGAAAATTTCTAGCACTTTTCAAAACCTTGTTCACAGCCTCCGACAAGTTTGTCGTCATGTGACCATACCTGCGACCTTCATAGTCATGTGCAAGACTCCATTTTTCTTTAGAGATGTCATCAATCCATCTTTGAATTTCTGGACTTATTTCACGGAACTTGTTCAAATTCCTTTCAAAATGATGGATACATGGTGTATATCCTACATTCTCAAAGACAATGATGGATACATGGTGTATATCCTGATTGATACACATGTTGATCTTCAATCCCCATTGTCAGTTGAGTATCCAATTGAACAGGTTGGGCGGGTGATGATGAACTTCCAACATTGCCAATGTCTGCATACAATTCAAGCACTGTCATCAATGACTGTTGCTCGAAAGCGTTGATCATGCACTCCACATCTTCATCATCACATATTCGAAGACCTGTATACTTGGTGGGGTTTTGCGAAATTAGAAACCTACACGTTAAACTATCCACCATTTCACTGGATGAAAGATTTAATTTTTATGAATCTTCCTCTTCAAAAGTTAAAAACTAATTCCGTGTTTTATCTGAATAGCTTTTTATCACCTTCAAACATTATACCATGCACACTATCATCATACTTCCTACCGTTAAAGTAAATAAAAGTGATAATCTGATTCATTTTTAGAAAATAAAATATCAACAAATAACCAACAAATACACAAAACAATTCGAATGGCACTCACGCAACAATATAACACAAGATTGTGCCGAGCTACCATCGTATATCTATTTATAGTGACATTGCTCACAGCAAAATATCACGTCACGTTGTTTTATCAACTTACAATCATCATCAGGTACGTTCGAATATATTCGTAGAATATATTCCACGAATATATTCTCTGTGAAAGGCAATGACGGGACAAAAGAGGCAAAGGCGCTAACTGGGTTAACGCCATCCACAAGCTGCCAAATACACAGGAGGAGTTAACTGAGTTAGCGCCTCTTAAGGAGCTAACTCAGTTAGCGCCTCATGTGTAATTGCTTTCTTCACGTATGCCGGCATGGTTGGACGCGAGAATCTCACGCGGAGTGAGGGAATCCTTGGCTGACTGATTGGACGATGCATTGACTTGGAACATCACGCGGGCCAAGCGCGTCTTTAATTGGGAAGACGCGAGAATACATGGGGAAGGCGCGAGATTCCCTGATTCGATGTTACACCTCCCTGCACATGGAATCTCACTCATGGCACCTTGACTGACGTGATTGACTAAGTTTTTTTACTCAAAAACTTTGCTGAAAAATGGAGAATGACTCACGTGATTTTACTCAAAAACTTTGCTGAAAAATGGAAAATGACTCACGTGATTGTATGAGTATAAATATGTCACTTTGTGTTCAAAAAAATTTGCTTGCTGAATAACCATCAAATTTTTAGCAACTCTAAACGGTGCTTTTTTCTCTCAAACATCCTTAACTCATTTTTTATTCCATTACAATGGCATCCAAAGAGTCATTCATCCCGGTCCAAGAGATAAATCACTTTTGCACATGCAAGATATACATGTTTCTGAACACATTTGGAACGGTGAAAAAGATAGAGTATTAACTGTTAGGCGAGCGGGTGACCGCGATGGACGTGCAAACGAAGTTCCAGAATTAATCAAGCCACTTTTTTTGCGGTCTGGTTTTTTAGGTATGGCTTTATTTGATTTTTTTCAAGTCGAGCATACACTAATATCCGCATTGGTGGAGCGATGGAGACCGGAGACACATACCTTTCACATGCCACAAGGGGAATGCACCATCACCCTTCAAGATGTCAATATGCAACTTGGTTTAAAGGTGGATGGTGAACCAGTTACCGGTGTTACATACGGAAATTGGCAACCTCTACTCCAAGCCTTGTTGGGTGTGGCTCCTCCACAGTCGGAAATAAAAGGAGGACGTCTTAAGATGAATGGCTTAATGATCATTTTGGCGACTTTAATGACCATGCACACGACCATGTTCAAGTTGAACGCTATACTCGGGCGTTCATATTACGTATTATGGGTGGTTTACTATTCTCAGATCACTCGAGTTCATATGTACCTCTGCGATTTTTATCGTTACTAGCCGATTTTGATGAGTGTGGCTCATATAGTTGGGGCTCTGCAGTTCTCAGTTACTTATATAGAGAGTTATGTAAAGCCACCGACTACAATCGGAAGGAGATTGGTGGAGCATGTATACTTCTATAGTTGTGGGCCTGGATGCGTTTCCCATGTATCGCTCCTCAGCCACCGCCTCCAACTCCTCAAAAGCCACTTGGTGAAAGGTGGTCAGGCGGACAGACTTACGACGCCGTCTACAGAGAGATCACATACTATCGAGGCGTGTTCGATAGGATGGAGAATACCGATGTTAGTATTCCTTTACTTCTATATATTTTTATTCAATATTATACAATATTGATTACTAACTTATTTACATTGTGTGCAGATTGTGTGGGTCCCTTACACAGACGTTATTGTAGCTCAGCCGCCTCCGTATTGCTTGGAGGGACACAATATATGGAGAGCAGTTGTGCCACTAATCTGCTTTCACATTGTTGAGTGGCATCAGCCAGATCGCTGTATGCGCCAGTTTGGCATGGTGCAACACATCCCACGCCCTCCATCCCAACCAGATCAATTGCATGATCTGACTTTAAAGGGAAAGACTGCTGAGAATTGGCGTGTCAAACATGCCATATATGTGTCCCAATGGGATGAGAGGCTAAATTATATTTGGACCAACGATCTGTGTCAAGGCCAATTCCACCTCCCATCCAATTCTCAGTATATGGTGTGGTACAAAAGACACACCAGACGTTGGATTACCCGAGCATGTGCAAAGACTGGGAACATGGTATCCTTCTCTTTTAATTTTTTTTATTACTTCATACTAAGGATTATAATGACACATTTGGAGACTAACTTTCAATTTTTTTTTTTGACATAGGCTGATAACTTGGAGCGCATGTACTACACCTGCACATCAGAAGGGGAAAGTTCATTCTCCTTTGCAAACATGCGCTCAGAAATTAGTCATTGCTTACAAATCTGCCGTGAAATAGATAGAGTAACATCACCTGCAGTATCTGCTCCAGAACCATCTCAGCCTGCACCAGAACCTCAAGTAACCACGGACATCCCTGCAGGACGGGTGGAAGGAAGGGGACTACATCGCCGTCGCAGACGAGTGCAACATGAACAACTCACGATGCCACCGGCACCACAACCCGAGCCGGGATGTATTATGTGCCTCCGGTAGATCCTTTTCAACCTGTTTCTTCATATTATTACCCATCTCAGCCTTCGCCTCCACATATGTCTTCTCCAAATTATTTTAATCCCCCTCCATTTACAATGGGGGATTGTTATATGCCCTCACCTCCGGTAAATGTTACCCCACCAGTGTATACCCAAACATATGAAACACATCCAACACCCACACGTTGGATTGATCAGTGGCAAGATGCTCCCATCATGTCACCGGCATCTGGCGGGTTCATTTACCAAGGCAGCTCTTCCAGACAACCTGAACCACCAGGCCTTGGATTTAACTTGAATGAAGCATTTGCCGAGGAAGCTAGTGCATCTGAAACTATAATGGAAGAAGGTCAAGGAGACGGGCTAGAACCAAGAAGAAACCCACCTCGAGATGCTAGGAACCGACGTCGTCATTGCATTCTCTCCCCTTTCCCCCAAATAATTAACTTGTATCCATTACCCCAATCTATATAAAATATATTATTACCTACTAATTTTGTTGCAAATTTTAGTTTCACTTATAATTAACGTTTTAATTAAATTATTAAATATTAATTTGACATTACGTAGTATAATTAAGTAAATATAAATTACATTACATAAAAGAATTTATAAAATATAATATCAATTTTATATTTTATTTAATAAATATGTTATATTAAAATTGCTTCTTGAAGGCGCTAAAAGAGTTAGCGCCATTTGCAATGATGAAATGCAAGGGAGGCGCTAACTGGGTTAGCTCCTTAAGAGGCGCTAACTCAGTTAGCTTCTCCTTTGCATTTTCAACATTGCAGGTGGCGCTAACCCAGTTAGCGCTTCAAGAGGCGCAAACTAAGTTAGCGCCTCTTCCTAATTACGTGTCCAAAACTACACCACCCTGGTAAATAGTTTTTAAACAACATTTTTTGGGTAATTTTTTTAAAAAATCGTACTAGTACGGTCAAAAAGCCTAAACTTTACCTACAACGCATGAGTTGTTAAATGAAAATTAATTTAATTTCGAGTTGGTAGGGCTCCACATGGTCCAGCCGACTCGACTAACTTGATCAACCCAATCCAATCCAATAACTATTTGGTGGGTTGAGCTGGTCATTAGGTTTGTTTGGGTTGGGTAAATATGAACCCGATCAGTTTGGGTTGGGTAGCGGGTCTAGGTAAGTACAACCCCACCCTAGTGCCACGCGCTCTCGGCAGTAAGCGGATATCCCAGCACCACAGTCTAGAGAGTCTGTCCCCTTTGGGGCTCTTCCCCTCCATGAGAGGAGCTCCTCCCTCTATAGGAGGGTTTCCTACTCATAATAGGTGAGTTTTTCTCCTTTTTTAGTGAGAGTTTTTATGTTTTATTTTTCTATTTTGTGTTTTTTCTTTTGTATTTTCTTTTCCTTTCTCCATCCACCACTACCACCATCACCACCTCTCCCTTCTCCCTTACGGCCACTACCTCCTCCTTTGTGAGATTCTGTTAGAGTCACCATCTTGCAGCACTGCTTTTACTCAGTCTTGTTGCCTTCTATGCATTTCCACCACTAGAGCTCGATTTTGCAGTATTACTTTACTCAGATTGGCTGCGATTGATGTTGTGGATTTTTGCTTGGAGTTGATGTTGAACATGTGCAGATCCGGAAGGAATTAAAAAAAAAAAGAAGAAAAGTTCAGGTTGTTCCAGAATTTTTGTAGTATGAGGTTTTGTTTGGTTTTTTTG
This sequence comes from Sesbania bispinosa, assembly GCA_026901365.1. NCBI lineage: Eukaryota > Viridiplantae > Streptophyta > Magnoliopsida > Fabales > Fabaceae > Sesbania > Sesbania bispinosa. The sequence continues at coordinate 2,751,166 of QLOH01000020.1, forward strand.
TTATTATTAGGACTGCTATATTGTTTAGATTGACCGAGTATGCGTGCTCGATTTGTTGTTTAGATGTGTAGTGCAGTACTGTAATACTCTCTATTTAGCATTCTTAAGCTTTGTAAGGGTCGTTGGACTTTTTTCAATGAATGCTCTCTTGACCAAATTTTAAAAAAAGTACAACTCGATGTACCTAACCCAATCTGACCTCTCATATAAAAAATTATTATATTATTAATAATTATATTATCTAAATTTAATTTAATAGCAGTAAAATTAAATTTAATTAAAAATCGGTGCCATAACAGAACAATGGTTTGTTAACTTATGAGATGGAGACTTTTATGGTTGTGGAATATCTTATTTGGGACATCTCTTTACTGCATTATACTAAATATTTGAATTAAATTGTGTGTGGAAAGTGTATGTCATATATTTTTTTCTTGTTTTGATTTACAAGATTTTTTTTAATAGTTATATGGCCAAAGTGTCAAAATCATGGAAATACAAGTTTATATAATTTATGAATTCCAAACAGTGATAAAAAAATACCCAGGTTCTATAATTTTTTTTAATGTTTTTTTTAATTATCATGACCCGATCGCCCAACCCAATCCAACTAGACCTTGATCGGTTTGGGTTGGACACACACCAATTGTCCATAATTGACAATAAAACGCGATTTGATGTACTTAATCCCTCAATTTTTTTATCAGTCGTTTTAGAGTCTTAAATTTATTTGTAAATAAGTGTCATTTTTTTGAATTTTTTCAGATATCAAAGTAATAATAAATGTTATTTTTCCAATTTTATCCTATCCTAATCTGATTTTTTTATTTTAAATATTTATTATAAAGTTATACATAAATGTTTTAAAAATTTAAAATTTTAATAATCTATTTTTTTTATGTTTTCAACAAAAAAAAAATATGGTAAAAGGTAAAATAATGTGATTATAAACATGGTGTTTATAGGATAAATTCATTTCATTAAAAAAATAGAGATATTAAATACATTAAAGGGAGAAAAAAATGACATATATTTGAAAAATAAACTAAAAAGACATAGTTATTATATTTTTTTTAATTCTTGTGAAAAATCTTCAACCTAATAACTAATAATAAAAAAGAGAGATATAGTATTAATTACAAGTTGTGTACTATTCGTGCAATGCACAGATTTCTAAAATGTTTGTAATTAACGTGAAGTTAAATTAATAAAAGAGATATTGTTTTTCCAATAATAAAAACAAAAAAATTAATATATTTGTAAATTAAAAAACGAATATATGCAATTTAGTTTTACATCATCTTGTATTACGTCAATGAAAGCTCGATCGACACAATGTTCAAGTGATGTAATTTGATATTGGGAGGTGATTGTTACCAATACCTACTTTGCATAGTATATTAAAGATGAGATTTTAAAAAAATATAACAGCCTCTTTAGAATAATGCCTGAATTATCAAATCATTAATTTTATTGTTATTAGTGTTTTGTAGTCTCACATTGTAATGGGGAATTGAAATCCAAAAACATTGATCAATATATATTTTGAAGTAGTATATTATTCGTTTCCATGATGTTGCTTATTTATTTTATTTGGTCGAAATTTATTTCATAAATTCAAACAAGTAATGGTAATTAATTAATTGAATATTCTTTACCAAACTAAATACAGTACATTATTAATTGCTTGTGTGTTATGTAAAATCAATGAGAATGTGTACGTAAAGCTCGCTTGGTGGAATTATGAAACATGAAATATATATGAAGGCGTGGATTCAAAATTTACAGTGCATTCTGTACCCTTTTCTAGCTTATTCTTGTTCCCTTCCCTTTCTAGTGTGACATAAGTGAGCCCATTAATTCTCAGTTTTCTCAAGCTCATAACAATAGGTCATAAATTAATTGAAGTTAATACCATGAAAGTTTAGTATGTGCTTTAATTGTTGTAATTAACCAGTGACTTTATTAAGTTTTTAACAAACTAATTAATTCACGGATTTCTCATTACAGTAGTCTATACATTTTCAATATGATTGTAATGCCTATACTGATTAAACTTAACTAGCTATGCATATATAAAAATAAGTATATATATAAATAAATCATCTTGAAATAATATTAAGGATCTCAAACCTTAGCCTTGTATTATTATTATTATATATATATTGTTTGGGTTGAGTTAGGCAAATATATAAAAGCCCAAATTCACAATCTAATTAACCAATTATGACCGACTTAAGTTTGAAGTTTAAATTCAGCCCAAGTTATGAACTCAATCAACCTATTATTTGTACGTTAGGTTTAGTTCAAACTCATAATTAAGTTTTATAGTTACACTACAAGAAAAATGAATTTTCTTTATCGGGTTTATTTTAACCCCCAGTAAAATGAGGTGATTACTTTTAGTGTCAAATAATAATTATTCTAATTTAAGAAATTAATATCCTTTAATTTACATAAAGCTGCCGGATAGACAAATGTAAATATAAACTTTATGTTTGAAAATTTTATAAGTAATATATTATTTAAGAAAATCATCTTTTATCTTAGGCAATGATGATTTCTTTGGAATTTCCAAACAAGCTATGTTAATTAATTATGAGGTTATTGACCTATGATGTTGATAAGACACTGTCTGAACAAATAATAAGATATCCAATCCAAAATATAAGTCTTTCGATCAAGTTAATTGTCATGTTTAATAATAATCATGGATTAGGATATCTTATCTATCCATTATATGAGCACATTGTGCACAATTCCAATATTACTTTTTTTTAAAAAATAAATTGCCCCCACTCGCCTAGTTACTTTTATTTTTCTAAATAAATTGCTCCCACTGAAAAAGTAACTGAAAAGTTAAATGAAAACTCAAAATCTAGTTGATTTGATTTAAATTGTTAGGTAAAACTAGCTGATAAAAAAAGACATTTAATGACATCATTAATCATTATGAGTGAGAGTTGTTGAGGGATGAGTTTGTAATAATTTTTTCAGCTAGTAGATGAAAAATATATATAGCTTTTTTTAAAAGGAAAATGCTAACGAGTGCTCTAGAGACATCGATTAAGGAATTAAAATTAGAAATTTTGTTGTTGGACCGTAAAACCTTTAATACTGTAGATACAATCGATTTCCAACTAAAAACCTACTATATATGGATTCCTTAACCAATATCCTTAGGACACTCATTACCATCCTTTTAAAAAAGCTACTTCAAGTAACTTATAGAAAAACCAGTAACTACCTAAAAAAGCTACTTTTCTAACAATGATTAAATAATTTCAACTACTAATTTCAGCTTTCATTTAACCAAACATACTCATAGTCTCCACACCGTTTTATTTTGCGGATATCCATTAACCTCTTACCATTGTGAACTATCACTTGTCGCATATATCAACGTCTCTATATTATAATTTCGATACCTCGACTTGGAGAGTGAGTTTCTCAATGATTTTTGATATTCTCACCTTCTCTCTCATTGGATGGTGAATTCCACTTACATTTGTGAGAGTGAGATTCTTTTTCTCAATCACTGATACTACTTTTTTTCTCTTATTATATTTGAATCTTTAATTAATACTAATAAATGATAATAAAATTTGAAATTTATTAAGATTTAAATTCTTATCCTATTATTTTTCTATTTCAATCTTTTTTCAATATATAAATCTTTATTCTTATCTTTATAATTTTAATTTTTTTATTAAATCTTATTATAAAAAATAATACAAATTAGATCTTAACAGGAAAATATAATATACTGTTATAATTTAAAATAAAAATGTATCTGTAAATATTTTTTATTTTAAATTTTAAAAATATTAATTTATTATAAAATTAATGTTAGTTAAATAAAAATATACATTTATCCGCGTATTAGACGGGTTAGTATTCTAATTTATGTATATAAGTTACAATTGGGGCAAATGAGGGGCTAAGTAAGAAAGGTTAGTGTGATAGATGTATTTAAAAAATATAGCACATATATGTAATTACTTTATTGATTGGGTTTGGAGAGCACTGCTTGAATGAACCAATTTTGTAGAGTTGGTAGTTTTTTCTACTAAATTTTTATGCATTGAAATATATTTTTATAACAAAATCTTGAAATTCACATTCTTTTACTATAAAAAATTGAAAAATATTAACAAGTGCTCTAAAAATATTAATAAAAACTAAAAATAAGATTATTCAATAAAACTTTATTTTTCTTATGTTACTAATGTTTTAAACATTATAATTTTTTTTTGTAACAAAAGAAAAACATTATAATTTTTTTAATAAAGACTTTACTTTTCGTAAGTATCTTCTTAGATTATTCATTAGAAATAAATGATGTTAATAAACTTTACAATTACCTAGGGCATGTTTGGATTTAGTGTAGATACTCATTGGTTATTGGACTTATCTAGCAGGAGAGACAATGTAATGTGTTGGGCACATTGTGTGTATCACTCTATTTTCTACTGGATTTATCCATTGCTCGAGAAAGTCACATACTAATAAAGTGAGTATTTCTACTTGAAACAAGTTTCAATAAAATTGAAGTATTTCTTGAAGGGCAACTCAGATAATACGATTCATTTTTTAGATGACAACGAGAAAATCAAATGGGACTAGATTTCTTAATTAGTGTGAGTTTAGTTTTTTTTCTTCTTATATTCAAGTCCATATAGAGTAATTGTAAATGAAAGCTTGAACATCATGAGTAGGGATGACAATATGGGTTGTCATGTGGTCAACTCGTCAAAAAATGGTTTGGATTGACTGACTTAAATTTGAAAATGAATGAAAAATTCTGACACGCCCATATTTAGATAACCTAAACGGCTTGACCCATTTAACCCATTTAAAAAATGAAAGAAAAAAAGGGGAAAAAAATGAAAAACGAGCTGTTGGATTGAGTATCCTTATTCCAGCCCGTGTTAAATTAGTTGGTTAAATAGGTTGGCCCATATTTGGATAACCAACACATATTTTCAGCAAACTATTTTTTAATGATTTATACGAGTCAGGTTATACGGATTGTTGGATTGAGTATCCTTATTCCGGCCTGTGTTAAATTAGTTGGTTAAATAGGTTGGCCCAATGTGCCGACCCTAATCACGAGGAACAAATGTAGAAAGAAAAAATAATTATTGTGGATCGGAATTCAGAACACAAGTTTGAGTGTTTACAAACGATAACCCAAACACATTGTAAATTGACGAAATATCAATGCATGAACTCATTTTTTAAAAAAGAAATACAAAAAAATTATGATTATTATTATAATTATTATTAAATAATATATTTATTAAAGTATATTTTAGAAGGGTTTACACAACATACTACTAGTAGAGTTGCCAAAATGGCCGGGCCTGGCCGGGGATAGCCCAAAAAAATCTACATATTAAAAATTTCGAAATCAAACATTTATTTTAGAAACTTAAATAACTCCTGGAGTTTTTAGTCCCATAAAAAGTTAAGAAACCCTGTAAAAGCCACAAAAACAAAAAAAGTAAGATTCAAATCTTTTGTTTAGAAACCTGTGGAGTTTTTAGCCTAGCATGCAAAAACATCACGTTGAGTTGGGTTAGGTTGGATAACCCAACCTGACCGGTGTTGGGTGTTTTGTTTTAGTATTGTTATCAAAATCGGATCGGACTGACTGATTCAACTGGTCTGACCAAAAACTAGTCTGATATTTGATCCATAACACACACAAAAATCGTCTGATTTTAAAATTGATAAAATATTGATGCTGGAAAACTGTTTGAACTAGTAAATTTTTGAATTTTAAAATTTATAGTTTTCTTAGTTTTTAAATTTATAATATTTATATATTTTGATTTTTTTACAATTTTATGTTATTTTAATACTTAAAATATTATATATATAAAATATATATATTTAATTGTTATATATTTTGATTTTTTATAATTTTATGTTATTTTAATATTTAAAATTATTGTATAATATTAAAAATATATATTTAATTTACTAAACTAGCACATCGATCCCTGACTCTTGGGGGACCATGCAGTTTCGTCCATGACTTTTTAAAATAGCACTTTAGTCATTGACGTTATTAAAAACATGCACTTTAGTCCCTAAAATACATGTTTTTTTTAATAAAGTGAATGACTAAAATACGTGTTTTTAATAAATTAAGGACTAAAGTGCATGTTTTTAATGAAATCAGAGACTAAAGTGCTACTACATCCGCTCCTATTTAACTGTCCACTTTCAAAGAAAAAATTGTTTCTATTTAACTGTCCACTTACAAACCCAATGCACTAATAAATACATTTTTCTCCATTTTACCCCTATGTTAATAAATAACCCACTATTAAAAACTAATGAGAGTCAATAGTAGTAAGAGAGATAAAATGGTAAAATAGGAAGTTTAAAATTTATTTCCATGAAAACGAGAGTAATAATTGCATTATTTAATATGTGTATTTTTAGTCAAGGACAAAACTGTATGGTCTCTCAAGAGCAATCCTGTTCGAGCCGGGAACATCCATGGTGGGGCTAGCTCTACCAGCGAGGATTTTTTCCATCCACACGACTCGAACCCGATACCTTGCTTAAGGAAAAACAAACATATACCATTTGAACCAACCCCGTTGGTACTAACTTCACCTTTTAAAAATATTGAGTTTTAGTGGAAGTGGGTGGGAGTCAGAATTTGAAAAGAGAAGGGTGCTTTTATTACTTGACTTAACCACCCGGTCACGGTGAGTTTGTATCTGCGGATTGGGGAAAAATGGAAAAGGTGGTGCTGGTTTTCGACTTTGATCGGACCATAATCGACGATGACAGTGACCGATGGGTCATCACTGAAATGGGTCTCACCCACCTTTTCAACCACCTTCGCTCCACCATGCCTTGGACCTCTCTCATGGTAGTATCGTTCGTACCTTCCTTTTCCCCTTTTCCCGCTCTCTTTCTCTCTCTCTCTCTTTCTCTCAAAGCATTCCAAAATTTGAAAATCGATTACGGAATTTGAATCCAGGACAGGATGATGGAGGAGCTCCACTCGCAAGGGATTACCACCGACGACATTGCACAGTGCCTCAAAAGGGCTTCATTACATCCACGCATCGTTTCAGCCATCAAATCTGCACACGCCCTCGGGTACTATTTTCTCTTTTCCTTCATCGCTTTCACTTTCATGTTAATCATTCAGCATTGCTGCATTTGCAATTTTCATTCCAGGTGTGACTTGAGGATAATTAGTGACGCAAATTTGTTCTACATTCAAACCATTCTAGAACACCATGGTTTATTAGGTTGCTTTTCCCATATCAACACAAACCCTACTTTTGTTGATAAAGAAGGACGCCTTCATATCACTCCATTTCACAATTCAACCTTGCCTCCTCTTGTTTGTCACCTCTGCCCTTCCAATATGTGCAAGGTATGTCTATGTCTATGCTTCTCTTGCTTTGATTTGGTCTTCCATTGCAGTAATTTGTTCCCACATAGCGTTGGTTCTTTTGTTATTTCCATCTTAGGGTTTAGTCATAGACCAAATCAGAGGCTCTTTACCTGAGATCAAAAGAAGATTCATCTACATTGGAGATGGAATGGGTGATTATTGCCCAACTTTGAAGCTTGGAGGAGGGGATTTTGTGATGCCAAGGAAGAATTATCCCCTCTGGAACAGGATTTGCAGTGAACCTAAACTAGTTGTTGCAGAAGTTCATGGTTGGAGCAGTGGGGAGGAGTTGGAGACCATACTACTGAACCTTATCAACCAATTAGCCATGTAGTTCATTAAGCTCACATGGTTGCTTTCAGAATTTAGAGGGTTCAATTCTTTGGCCAAGGTGCATTTTCTCAGACAATTCCTGCTGTTCCTATGGTCACTCCAGATAATAGCAATTATAGGATTGAGATTGATCAATGTTAATGGAAGTCAATCAAACATGCATATAGATAACTGGTTGATCTGATTTTTAAACAACAGAAGGTAGAAGGTTAATTAATACCTAATGCCCCAGCTCCATCAGGAGCAAAAGCTCTACTATGGTTTTCAAAACATTTCTCATTTATAAGCTTTCAGAAAGGAAAATGCTAAGTACCATACAGTTTCTAAGAAGCATACATGAAAGCATACTTTTTTTCTCTCCTAATTATGTTATATTTAGAAATTATAACTTTTTCTCTATTTACTCATATACCTGTCCTTCTCCTGATTGGTTAAAAATGTCTTGTAAAATTTTTCACGAAAAATTCATATCAGATGGTAGTGGTCTTTTACAAACAGGGGATACCAAACGTTTATATTTTTTTTGGAGAATTCTATGGTTTCCTTTATTCTATTTACCCATTTAGTTCATAAATGAGTATAATTGCCGTTGTACGAGTCTCCTAGTTGATAGTATAATTGAAGGTAGAAACAAATCTAGAGCAAGATCTAATGCTCAATAATAGTGTTACCAATAATTTGCGCACCATAGAATAAGAGAAACATTTTCCCTCAAACAGGGGCAACCAAACCAAACTAGCTCTGTTTTATTTTTATTTTGTTTATATATTAATATGGTTGTAGTACTTTTCAGAATACAGTTGCAAATAATTTTGAGCGACACCATTCACATGTTAGTGTGGCTAAGTTTTATGTTTTATTTTTTTATTTTTTTTATAAATTTTGATTTATTTGTAGTTTAATGGGAGATTTCAGGGTCTGCTTGTTTTTTTTATTACTTTTAATCAACAATGTTTTTTTAAATAGTAATTACGTAAATTTTTCAAAAAATAAAAAGAGAAATTCATTTTGGTATTTTTAAATAGCTTCTTAAAAAACACTTAAAAAATTACATCCTTAAACCCTATTTCAACTTAAACAAACATGGGTAAGTATTACGGCCTGATGATTGAAATTTGAAAACAGTAACTTCAAATTTTCATTGTTTTTGAACATTATATATTATGCTGCCTCCCTTTTTCATCGATTAAAATTTAAGAGACAAGCAAAATTATACAAAATTACTTCGTGTTGCTTTTGTTTCAAGGTTAAACGCGAACCAAATAAGCAAATACAATGCCTAGTTTGATCGTTCATCTCTAATAAGGTTCATGAATGAGCACTAGTGATTTTGGCAAAACTAAAGAGTCAAGCACAACTTGTATCATTCATTTGTTGGTGATATTTATGTGTGTAACTCCAAGTCATCAAAATGGAACTTACTTAGCAGATGATCATATTGTTGGTTTGATTGAATGACCAATTAACCTTGCCACATCTCAAGAATTGTTCCTCTTCGAGTTTTCAGTGCTAGCAGTAGGGTACGGTTGGCATGCAGAAGCTAATGGAAGTAATGGAAGCTGTTTGGTTCATGATGTTGAGGTGATGGAAATGACTTCCTTCCGAGTTATTTCTAGTGGTGTCCTTCTTAGGGAACAAGTGGCTAAGAATGGTGGCTTCGACCTCCAAGTATGATATATATCTGCAATAACACTCCAAACGTCGTGGGAAAGTATTAGGGGAAGTCATACTTGATATCTCAAAGGTATTTATACGGTATCAAGAAGGGTGGGTAGCGTCAATGTGATCAAGAATCTTGACATTATCATGTGAATTACAGTAAAAACATGCATGTGAGAGGGAGGATTCTCTTTTGACCAAAAAAAAAGGGGGGAGGATTCTCTTAACTATTTATTACATAAGTCGAGTTGGATTTTGAAATCTTGACAAGTTCTCATATTCTAGTCTTGATGGTTTATACCATGAGTATTGATTATCGTATATTTATATTTTTTTATACTATTTAATTATTTATCCATGTTCTTTATCTCTCTATCACCCAATATATCTATCACTTTTTCTCATTTTTCTTTTTATCTCTCTTCTTTCATGACAGGTGGATACACCCATATTTATTATTAAAATGTGTTTGGTAAAAAATTTCAGTTAGCTGAAAGTTAAAGTCAATTATGTTTGGTAAAATAGCTTTTTTAGGTATTTATTATATTAGATTTTTAGTAGCTTGATCAGAGAAGCTACTTCAGGTAACTTTTTTTTAATTTCATATTCTCGACTACCAACTAAAAATTTATTACAATTTTATCCCTAAGAAACTCTCGCTCATTATTATAATTATGTTTGTATACGTTATTTTACCATTTTTAGTTAATTTTATCAAAAACTTTCAATTAAATCAACTAATTTTTTAATTTCCAGCTAAATTTTTTTCAATTTTCATCTAACTTTTCAATGTTTAACAAGTTTTTCAACTAATTTTACTAAATATTATTGTTACAACATATTAGATCTAGTTATTGCCTTTGGATAACGGGCCTTTTTAAGGGTCTTCTTTTATCACAGAACAAGTTGAACATTGTCTTTTCTTAACACTCTTTGTAAAATTAATCTAGCAATAGCAATACTTCCCCTTAAAGGGGTATCTCCCCCTTCTAATATGAGTTTTATTTTTCTTAAATGTAAATATAGACATAGGTATTCTAATTACTCAAACCCAATCTATTACCAATCTTCTATATAACCTAAATAATATACTTCCTCCATTTAAATGCCATTTTAGTGGATTTCTTTTCATGTTTATTTATCATTTTAGAAGTTCTATATGATAACTTTAAATGCCATTTGTCAATTATACTTTTACCTTTACCTAAGTAATGAAGAAAATTGTGGAGATATAAGATATTAAAGAAATAAAGTATATAATCAAAAGTTTTCTTTTTGTCAGAAGATAATCAAAAGTTAAACAATGATTTTTGTTCTGATCACTCATTTGGACCCTAAAACTCACATCAACACAATCATACCTAGCATCCTTATATATCACCAAACCATAAAAGAATATCCGAATAACCTATTTTTGTTACAATACCCTGCCATTGCGGTGGAGAGGAGGCAAAACTCATTTTCAGTAGATTGAAAAAGTCATTCTACCAAAGTGTTTACCTTAAAACAATTTTAATATAAATGGGGACATTAATTATATAAGTTTTCCTAAGAGTAAACTAGCACTTTCGTCGTTGACTTATACAACGTCTTACACTTTCGTCCCCGAGATCACGAAACCCCGCAATTAGTCCCTAATATTACACTTCGTCTTTCACTTACGTCCAAACCCCTAACTTCTGTTAATTTGATGATGATGTGTCACTTAACGTAACACTGTGGCACACAACTAGACACTATGCACCCAAAACAACACCGTTTTTTCAAATTAATAGCTTGGAAGCTTCGGCCGGCTGGCTAGCCTTCCAGAGTTCTTGGCCGACTAGCCATCCAGCCTTCCTAGCCAGCTAAAAATGACTGTACGAGTTGGAAGCTTGGAAGCTTCGGCCGCTCGCAGGGAAGGCGGGATGGTTAGCTAACCAAGAACTCTAGAAGGTCAGCCAGCCAGGAAGTTTGGAAGGCTGGTTGACCAGCCTTCTAGCCGCCTGGCCGACCGAAGCTTCCAACTTATTATTTTTGCAAAATCGGTGTAGTTTTGGGTGCACAGGATCCAGCTATGTGTGCCACGGTGTCACGTTAAATGACACATCATCATCAAATTAACGGAAGTTAGGGATTTGGATGTAAGTGCAAGACAGAGCGTATTATTAGGGACTAATGGAGGGGTTTCGTAATCTAGATGACAAAAGTACAAGTCACTGTATATGTGAGGAACTAAAGTGTTAGTTTACTTGTTTTCCTAACCTATACAATCTTGCATGGGATTAAAGTACAAATTTTTCATTTAAAAGTTTTTAATAACACGTACCAAAATTTGAATTTGTTGGTTTTTTTATTAGATTCTATTAATCGGTGTCTAAGGATATTGATTAAAAAATCTCCAAATATAATATTTTTATTAGAATATTCATTAAATTTAAAATATGAAAGGATACACTTTTTCAAATCAAAACTTTTTAATTTTGGATTTAGCTAGTTATTATCATTTTTCTTTTCCATTCTACGCAAGGTTTCATAAGTTAGTTAGAAAAACCAATAATTATGTTTTTTAACTTATACTCATTACTTCTCATGATATTATTTATCTTTAAGGATAACGTGTACTAGTACATCTTAAAAAAATTATTAATTATACTCTCTACTATTATAAAATAATGTTATTTTATTCTCTTATTAAAAGAGTTTGATAAAAAACAAACTAATTAATGTACTGTATAACAATTAATTAAGTTGAGATAAACTAAAAATCTCCAATGACATCTTAAAAAATGAAGGGAGTACGTATATAATAAACTTAAACAATACTTAAAAACAAACAGAGAGAGGCTAATCTTGTTTACTCTAGCTCTACCCAAGTTTTATATTTTAATTTTTTGTCTTAATGCAAACGATGATCCCACCGATTCTGAATTCTGATGAAGGTGTCAGCGAGTTTAGATAATGAAATTTGGGTTTTGACAGATAGAGTTCTACTATAACTTTCGTAAGCGACAACCACGATAACCGTGCCATATCCCATGTGTGACTAACATGCAGACATATTCAATGTTTTCCAACCATGAAAGAAAAACAAAAACCATATACTAGTAGTATTAGATTCTAGCCATGTCATACTAAACGTGGCATCTTATTAGTATTATTTACACCTACTCCTGAATGAAATTAATTGATGAGTGAGCTGTGAGGAGATACAAATAGTAGTACTAGTTATTGAAATTTAAAATAAAAAATTATTGAAAAATACTCCTAAAGTGGGACCCACATCGGTATTTTAGAGGTCTTTGCTTTGCAACCCACTTTAAAAAGGGACAAGAAACCATATTTTTCTTGTTTGAATTGGAAGAGTAACAATTGATAGTGGAAAGAGTTCAGTATCATTAATGAACTCACCATAAAGTCTTGCACGTGAGAACTGATAACACATAACTCATTTGAAATAAAGTTTTTGCTCTGCCGAGTCTAACTTTGTGTTTTTGCATACCTTGATAGGTATAGAAACCGCAGTTCAGTTATCATCCATTCAATGTGCATATGAACTATTCTCAGGCCATCATGACCTCAATCTTTCACTCTCAGCGATCAATTCTGCTTGCCGCCATCAAGTACATATCTTTTGTTGTCTCATTGCATCAACCAAAACAAACAAACTGGTTACCACATAGTCAATTGCTGGCTTTGGCCATTCTATTTGTATTTTTATGAAAGTTTTCACCACTTAATATATAATTACATCCAATTGGCACCTTCCTTATGAAAGCAACATCTTTTAAATTTAGTTCCTAGACTTGTACTTACTATTATTACACCTTGTTCTGCCAAATGTTGAGTGGGGATTGATGTTATTGTTAGGTGCAATTTCGTGTGCCGAATATAGTTATATTATACATATTTCCAAATTAAATAATCTTAATAGTTGGAACTTTCTAAGTGGCTTCAATGTCTAGTTACTTGCAATAGTAAGGTACTCCACCACCCCACTAGTATGAAATTCACATGTTATGTCATCAATACCGCGCTATTTGAGACTTGTGCGAGTGATTTCTAAGTTAAATCCGTGTTAGCACACTTGCTCATAATACTCATTTTGGTTTTTAATATCCATTTCCCTCGGTTCAAGCGACATATTGTACACAGCTCATTTTACCCCTTTTTTTTTTCATTTTCTTAATTTTTGGTAACTAAAAAAGGCTTAAGCTTTTGTGAGTTCCTAAGTTCAGTGGTTAATGTGATCCCTTTTTTCACTTCATTCAATTTTGGGATTAGTAGAGAGGGTTTGTCTCTACACTCTTACCTAAAAATTGTCCATTTCTTCATGTCATCGCTTGTTTGAGATTTATCCTCCTTTTGTTTTTTATTTTAAAGAAAAATAAAGTTGCAATCATTAATTCATTATGCATAAACTGTTAGAAGAAAATGCTAATAAATGAGATTGGCTTACCTGAGGAAGATTCTATTTCCATTCCATAGCCCTCACACATTCAACATGAAATGGGCATGCTTGGTTTGTCATATGTGTATGTACTGTCCTTTCTTCTGTTGGTGTTATGTTAGTACTATGATAGCGTGGATTTTTCACTTGTTTGTGCTTTAACGGGAAGGTTGTTAAGTAAAGTGCCTTGAAGTCTGTGTCTTTCTCTACTTATCATTATCATTATCATTATCATTATTTGCAAACTTTTTTCTTCTAGGTTGCACAAAAGCACCTTGGTGGTGTCTGTCTGAGGGTGTTGTCACTGTTCACTGCTGTAAAGTTGCAATTTTTTTTGGCTGATTTAGCGTTTCAGATGGGAAAATTGAGATGGGGTGTGGTGAATGATTTTCCTTGGCAACAAGTTGAGATGAGTAGCCAAAAGGGTCATTATGAAGAAGGGATGGGTTCTTCGGAGGTCACTGGGAAAGTGGTGGTGGTTGCAGTCAAAGCTTCCAAAGATATTTCAAGGACTGCTTTGGTGTGGGCTTTGACTCATGTTGTTCAACCAGGGGATTGCATTAAGCTATTGGTCCTCATTCCAGCTCTCTCCTCAAGTATTGCTTACTTTCTTTCATTATTTTCTTTCAATTTATCTTCAATTGCTGCTTTTGTATCTTTTCTTTTCTCCCTCTGTGTCAGACTTTGTACAAAGAGGAATGTTGTTGAAAACACATTTTACAAAATTGAGTTTTGAACCTTTAAATATGTGATTTGAGTTGAGTTTAGTGATCTAGAGTGCCTTAAGATCTGAAAACCTGTTCTGCTCATTCTGGTCACAATGTTTAGGATTGATTATAATATGTGCATTTATTACAGGCAAGAGGGTATGGGGCCTTTCAAGATTTACTACTGATTGTACCTCTAGTCACTGGAGATCCCGTTTAGGAACTCCTTCAGATCAGAAAGAAGTTATTACAAATTCCTGTTCTCAATTAGTGCTTCAACTTCATGATTTTTATGACCCAGAGAAGGTTGGAACATAACTTTGTAATAACTTCCACATATATGTTCCTTTTTTTGGCTTTATATTTTAGTATTAAGCTTTTCTAACATGTCAAACATTTACACAGATAAAGATCAGAGTAAAGATTCTTTCTGGTTCTTTATGTGGAGCTGTGGCTGCTGAAGCCAAGAGAGTCCAAGCAAGCTGGGTTATATTGGAGAAGTAATAAATATAACTAGTACTTTTTGTATTTTCACATTCTATGTTAGAACTCTGTTTAGTTTGTGTATCTGTTGATATGCAATGACATTGGTAAAAGATTATTTCTGCTGTAAAATTTGCCCAAATTTCTTATGGACTTAAAAACAATTATTCATTCTTCCACAATTACAGAAAATTGAAACCTGAAAAGAAGTACTGCATGGAGCAGCTGCATTGCAATATTGTAATTATGAAGCGGTCTCAACCAAAGATTCTACGCTTGAATTTGAATGGTTCACCAAAGATGGAACTCAAAAGGGATTGTTCATTGTCATTGGAGCAGAATTTATATACTAGAAACTTAAAAGACAACTATGAACATCCAGATGTAATTAGAGGTCCAGCTGTTACTCCTGCTAGTAGTCCAGAACAAGGGTCACCACCATTAACTGCAACTGATATTGGAACATCATCAATATCAAGCTCAGATCCTGGGACTTCACCATTTTTCCACTCTGATAATTATGAAAGAAGAAGGAGGGGTTTTCCCTTTATTCATGAAGGACTGACAAACCTGGAGGAAATTGAATCTGACTCAGAGAGTGAAAAGCTAAGTTTATCATCCAAAAGTTCATATTTTCAGCCATGGATTGCAAATGTAATTTGTATTGATGGTGAATTCTCAAAACATGAGGACAATATGCAACAATCTAGTGATAAGGCTTTGGTTTCTACCTACGAAGCTTTGCTTCAGAAATTCTCAAAGTTGGATCAAGATCCTGTCTTAGGAGTACTTAATTGTAAAATTGATGTGAACTTAAGCAAAAGTGTTAGAGAAGCAATTTCACTAGCCAAAAGTGCTCCTCCTGGACCTCCCCCATTGTGTTCTATTTGTCAGCACAAGGCACCTGTGTTTGGGAATCCTCCAAGATGGTTTACATTTGCTGAATTGCAGCTTGCTACTGGTGGTTTTTCACAAGCAAACTTCTTGGCTGAAGGCGGTTTTGGTTCTGTACACCGTGGTGTCCTACCTGATGGGCAGGTGATTGCTGTGAAGCAGTATAAATTAGCCAGTACTCAAGGAGATAAAGAATTTTGCTCAGAAGTAGAGGTTTTAAGCTGTGCTCAACATCGTAATGTTGTGATGCTAATTGGGTTTTGTGTGGAAGATGGAAGAAGATTGCTAGTTTATGAATACCTTTGCAATGGATCTCTGGATTCTCATCTCTATGGTAAATTCTTTTGAATCCTAAATATTTTATGCTACATTCATATCAGCTATTTGAGAATTCTATATATAAGCTGTTCTTTCAATTCACTTCTAGCTTTTATCTTCAGCAGATCATAAGCTTTTGGCATACACATTCTAAATGTATTCAGCAAGTGAAATAATCTGAAAAACTAATGACAATTATATTCCCTAATGAAATTGTCTTTCTAATAATCTTTATATATATATATATATTTCCTAATTTGCTGTTCTTCTGTGAATATGACAGAATAAAAAGACTTGAAGTACTGATGTCACTAAAGTTCTTATCCCACATACTACACAGTACACACACATACACATTCACAAATGATTTATTTAGTCCTATTCTACCACCAAAAAGAAAAATGATTTTTAAGGGATCATTTGGTTTGGATTTGCAGGACGAAAGCAGAATGTATTGGAATGGTCTGCACGGCAAAAAATTGCAGTTGGAGCAGCTCGTGGTTTGAGATACCTTCATGAAGAATGTAGAGTGGGTTGCATTGTGCACCGTGATATGAGGCCTAACAATATCCTCCTCACTCATGATTTTGAAGCATTAGTATGTCTTATTCTTCAATTTTAAAATGTGCTTATGTTTACATATTAGCTTCATATTCTTTTTATAGCAATTACTATCTTTTATATAAAGACTGTTTATCTATGAAGCCACATGTGCATATTTAAGCTTTACCTTGTGTTTGGATGGAGAATTTTAGAATTCTCAAAATTATAATAGACAATGTTGAGTGAATTGCTAAAATGAGAGGAATTGACAATGACAATCTAAAAAGTTTAAACATAAAAGAGAAATGTTGAAATTCTCTTTCAATATTTGTCATTTGAAATTCCCCTATTTATCATAAAAAAATCCTCCTATTTGTCATTTGGAATTCTTTCTTCTACTATTTTAACACATGAATTCTAGTAATTTTAAATTTCTTTATCCAAACACAATGTTAAGGTACATAATATAAATAAATTTGATATGTCTCAACTAACTGCCACTGATTGATTTTTTAGGTGGGAGATTTTGGACTTGCTAGGTGGCAGCCAGATGGAGATATGGGTGTGGAAACCAGGGTGATAGGAACATTTGGGTAGTGCAAGATGAAAAGCCAAATTCTTTTTTCATTCCTTTGTTCCCCTTTATTTTCTTTTGATTAGTTGTAAAAACTGATGATGGAATTGGAACCTTTACTATTGCATAGGTATTTGGCGCCAGAATATGCTCAAAGTGGTCAAATTACTGAAAAAGCTGATGTGTACTCATTTGGGATAGTATTACTGGAGCTTGTGACAGGACGAAAAGCCGTGGATATAAACCGCCCCAAGGGCCAGCAATGCCTCAGTGAATGGGTATGTATGGTTTTTATGACTCATGATATGACTTTAGTTATAGCCTGTATCTGAAAATAGTGATCACATATTCAAATACTTACTTTGGATTGCGTTTAAAATTGTTTGTGGTTCATAGGCACGGCCATTGCTTGAAGAACAAGCCACTCATAAACTGGTAGATCCGAGCATAAGGAACTGCTATGTTGATCAAGAGGTTTATCGCATGCTGCAGTGTTCCTCTTTGTGCATCCAACGAGATCCTCATTTAAGGCCTAGAATGTCTCAGGTTAGAAAATTAATTCTCCATGTCTATAATTGTATGACATCACACCAGAGTATGGATGTGGTGGGATAGTACTTTTTGGGTTTTCACCATAGGTTTCCTCTATTACCAAGGGTAACCCTAAGAGTGTGTTTAGTGGGGATCGAACACGAAAGTTCTTCCC
Organism: Sesbania bispinosa; assembly: GCA_026901365.1. Lineage (NCBI taxonomy): Eukaryota > Viridiplantae > Streptophyta > Magnoliopsida > Fabales > Fabaceae > Sesbania > Sesbania bispinosa. The sequence continues at coordinate 2,769,244 of QLOH01000020.1, forward strand.
ACAATCTACTTTTAATACCAAATTACGTTTTAATATCTTATGGTTCTAAACAATTTGTGCCCGCTTGGTTTAGATTTTAAACCATCCGGAATCAATTCTGCAGAATTGATTTTAAATCACTTCCGTCCAATGTACTTCGTAAAACGTGCATCCTCCATCTCAACCATTCATTTATAGAATCAATTTTGTCACACCACCCTACCCTGGTCTTTACTCTTTAGTGGTTCATCCATACCATCCCTCATTTTGTATACTTACTTTCTCATACAGGTGCTCAAGATGTGGAAGGTGACATTCTCATGTGATTTAAAATAATCACAAGCATTTGGGTTGCCATGCCAATTCAGAGGACTAGTTAGAGGTTCTTCCTTTTATCTGTGGAGAGTGCACAGGTTTAAAGCTTCTTGCATATTCTTGTCAATTTTCTTTTGTATAAGTTTTTTGGATCAGTGCTGTAAATATTAATATCTTGTGGAGGGGAGAGGAGCTTAGTATAACAAAATTCGAACTCCTATTAGTTAATTAATTAATTAGTTCATTGTACAGAAAAAGAAAAGATTTCAGTTTTGGTTTACCCTGCTTGAGCAGTCCAGTGTAATGAAAATTTCGTGAAATAATTGAATTCTATTTTATAAAAATCAAACTCATCTCTCTCACTGAGGGTTTCATGATATGAAGAATAAAATGAAAGTAAAGCTGATATTTGTAACCTCCGAAAAAAATTGTAATGCTGATATGTTATCAAACTTTTTCCCCGAGAACTCAAAAGAAAACTAAACTTTATTTTTTTGTCCAAAGTGTTGAGCTTCCATAAAAAAGGGCCTAAAGGCATACCGTATAGAAAACTCAATCGAATTCAAGTCAGCAAGCTAAATAAAGAGTTAAAAAATCTTTAACTTCTGAGTTCAAAATTCAAACAATTTGATTAGATATAGTAGTGTTGAAGAAAATTCCATTACAAGCTAATTTTATTTAAATACTCTGTAATTGTAGTAATGTAATAAAATATTATTGATAGGAGCTGAATTGCTGAAATATTTATTTGAAAAAACTTGAATTTCACGACAGTGTATTCAAGATCACTAAGCCACGCATTATCAAATATCAAGTCATACACACACACATGAGTTAAAGATAGAATAGAGAATCTTTTTCAAGCCATTAATTTTACCACCGGGTTTTCTTGCTAATCCCACCTCCTATTCTTTTAAAAAAATTATAAAACCCAAAATCGTCCTTCAGTTAATTGGCTTATAGATCCGTAACAAATCCTGAACAATCCATAAGCCATTTTTTATAAAAGTGGCTTATAGACAACTTTATCCGTAAGTCATCTTTTTAAAAAAAAAATGGTTTATGAACACATTAGAGACAACTGTGTCAGTAAACTATTTTTAACGTACAAGGTGACTTCAGTGTTTTTTTGGTACAAAAGAAACGTCCATAGCTTAATTCTGAGTTGGTGACTATGGGTTTTCTTTTTTACTATGGGCTCAATGCTGTGGGCATACACTGTTGGGCTCGTGGGTATGCGTGAGACAGTGTGTTTGGATTAGCGTTTGCAAACTCGAGTTTGAATGAACGTGGATTTAGTAAACATGATTTATGATAAATTTGAGTATGAGTAAACATGATTTCATGTTTGGATATTTTGCTGCAAACGTGAGTTTAAGAAAGTAAATATTGAGGAAACTCAAGTTTCACACGCAGAAGCTACAAAAACCTGCGTTTTGCAAACTCAAGTTTTGGAACTCAAACGTGCGTTTTGATCAGTGTAGCCAAACAACATGAAAAATATGCAACGTGAGTTTACTCTTGGGGACGTGAGTTTGGGATTGGCAAACGCCAATCCAAACAAGCTCACAATTTTTATTAGGCCCTTAAAGATACTATGGCTCAATATGCAAGGCCTTTACTTTTCCCACCACAGTTTTTGCTATTCCCACCCCCATTATCTTCATAAACACGTTGGTAATGTTTTGTAGTTTGAGGTGTAAGCTAGTTTGCTGAGCATTGAGGGCATGATTATAAAACTGAGACTAGTTATTTGGACTTCATAATGATGGCTTAATTAATTATAGCGTGTTAGGTTTTGTGTCTTAAATCATAAAACCATGGTTTCGATAAAAGTTTAAAACACAAGTTTTTAATTCAAATTAGGTGAAGTTTACGGTACACAAATTTAAACATGTGTACCGGTACACAAGTTTTTGTGACAGTTGATTTAGTTTATTCCTTGTCATCCGTTGACCATAACACTAAATCAACATCCACAATAACTTGTGTACCGGTGCACAAATTTAAAATTTGTGTACCGTAAACTTCACCTTCAAATAATGATTGATATGATTCAAACGTTAACCTGCATCTGGTCATTGGTTTATTTAATGATTAATTTTTTGAATCATTTAAAATTAATATATAAATATTTAATAAAAATTGAAAACCAAACATCTTTTTTTTTGTGTAAACCATAGGGTATCCCTTAGTGGGGATCGAACCCGAGAGCTCTTCCCACAATCTCAGCCTGCGTTACCAACTGAGCCACAACTCTTTGGTTAAAAACCAAACATCTAGATAAATACATACATACATGTGTATATATATATATATATATATATGAGGAGGGTTATAATTACACTGGTGTAAGTTACACAAGTATTACACCGCTAATAACTACAAATCGAATATGTTTTTAGTAATCCAACCGTTGAATTATGTTTGTTCATCATCATTATTATATGTGCCAAATTTCGTAAAATTTTGACACTAATAACTTGATAATCAAATGATTGGATTTTTCATATATTTCAAATGTATATATAACGTTAATCTTGAGACATCTCAATGGCATATCAAATAATTTCGGATTAATGTAAAATTTTATATGTATGATCTATATGATAGTAACTTTCAATCCAACGGTGGATTATTTAATACAATGATCCGTTAAAAAAATATTCAGCAGTGTAACACCTGGTTTAACTTACACCGGTGTAATTATAACCCTCCTCTATATATATATATATATATATATATATATATATATATATGGGTGGGGATCAACTTACTCCAGGAGTAAGTTTGGGTAAGTTACTCCGCTTAATAACATTTTATAGAATGTGAATTTAACAAATCTAACCGTTGATTAATTTGATATTAATATGATGATTATGCTCACCAAATTTTAGATTAATTGGACATTCATAGGTATGTAATTTTAGAGTGAACATTTACTTATATTTTAAAAAGTATATTGCCCGTTAAATTGAAGTGATTTGATGAAACATCAAATGATTTTTAAATTTTATAAAATTTTGTAGCTTGATCTACTCAATGAAAAATGTTAATATGATGGTTGGATTGATGAAATTCAATGTTGATAAGAAGTTATTAAGCGGAGTAACTTTACCCAAACTTACTCCCGGAGTAAGTTGATCCCCACCCTATATATATATATATATATAGAGGAGGGTTATAATTACACCGGTGTAAGTTACACCAAGTATTACACCGGTAATAACTACAAATCAAGTATGTTTTTTAGTAATCCAACCGTTGAATTATGTTTGTTCATCATCATTATTATATGTGCCAAATTTCGTAAAATTTTGACACTAATAACTTGATAATCAAATGGTTGGATTTTTCATATATTTCAAATGTATATATAACGTTAATCTTGAGTCATCTCAATGGCATATCAAATAATTTCAGATTAATGTAAATTTTATATGTATGATCTATATGATAGTAACTTTCAATCCAACGGTGGATTGTTTAATACAATTATCCGTTAAAAAAAATTCAGCGGTGTAACACTTGGTGTAACTTACACCGGTGTAATTATAACCCTCCTCATATATATATATATATATATATAAAAGAGTGTGTTTTTTAATCCACATTGAACTAAAAGGGACAAAAGAGAGAGACGCGTAATTTTCTTTTTTAAGGGAGGGCAAAAGCCCAAAAAACTAAATAGTGGGCCTGTGGTAGAAAGGGGGGCCCATTTACATTATCACAAATAAGATGAAAAATATGAGGTGGTTCTTAAGAATATATAAACCAAAGGGTTTTGTCAAGCCAACCTAGCTAAGGCATTATCACTGCAATTAAATGGATAATCTGTTGATAATTGAGAATCTGATAACTTTGGCTACTTAAGATACTTTTCAATTTTCATAGATGAATTTGAGGGAAACAATTGGTATGTGTTTATGTTATTTTATTTACCAAAAAAATATTATTTTATTTAATATTTAAAAACAGCTTAAAACAAAAAGTTGTGAGAAATTTATTTGAAAAAAGTATTTCTCAAAAAAAAAAATAATAATAATAAACATGTTGACATGTGTATGTTCTAAACTAGCTAGACCAAACATATGGCGTTTTTTTAAAAATTAAAATAAATTTGTTTTTAAAATAAAAAAGTGATAATTTAATTAATAATGTATTTAATATTATTTTTTTATAAGTTAATAATAAGAATATAAGATGCAATTTAAACTAAATGAAAATAAATATGTTTTGATTCATGTATTTTTAAAGGAGTTTAATTAGTATGCACTAACAGTGTAAAAGAGTTCTATACTTACGTTTAATCATAATTCTTCATTTGTATGACTTTTAAAATATTAATTAGTAATGTCAACAAATTTATCATAAATCAATGATTGTGATTAACCGTTTGTGTAAAACATTTTATACTGTCAATGCACAATCCTTTTAATCTTTTAAAAAATCATTTTAATTAAATTTTATTTCTAATATTTATATACCATTATATCAATTATATTTTAAAAAATAAACATTTATTATATTGAATTATATTTTTATTTGTATAAAGAAGTTTTGATGTGACAACAATAAATTTAAAAGTAAATCTAATGTTAGAAATATACACCATAAATCTTTGCTATATCTGTGTTTTATCTGTATCTGTAAAAACGTTTATTTATTATTCCTTCCGGTCCTATTTATAATACTTCACACGGATTAAGGAAGCTGGTTAATTTAGTTGATTACAATAAATTTGTCATGAATGTGTATCATATTTACTAAAGTATCCTCGAATTTATTGAGACCATTATCTTTTTCTTTTTATTTAACTACTCAATTGTGTCATACTCTCTCTACTAATTAATTATCCGCCCACCTCCACTAATGAGGTATTTTTGTCAATTTTGGGTCAACTTTATTATTATTTTTATACTGTTAGTTTCTGTAAGTGGCAAACAAGTGGCCCAATTTCGCTCGTTCTGTTGACATGATGCCGGTGATGTTATCAACACAAAGAAAAAGAATGGAAACTATGTGAATTATTATATGTAGTATTATATTTATTTATTTTAATTTTTAGTTTTATTAAATATAAACGTGACAGGTTTTAAAATAAATTTTATAATATTCATGCATGTACTTTGATATTCATAATCTATGATATATTGTGAGAAATAAATATCACAAACCCGATGTTAACCTAACCATGTCATGTTTTTTTAAAACAATGACACATGATACAGTTTCTCCCTCCGAACTTAAATATAAGTAAAAAAACTCAGATATGGTGGAATAAAATATAAATATTAATTAATTTTACCCTATTTAAAGAGATAAACCCAAAATATCCTTTATTTAATTCAGATTTTACTTTCCAACCACTATTTAATGAATCATGTGCTAATAGAAAGGGATATGTCCACTTGAAGCAATTTTCAATTAAATTGAATGTATGTTATACTCCCTCCGGTCCTATTTATAAGAACCCTTTAACCACTTCATACGGATTAAGGAAGTTGGTTAATTTAGTTGATTACAATAAATTTGTCATGAATGTGTATCACATTTACTAAACTACTCATGAATTTATTGAGACCCATTATCTTTCTCTTTCTATTTAACTACTCAATTGTGTCATACTCTCTCTGCTAATTAATTACTCACCTACCTCCACTAATGGGGTATTTTTGTCAAATAATAATTAATGCATGAGACAATCTGAAAAAAAGTCTTATAAAAAGGACCAAGGCTCACCTTCAAAAAGGTTCTTATAAATAGGACCAGAGGGAGTATAATTAATTAGGCAATACAAGTATTTTTTACGCGATATCAAAAAAATTTAATGAGTTTAACTAACTTTCTACGTTTGAATAAAACTTATGAGTTCCATTAAATAGGAAGTAAGAGCCACATTATTCAGTGAATATTCTAATATGCATTTCACTTAATAATAAAAATATATTAAAAAGAGTGTGTTAAAGAATACTCGTTGGTCCTATTTATAAGAACCTTTTAACTACTTCACACATATTAAGGAAGTTGATTAATTTAGTTTATTACAATAAATTTGTCATGAATGTGTATCATATTTCCTAAACTGCCCTTGAATTTTTTGAGACCCATTATCTTTTTCTTTCTATTTAACTACTCAATTGTATCATACTCTCTCTACTGCTACCTCCGGTTCTATTTATAAGAACCTTTTGGAGAGTTGTTATCGGTTCTTATTATAAGAACCTTTTTAGATTGCCCCTTGCATTAATTATTTTTTGGCAAAAATAGTCCACTAGTGGAGATAAGTGAGTAATTAATTAATAGAGAGATAATGACACAATGGAGTAATTAAACGGAGAGAGAAAAATAATGGATCTCAATAAATTCAAGGGTAGTTATGTAAAGATGATATATATTCATGACAAAACTATTGTGATAAACTAAATTAACCAACTTCCTTACTTCTGTGGTTAAAAGGTTCTTATAATTAGGACCGGAGGTAGTAATTAATTACTCACCTATACCTCCAATAGTGGGGTATTCTTGTCAAAGAATAATTAATGCATGAGACCACCTGAAAATGTTCTTATAAAAAAGACCAAGACCCACCTTAAAAAAGGTTCTTATGAATAAGACCGGTGGGAGTATGTTACTACTCCCTCCGGTCCTATTTATAAGAACCTTTTCTAGGGTGGGTCTTGGTCCTTTTTATAAGAACCTTTTCAGATTGTCCCATGTATTAATTACTTTTTTTGACAAAAATACCCCATTAGTGTAGGTAGGTGCGTAATTAATTAGTAGAGAGAGTATGACACAATTGAGTAGTTAATTGGAAGGAGAAAGATAATGGGTCTCAATAAATTCAAGGGTAGTTTAGGAAATATCATATACATTCTTGACAAATTTATTGCAATCAACTAAATTAACCAACTTCCTTAATCCGTGTGATATAGTTAAAAGGTTCTTATAAATAGGACCGGAGGGAGTAACATTTTTCAATTACTTTTTTTTTGCAAATTAGTGCATATGGATCATTATAAAATCAATTAATATTCATATTAATTAACTGAATTTCAACCTGTTAATAATTCATACTATTCATAGGAAATTAAAAATTACAAATTAGATTTCTTTAACAAAAGAAGAGAATTACTTGACCAGGGTATCCACCGTCTATAGCAGTGACTAATCCCCTTGCTGGTTGGTAGGCACCTCGATGGGTGGGACAGCTGGCCTTGGATTTTAAAGGAGCTGCATGCCCAAGGAGAGAATTAAAGGCAACTTAAATTAGGTTAGTGATAAGGAGTTTGAATATATAAATTGTTATGAGACTGTATAACACAAGAAATCCAACTTATGATAGAGATTTTTATGATGAAGAATGAACGTATTAAAAAAAAGGAATTCACTAGCTCTTCCATACTCAAACAGCAAAGTTGGTGCTGGAAAAGGATATTTCGTGAAAATGTCCGCAGAGTATATCACAAGGTCGATTGATTCCTTCTACAAATGGAATCTAATAGTGATTTCATTTTTTATGTGAAAAATGAAAATCACAACGTGAAATAAAACACTAGAACCAGCTGACAACAGCTGTATCATCTTGATCGAGTTCTCTACTAGCTTCTTTTACATATATTCTCTATACCAAGCTATGGATAACATTTTATGCGTTCGGTAAAATTAAGAAAACATATATCGTAAACTTTTTACAATAAAAGTTCTATATATATGAAGTGTGAGAAGCATTAAAACGAAAATTATTTGTGTGATATACTTAGTTATCATTTCATATATCCGTGTATATATATATATATATATATAACTATGAGTAAATTTAGATAAACTTCTCTAAAGAAAAAATTATAAAAGAAAAAAAATAAAATGAATCAAAAGAATAAAATATATTCAACTCCTGCCATAATTGAAACTAGAGTGTTTGAAAAATAATTTAATTAACGCTTATAAACATAAGCTCGCACTTAAATAAACTCGTTTACGGAATGAATGAAAATTGAAGATGGGATAAGATACTTAAACTTTGTGTAAGTTGTTCCGTATGTTATATTGACGAGCTTATTAAAATGAGTTAAAAACAACTTATTAATATGTTATAAGTTATTTTCATAAACTTATTCAAATACTTATATAAATGCTTATGTCATAAGTCAAGTTTAAATAAACCTATTGTAAGAATAAAATGAGTTCCAACTTTTTTTCATAAATTAAAATTAGTATTTATAATTTAACTTTCTGATAAACTCTCTGCTTATATTCTACCCTGCACACCAAATAATAGGCTAGCTTAGAAGAAAGCAACAGATTGAGTAATGTACTGATTTTGATATTACATCCTTGAAACACGTGGGAACTTTGGGAAACAATTAACAGATGGAAATGCACGTATTCTATTGTTTAGTGTTAATTTCACTAGTCAATTCTGCAGAGTCGTTCCCATCTTTCTTTCTAGACTATATTAATCATGGATCCATCAGCAGATAAGTTGTCAATTTATAATGAGCTGTAATTAGTAGAAGGTTGGACATATATGATAAGGAATGCGAGGACTTGTTAATTATGTAACAGTGTTCTTCAATCTGTCATTTGCATTTGTCTATTTTATCTTCTCATGATCTAGCTAATTGTTGTCTCTGTTTTTGTTACATTTGCTTTTCTTTAACTATGTGTCCTAGCTAGCTAAAATAGGAAAACCTACTCTCTATACTTTACTTTTATATATTTTAATTTTATGTTACTTCAATGAAGTGTAAGTTGTGTTATAAAATTCACCATCATGTTTATTTTATCATTTTAGATTAATCATAATCGTACTTCAATGTCCAAATGAATTTAATATGTGCAAGATAAAAAAAATAGAGAGATATGAATCTCACTGTACATTTAAAGTATTCATTGGTATCTTAGTGATAATCACACACTTAAAATAATGCATATATGAATCGATGTGATTCAAGGTGATTAAATTAAATAATAATTGCTCACTGATAATAGGGAGATATCAACCCACTATAACAATTGAAATGATTGCAACAAGTTAAGAAAATTTCATATTACTATGATATGTACAGGAATGGACTGTCGAATGCAATACCCAGTTTCCTCATCTGTATGATCATTATTGCTTAATTTTCCATGTTGCTTTTGACTTAAAGAAAGTGATTACTATGGAGAATACCTCTTTGTAAAATTAGAAAGCCACTTGGTTGAAGAATCATGTATTAGAAAATTGCATGATTAATTAATGTTGATATAACAAACATAAAGTATACTTATCCTGATCCTTCGCCTCTACCAAGTGGTGCCTATGTCTTGAGAAAAGTTGTAGCCTTGTAGGGCTACCTCCTATTAGTATCTTATGTAGCTGTTGTTAATTCAATGGTGTGGAATCTTTTTTTTTGGTGAACAAAGTGGTAGTACATTGGACATTCAGTAAAAAAAATTAAACTTTCATTCTATATACTACTTGATTTTAGTGATGTAATCTATCTTTTCAGCTTAGTTAGTGGCACAGTGTGCTATAATTTTCTATGATAGAACATATATGATGATTGATCATGATAAAAAAGCATATGGAAGACTAATTACTAATGATTTATCATAGTTTATATCCTTGATTGATTCTGACATGTGAACTACCCTACTCTGTTTTTCACCTTTTTTCACACCCTGTTTAAGAGTAGTGCTTACCCCAAGAGGCCAAGACTAATTTATATACTGTCTTCTGTGACTATTGACCAAGTGTATATAGCCCAATTTGGTAAGATATGGGGCGTAGTGGATGTATCCAAAGGAGAACATATAATGGAACTGGATAGTGGTATATTATAATATTTTAACCCAAGCTAGATATATGCAATCTGTATGATACTTTCACTAAAATCATATAGTATATTTTATACTCAGCAAGTGGATTGTAACAAGTGCTCTTATTTGTACTTAAAAGAGAAAAAGAATCGTGAACTAAATTTTGATTTAAATACTTTGTTACTGGATGCAACTCATTCTGGTGTGCCATTATGGCCCTATATTGCTCTCAAATTTTGATATATGCCTTTTGGTGTTTTAGTATGAGTGGAAATAATAAATGATAATTAATTATCTTATATAAAACTACTCCCTCCGTCCCTTTTTATCTGTCGTTTAAGGTTTTTGCACATAGATTAAGAAATGCAATAATTGTGTCTTTTTAGATCCATTGTTTACAAATATACTCTTTCTCTCTCTCATTAAAGCATTTAAAGTTCTCCACCATTTCTAGTCATATGCAATAAATATCCCACTGTTTAATAATTTTGAAAGAGGGTAAAGTTCAAAAATTAGCATCTATTATTGTCTTGATATGTGAAAATGACAGTTATTTAGAAATAAATTTTAGACTCTAGAACGACAGATAAAAAGTAACCGGAAGAGTAATATCTATAAGTAATTGGTTACTCAATTAATGAGGCTTCAACTTTAAATAAATCCATTACATCGTGAAAGTATTTAGCACATATATCTATATGAATCAAATCACATTAAATTCATGTTTGAAGTAAAACTATTAGAACTAGCTTCTGCCTAAATATGTACCCAATGAGTCTCGGTTATATTTTGTAACTAAATTAGATTTTAGAAGTACTTGAAGTATGTTTTGTAAAATTCACCAAAATAGTTAAGCATTGTAATTAATTAATGTAATACTTCCCTCGGTCCTATTTATAAGACAATTCAGACAAAAACACGCATATTAAGAAAAGTAATTAATGCGTCGATTTTAAAAAAATTGGTCAATAAGATTACAAGTTTACCCCTACTTAAAATTAAATGTCACTACCATGATAATTGTGTCACATTGAAACCTTTAATGGTCAATAAGGGCAAATATGAGAAAAAAACAATAAATGCTTCTAGATTTGTGTACTTTATCTTATAAATAGGACCATTGAAAAGTGTCAAACTTTATCTTATAAATAGAATATGAGGGAGTAATATTCAAGAAGATTCCTTTCTATATATGATAATGCCAAATGAGTCTCATGGGGTGTCCAAATGGATGGATATATGTATCCTCTGCCACAGAAAATGAAAGACTAAACAATTCCCAACTTGCCTTCCGTTCAAAATTGTACTGTTAAATTAAATTCATGATGGACTGAAATTCTTAACAGGTTGGCCTATAGTTACACAGTAATAATATTAAAATCACTAGCTATGTAATTAAATGGGAAAAGTACCTAGCTAGCTAGGTAGGTGGATGAGATAATATAATTATACGAAATTTCTGTTCTCATATGCATCTTAACAATATTAATTATTGAACAGGAAATATATAATATCTTTATCCCTTTATTGAATCTCATTATAATTATGGCAAAGGATATCCATTTTCAAAAGTCATCTGCATGATCTGATCGGCCCAGACGTTTAAATTTGAAACACAAGGTACAAAACTCTAATAGCTCAATTTTAAATTATATTATGTTATGAAAGTAGTTACAGCTAGATAAATACCATCCGGAATCAATTCTGCAGAATTGATTTTAAATCACTTCCGTTCAACGTACTTCGTAAAGCGTGCATTATCCATCTCAACCATTCATTTCTAGAATCAATTCTACTCAACTGTAAATCAAACGGATAAGAAGTTAATAAATTGCATGATCAATAAAATGAAAGTGGTAATTATAACCCTTTTTCTATCTTGTAAAGAAGTTGGTCCACTACTCACTCAAATGTTTGAATAAAGAGAACCCTCATAATGGTTTGATGCCATCCAGATAACAAGATTGTATATGTTTTGACTTTGAACAACATATTGAAGAATATCTATTGACTATAACAGTTAAAATGAGTTGATTTCAACGGTCGTCTTTAATTAGTATATATAATCTAATAAAATAAAATGTGAGGTTTTGGCTAATAAATTTGAAAAAAAAAATTAACATAATCAATTCTGATTCGCATCCATCCTTGGAACCACACTATATTTTAAATAAATATTTTTATTCTCTAATTATATAAATAAGTTAATTACTCCCTCCGGTCCTATTTATAAGAACCTTTTAACCACTTCACACGGATTAAGGAAGTTGGTTAATTTAGTTGATTACCGTAAATTTGTCATGAATGTGTATCACATTTACTAAACTACCCATAAATTTATTGAGACCAATTATCTTTCTCTTTCTATTTAACTACTCAATTGTGTCATACTCTCTCTTCTAACTAATTACTCACCTACCTCCACTAATGGGGGTATTTTTGTCAAATTATAATTAATGTATGAAACAATCTGAAAAAGTTCTTATAAAAAGGACCAAGACCCTCCTTCAAAAAGTTCTTATAAATAGGACCGGAGGGAGTATATAATAATAATAATATATGTTAACTAGTCCGTCTAAGTAATCTGATCTGCTACTCACATAAAATCAAAATGGCCAACCATATATATCTTTATGATTTGTTATTTATTTTAACAAAAAAAAGGAGGAATAAACTAAGTCCATATAATATATAGAGATAACTTATTCATACACCAAAAATCATACAACAATTTATATTATACGTATACTTTTTCTCTCTATATCTCTCTATCACATCATCCATCACATCTCATGTTTCTCTCTCTTTTCTCTCTTTTATCTATATCTCTCTCATTGTTGTATACCATGTTGTTGTACTCTAATATATATACACCGAATGGAGTTGTGTGGGTGTGCATCCATATATTTTCATTAAGCCCACATCATGAGAGTCCATATTATTATATATACGACGAAACAAATCCATTTTTTGTGCTCTCAATCAGCTGCTTTGTCTTTCTGAGAGATTAATTGTGAAAAATGGGGAGGAAGTGCTCTCATTGTGGAAATGTAGGCCATAATTCAAGGACCTGCAGCACAATAATATCATCAATATCTACTACTAGTACTAGTTCCGGTGGTGGAGGAGGACTAATTCGCCTCTTTGGCGTGCAACTACAACAACAACGAGACTCTTCAAATTTAATATCTTCCAATTCCATCAAGAAATGCTTTAGCATGGACTCTTTACCCTCTTCATCACCATCATCAGCATCAATTACCTCTATTGGCTATCTATCCGACGGTCTTATACCTCGCCCCCAAGACTACAGCAGGAAAAAAGGTATTCTCTATATTAATTAATTTATAATTAATTGAGGAATTAATATCATTAATATATATATGTGCGCGCGCGCATGAATTAAGGAGTTCCATGGACAGAAGAAGAGCACCGAATATTCCTGGTAGGATTAGAGAAGCTGGGAAAAGGAGATTGGAGAGGAATCTCTAGAAACTTCGTCACAACAAGAACCCCAACACAAGTGGCAAGCCATGCTCAAAAGTACTTTCTCAGATTGCTGCACCCTTCTATCAATAAAAACAATAAGCAGCGACGTCGTTCAAGTCTCTTTGACTTGCAGTTGCAGGTATATATGTACATTCTTTAATTTAATTATTAATTTCAATTGTTATTAATTAATTATGAATGTCTGCAAACTGCAGGTTGGTAATGGTAATAGCAATTGCAAAAGAGGAGAAGTTAAAGTTACTGTTAGTTCTTCTTCTTATAATTTGTCATTGCAACATTGTTCCTCACAAGTTCAAGTTCAATTAGCAGCTGCTCCTATCTGGCATGAATATCCAGCTCCAGGGAATACTTCCCCAAATCTGGAACTCACTCTTGCAGCCCTAATGCTAACACCACCCGAATGCTTGGACCAATAATTACCGTCACTTAATTCATTAATATTATATATGTATCCTTTTTAATGATCTGTACGTTGTCACTGATCATCAACATCTCATCAAAGAAATTCAACACATTTTTCTTCACTCTACTTAATTAGTATATATGCAGCAATATAACAATATATCACATCATGACTTACGCGGACATTGGCGTTAATTAACTACAAATTACTTTAGATTTTAATTAATTTGTATTAAAACGGAAATTAGTAAGTTTAAGGGGGAAGGAACATGCATTGGCCACACTGAATTTTGTTTCCAAGACAATTTATGTACAGGAGCTACCAAGATTCTATGACGGGAAAGTCATTAACTTTAGATGAATCTAGAATTTTATAGACAATTAGTAATTTTTTTTGACATCTCTAAACCCTAAACGTTTTCTTTCTGAAAAATCCTGACAAGATACAAAGTTATTTAATATATTATTATTATTATTATTAACGTAATAACAAATGACAGAAGAAAAGACATTGGTGAATAGTACACTAACAGGGTAATTGGCAAGTAGCAATCAAGAAACACGACTCAATAAATTAAAACAAAATTCAACGCTAATCTTTTGGCCAATAAATATTAAATACTAATGCTTTCTTTTTTTTTCTTTCAAACAATGAAACTGACATATCTCAGTGACAATTTTACTTTCCATCTCTTTCTTCAATAAATAAAAACGGACCCTTTCTTTCACTCACAGCACAACGAGATTGTCACAGCGGGTTTAAGAAAAAGTGAAGGTGAGTTTGCGATTCTTGCTACTAAAACGCAAACTCTCTTTGCGCTTTTAGTTGCACAAGCTCCCTTTGCGATTCTGCTTGACCACATGTCTAAACCCACACCACTTTGATAAATAGTTTTGAGATCACATTATTTAGGTAATTTTTTTTTATTTTTTTTGCCTCAAATTGGTAAAAAAGCCCTAGAAAGAAACTGATCAGAATATCTTTGTATGGATGTTGATTATAAAAATGAAGATAAGGATAGGAGGAAAATGTAGCGCGTCCACAAGATTCTGTAGATAATATGCCAATCAAACCCAGATACGACATTTTGTCAGGAAAAGTTCCTATCACTTGCTCTTGTTTTGTTTTACTTTGTTAAAATCCATTCTGAGGATTGGTGAGATCAAAATAGTAGATAGACTTTATTATTTAATTTCCTTCGATGCGAACATGTTTCTCAATGTTTGTGCTTTAGCTTGAATTTCTCAAATTGATACCATATATATTAATATTAGCTTAAACAATGGCAACAAATTTTCTTTGTATTATCTTGAACAGTGGACTTTATATTTAATTTACCTTTGATATATTATATATTTTGAATAGAAGTTAACAACTTTTAATTTTTTATTTTAGATAAAAAAACAGTATGTCTCTTATATATTTAAATTAGTAACTTGAATATGACATTTGATTTTGTATTCACCTAGTTTTGTAAATTAGGTCATATTAGATGAGGGATCATATCACAAAAAATTAATTTGATTTTAAGTTAGAGAGGTTGACCATAAAAACTACATATTTGTTACAAAAATTAATTGAAAGATTAAGGGGAATATAAAAGATATATATACATGGTTTTATTAATTTTAGAAAAGATAACATAGTACTTAGAGAAGTTTATGGAAGAATCTAAAGAAGAAATGCTTACATTTGAATCAAAGATATATATGTATGAGAAGGTCACAAATGGTATCATAATACGTGGTGGGGAATTGGGGATCGATATAGCAAAATTTCTTATAACCATAGGCATGCATTAAATGTCAATTTTGAGCCCTTTTTTATTTTGGTTCTAAAAATACTTATTAAAGACATATAAGATACAATACATGTTTTTTTTTTGTAGATAATTACTCTTAATATGAAAGTCAAAGAGAAGAAATAAAGAGTTTAATTAGTATACATTAACAGTATTTCACACATGTGCATTCAATAATGTGTTGTCACATCATTTAATGAGTTTAATTATATATGAGGTGTCATACTCATTAAATGATGTAGCAATACATCATTGGATGACCGTGTAAAACTTTTTTACAATATCAGTGTATATACATTGAATCAATAAAGAAATTAGAAGTTAAAATATAAAAGACAAATAGGAAACACATAGTTCCACCAAAATAGAAGTAAAACAAAACATAAAAATACAAGTTTAATAAGAGACACATAAATCCAAGCTCAATTATTTTGTGAAAATTAGCATACAATAGTACATGTCTCACATTTTAAATATCTTTAATTAATTCATCATACAAAATAATGAAAATATAAAGGAGGATGTTGATATGGAATTGGCGGAATTGTCAAGTGCACCAATTCATTAACAAGTAGACGGATAAAGCTCCAATAAAGTGAGGTTATGTGTGTAAGGTGAACAAGTAAGGGTATATCTATCATTGATTTAATTTGAAATGTATCATAATCTCAATCCATAAAAATCCAACGCTGAGTAACCCCTTACTTGCTCACTTTACACACAATTTCACTTTAAAGGAACTATTTCCCAAGTAAACAATAACAAATAAAAGTAACATCTCCACATGAATTGTATAATATTCAATTATCAATTCACAAAAAGTGGTTTTTACGATGCAAATGCAATAAACAAAGAGTAAATAATACTCGACAAAATAAAATGAATCAAACCTTTTGAATGTGTGTTTGATTTAGCGTTGAAACTTGTCAAACTCAAGTTTGGATTTTCCATCACAACTATTTATAGCATTGGAAATGTGAGTTTATCATGTTTCAACACTAAACCAAACACACACTTAATTTTAAATTTCAGTCCATATAACTTTCACTCATTTGAATTTTAATTTGTCTATAGTTTTTTTTTGTTATTGATTCTTATATTTTCATTAATTTATAATTCGATCCTTGCCATTAACAAATCAGTGATTAATAGTTTCGCTTACTCTATATATTTAGGTTTTATTTCTATAGTTTCAACTAGGCCTTGGCAATGGTCGGTTTCGATCGGTTTCGGGCTCAAAAAGTTCCAACCGACCAAAACTGATAGCCCCATATTATGGCCCATTTTTGACTGAAATGGTACATGGGTCCAGCGGGTCTCGGGTCCAGCGGTATCGGATGCAAGCGGTTGGGTTGAAACGGATTTCAAGTATTTCACTGATTCAAGCAACACCCATACTTTCTCCTTCCTAACGTGGACGTGTCTGCAACTTTTCTTAGCGACAACGCAAATGAAAAGTCCAACGAGAGCTTCAACAATGGAAGAGGCACATCGGCCACAAAGGGGAGAGAGATAGTGTTTGAAGGCAAATGAAAGCGTTTTTCTTTTCCAATGACTTAATAATGTTTCTGTTTTAAAATAAATTAAATTAGTAATTAATAATTATCCATTGCTTAATTTACTTTCAAAATAGAGATAGTAAAAAAAAGAACGTTTCTCATTCTCTATGTAAATAAAGTTGACAACTTGACAGAGTGTGATGGAAATGCTCCATCATGGAATGTCTTTTCATCTCTGGCTCTCTACAAATGAGCTTTATTTTGTCTCTCCCATACCTCTAGATTATATATGTTCGGTCGGTCGGATTTCTACAAACTTTTTTTCCTCACCCGCATCCGTCCGAACATAACCATATAAAGCCGATTTTTCAATTTTAATTACTCGATACCCGTTTAGATCCGCCCGCTTATCTTATTTTTCCATCGGTTTGTGCGGGTGTTGGTCGGATCTCGGATTGATGATCATCAATCCGAGATCCGACCAACACCCGCGCAAACCGAGGGACAAATAATACAAGCGGGCGGTTTTAAGCGGACATCGGGTAAATTAAATTGAAAAATCGGATTTAAATGGTTATATTCGGACGGGTGCGGGTGAGAAAATTTTTTTCGTCCAAGTCCGAACCGACCGGACATGTATATTCTAGAGACATGTGAGAGATAGAGTAAAGCACATTGCCAGAGAGGAAAAGACGTTCCATCATACTATTACCTTGTCAACTTCATTTACATAGAGAAACATTTTATTCTGACCATCACAACTTTATTTTGAAAGTAAATAAATATGGTAATGAAAAAAAATATTATTAATTACTAATTTAATTAAATCCAATACAGACACATTCTAATTAAGTGGAATAGAAAAACCTTTCATTTGCCTTCAAAGTTCAAACATTGTCTCTCTCTCTCTCCTTCGTTGTGCCTCTTCCATTCTTGAAGGTTGAAGCTCCCGGACTCTTCTTCCCCAACAACGCCTTCACGTCTTTTCCACAGCAGTCATCCAGCGTCGCACTCCATGTTCATCCAGTGTCACTCATCACGCACTACACCCATTTCAACCCAACCGCTTGCATCTGAGATCCGTTAGACCCGAGACCCGCTATACCCGTATACATTTCAGTAAAAAATGGGCCATAATATGGGGTTATCGGTTTTGATCGGTTGGGGCTTTTTGAGCCCGAAACCGATCGAAACCGACCATTGCTTAGCCCTAGTTTGAACTCATTAAATATCAATACTACCTATTTGACTATTTCACAGAAGGATTGGTCCCAATGATGTCTACACAGTACTGAAGTCCCCGAGAGATCAAATCAAAATTCAAATAAGTAAAACCCTAAGTACGGAATTAACCCTACGGTGAAAACTTGCATCGGGATTTGACAGTATTGCATTTCTGGAATTAACTTTTTTAGCGTAACTTGGTTAAAAGCATATCATACAAGGACCACCATTTATCTTGGGCGGAAAATAAACGTTGTCACATTCTTCCTTCTGTCAATGTCACTTTGAACGTGGTATTTAACACTTTTGGGAGTAGGGACCGAGCCATAAATCAATGGTAAAGGCCAATATTACATTTTTCTTAATCAATTGTCATGTTAAATGTAATTTTATTATTATATATATATATAATAAATATAAAATAATGAATTAAGATAAATACTCATAATTTATACATATATAATAATTCAGGAATTATTTTAATTATTTTTTCATTTTTTATTTTAATTTTTAATAGAATATTTTATTACTAGAATATTAATAAAATTTAAATTTTATAAAATAATATGAAATTATAATTACGAAACAAAATATTTTTTATCTAAATAGAAATAGAATTTATATAAAAAATCCTACTTAAATATGACATTTTATGTAGTATTTACATTAATTAACTAGTTAAACTAAAAACTTTTAATTGAATAAACTAGCTTATCAACTAATTTATTAATTAGTTAATTATATTAAAGATAATATAATATTTCTTTTTAATTGAACTTTCATTATATAAGTTTAATTAACAATATAAATATAATATAAAAATTAAAATATATGCATATATATATATATACACAAAAAAAATTAAGAAAATGAAAAGTTTTTAAAATATTTATATTAAATATAATTCTGTTTGGGAGTTTGGATGCTGAGAAGAAATGAAAAGATAAATACTTATATTAAATATAATTCTTATATATATATTTAAAATAATAATAAATAAGTAATTAGATAATTAAATTTTTTATTTTATATATTTATCTCTCCTATTTTTTTACCGGAATATATTTTTGGTGAATTCTTTACAATTTTTTTTATCTCGTTGTTATTTTCTTTTCACAATCAAATGTGTTCTTTTTGTGTCTCTTTTCTAATTTTTCACAATGAAATATATGTATCCTGTTTTTTCTTTATTCATCTTGACTCTCCTCATCAACGCGGGTTGGTTCAAGTGGTACATGCTTGATTGCCTCCCGTGGAGGATATCTATGCTTAGGGGTGTAAGCGAGTCCGACCCAACCCGCGAACCCGATTGACCCAACTCAACCCGAAGGATATTTAGCGGTTCGGTTCGGGTTTCGGTTCGGAAACTTTCTTTCAAACCCGATGTGGTTCGGTTCGGGTCTCGGGTTTGCCTATCTTGAACCCGATGGACCCGAGCCAAACCAAACCAAGAAAAGAAGTATTAATTTTATTTCATTTTCCTTCCTAGAGAGGACAAAAATAGGCACAACGGCAACACAAGCAGCGCAGTGGTTCCCCAAATCCTATTTCACCTGCTCATCTCATTTTATGTTTCCCTATTTTTTTTTTTTCATTTCATCTTTCACGTTTAAAAAAAAAGAAAAAATGTTTATGACCCGATGAACCAACCCAATTACCCAACCCGAACATATTCGGGTTGGTTCGGGCGGGTTGCTCGCCCAAAAAACAAAACCCGAACCAACTCAACCCACCATCTTTCTATCGATTCGGACTTGATGTCACCCTAAACCCAACTCAATCCAACCCGATTACACCTCTACCTATGCTTAAACCAAAAAAATCTTGACTCTCCTCAAAATTTTCCCAAGTCAAATAATACAATGTTATTGTCCTTCCACATTATTATGTCACTCATAACGACGCACAGGACATATACAAAATTAGTTCAATTATAGCTTTCGATGTGGGGGCAATACCATCAAAGAAAAGGTCACCTGCGCGTTAAAAAGTGAATCATAAATCTGGGTTCAGTTCGGGTCATTATTTTGAGAAAATGATTTATTTAGCATTGAAATAGAAAAAAAAATCACGTTTTTTAATATTATAAATAATTGTGATGAGAAATTAATTTTTTTAAAAAATAATCATGCTTCTGTACATCTTTTTTACATAAAGAAATTGTACACTTTATCGTACAACAAGAGTCTTATAACTGATCACGGTATCAAACACATGTTTCCACTTGAAATAGTGAAATAAAGAAGATAATTGTGAGCATTTTTGGGATGAGTGTTACCAAGTTAAAAGCTATGGGGGGGCCATCCACAGCATTTTTGGGTCTTGGCTATATATCTATCTATCAATGGCTCAAGCATCATTTAAATTAAAATTCAGAAATAAAAGAAGGGGGACCCTTCAATTCAAGTGGGGATATTCCTGAATACCCTTTTGGTTGATGTTGATTTCTGAATCAACAAGCAACCTGCTGAACAGTAATTGGATTTGGCAGAGACAAACGTTACCGGACTCATCACCATTCATTCTTGTACTGATATGACAGCACACCCTTGTACTATATAATAAAAGAAAAGGATCAAAATGCAACAGATGCCACATGAATGAATGAACATTAAATCCAACCCCTTTCGGCTAATGGCTATCATTGTTCGCGTAATATATTTGATTGACTTAAATATGTTTTTGGTCCCTATAAATATAGGTTATTTTATTTTAGTCCCTGTAAATTTTTTTTTTATTTTTCATCTCTAAAAAATTTTCCGTTAGCCTTTTTGGTCCCTGCCGTTAACTTTTGGCTGATGTGGCAAATAGAGTGCCACATCAGCATGCCACATGTGTTATTTCTGTCCAACTTAAATTTTTTTTAGTCCCTATAAATATGACCTTTTTGGTTTTAGTCCCTGTAACTTTTTTTTTCATTTTTTTATCTCAATTTAATCCCCATCCAACATCACAGTGTCTTTTTGCTTCCACTGCATTATTACACTTGAAATTTTAAAACTTCTCGTGGATTTAAAAAAATAAATTCTTTATATATTCAATTATTTGAAATTTCATAATACTTTGATTCACCGCATATAGGAAAAAAAAACTTGAAACGACCTTTTTTTCTCTTCAATTCTTTTTTTTTTCTGTTTATTAACTAATAAAATTTTCATTTGATTTATGTCTATTAACTTGTAACTTAATGAGATTTGTGTTAACTAACAAAAAGGCTTGTAATTGAATGAAATCCACGGAAAAAATAATCTTTGTAGCAAATTTAAAAAAAAAAACACACCAATTTTTTACGTACAAACATTATTGTGAAATTTCTCTACTTTACTGTAAAAAAATACACAAAAAATTTCACGCAAATTTTAGAATTTGAATGAAATCTCTTATGAATTTTGAAATCCACGGAAAAAATTACAGAGAAAAAAGGTCGTTATAGGTTTTTTTTTCCTTTAACCGAAAAAAGACAGAGCTAGACAGGCAAAAACAACACATGTTAGTGACCTTTTTTCTCTACTAATTTTTTTTTCTGTTTATTGACAAAATTTTCATTTGATTTATGTCTATTAATCTGTAATTTAATGAAATTTGTGTTAACTAACAAAAAGGCTTGTAATTGTCAATCAAATGAAAATTTTGTTAGTCAATAAACAGAAAAAAAGAATTGCAGACAAAAAAAGGTCGTTATAGGTTTTTTTTCCCTATATGCGGTGAATCCAAGTGTTATGAAATTTCAAATAATTGAATACATAAAGAATTTATTTTTTTAAACCCACGAAAAGTTTTAAAATTTTAAGTGTAATAATGCAGTGGAAGCAAAAGGACATTGTGATGTTGGATGAGGATTAAATTGAGGTAAAAAACCAAAAAAAAATTGCAGGGACTAAAACCAAAAAGATTATATTTATAGGGACTAAAAACAAATTTAAGTTGGACAGAAATAACACATGTGGCATGCTGATGTGGCACTTTGTTTGCCACATCAGCCAAAAGTTAACTGCAGGGACCAAAAAGACTAATGGAAAATTTTTTAGGGATGAAAAACCAAAAAAAAATTTTACAGGGACTAAAAACAAAATGACCTATATTTACAGGGACTAAAAACATATTTAAGCCTATTTGATTTTATTTAATTATTTCATTTTTTATTTCATCATTTAATTAAATTTAATCTAAAATAATATGATAAATAAAATAAAATAAAATTAATTTAACATATCAAACATCTCATCACATTAATTAGAAAACTTAATTTCAACATTAAACTATTAAAAATAATCTTTATAATTTTATTTATTTATATTTATCCACCTCATATAACAAATTTATATTTATATTCTTGAAAGTGAAATAATTTTAATACATGCTTTCCTTCTCATGAAATTACATCATATTTTTCTTACGAAGTCACGTGTACGTCTACATCATATTATAACATATATTATAAAATTTCTTATAAAATTAAATTAAATCAATTATAATTTTTCTCTTTAATTAGTTATTCATTCAAAGATATTTTCACTTTCCTGAATTTCTCAATTAATTCTTCAATCAATATTAGACATCATGGAATATTTGTAAACCACCATTACATTAATTTTCTATTAATTAGACATCATGTATTTTTTTTTATATTTTTAGTTAATCTTTTATTATACCATTATAATACTTTTATTAATAGGAACAATTTTAATTTTTTATTTATTTTTTGTTTGTTTCACAAAATTACTTACACAATACATAAGGTACTTACTAGTATTAATAAAAAATTGTGGCTTAATAAAAAATTGCCATCTTTATTCACTTAAATATAATTTTATTCAAATATTCACTTAACAAGTTGTGAAATGTAATTTTCCTAAATAAGTAGGAGTTGTATGATGAATTTATAAATATATAAGAAAGAAGTACGAGTGATGTGTGTGTGGGTGGATAAGGTTAGGATTCATGTGTAATTATTGGACATTTACAAAATTTTATAATTTTTTTCCAAAATGTAAATTAGCTAATTTAACCATTGAATCTTGTTATATTATTTTGATAATCATGAAAACCAAATTTTAAATGATTTAGACATTAATTAATGGATTTAATTGGTATACACCGTCAGTGTAAAAAAGTTTTATACAAACATCCAGTGATGTGCTGCCACATCATTTAATGAATATGACACCTAAGGTTTCAATAAATGAAGTGACAACATATCATTAGATGTCTAGCATAAAATTTATCAATTCTTACAACTAGTATAAATGGATCACAACGTTCAAGACTCAGATTAGATTAGATTAGTTTTTTAATTCTAATCCAAATTCTGTTTTAATCCATTTTAAAATTTAAAATTATTTTAATTTTTATTGTTTTGACTCTTATTGAATAAGACCGATTTTTTTTTTCAGTTTGATTTGCTTTTATTTTTATTGGATCAGATCCTTCATGAAACACTTGTAGTTCCAATTATGGTAAAGTTCTGCCATGTGCGTTCTTCCATGTCCGTAAAATTTTAATATGCTATATATAGTAGCTTATCACCACCATGCTCTCCTGTCTCTGCTTTTATCTGCACGTGCACGGAAAATAAGTGTATAGTGTATACCACAGCCGGCTAAAAATTAAAAGGACAGACACGGAAAGGAGAGATAGCACATACAAAACAAAGATCAGGTCTCAAATACACGATACATGGACTTGATTTTTCATGATATAAGAAAAAGAACAGCAAATTAGTTTAGAAAAAAAGAAGCGATATTATGTTCCTTTGAATTTACCAGGTTAACATTTTCAAAACTGAAAGGTAATGAAATTCCCCATAAATAATAAAGCAACGGAGAGATATATAGTTTTTCAAACAAAATGATATTAGTATAATAAATGATAACTTCAATCCAAAAACCCCTAGATAATAGTGTTAAAATTAAAGTGTGGAACAGTAACCCCACTCTCAACATATATTGGCAAGATGGCAACTTCTAAACAATTGCTGCTCATTTACAGACTCAAGAAGAGACTGGGATTTCACGGGCAGAGATCAAAAAAGAAGAAAAAGACAAGGATGCCACTCGTTGCTGCTCAGTAGCTGATGAAGATTACTACCCTACAACACACGATTCCACGTCTTTGATAATCAATTAGAAGAAATGAATGACAAATTAATTTACCTTCCGCTATCAATAATCATTTCAATAGTTTATGAGCATGATACATTTGACTTTGATGACTGACTTGACGTCTAGACTTGTACAGGGACAACTTACACATTCAAAAACCAATCATCCCAAAATTTTGGATAAAATAAAGGGGGTAATTAGGGGGGAGGGGGGATTTAACAGGATTGCATCTTAAAATGAATTACACTACCAACTGCAACTACACATTACTTTATACACAAAAATAGGCCATTCAAGTTAATAACGACATGGCCCAAGTTACTAGGTTAGTTGATGGATCTGGTTTAAACTCCTGGTCCCGTGGCATGCGTTTGCCATTGCATTCACTGTTTCCGGGAAAGCAGGCAGCATATACAGTTCTTTGCAATGGAAAATGCATTCATTTAGTCAGCCTTATTTGCACTCTTTGGCACCTGTCCTCCAATCTACGAGAAGCCATCAGGTAAAGCCCGAAAATTTCATTTCTGCTTCATACTATATTTTAATATCATGAATCATGAGAGCCTTGAACCATCAAAGTAATCCGCTTAGCACTGTCAGCACGAAAGCTGTCCCCTTTAAATGCAATCTGAGTACAATCATATTCAAGATCCTTAAGACTACTGAGACGACAAAAACCTATAAAAATCTTTTACATCCCTTGTCAGTTAATAAGCTGTAAGTTACCTCAGATGGACTATCAGGAGGGAACCACCGCAACAATGCACCAAGATGCACAACAGCAGGAATTAGCTTGAATAGTAAAGGTGTAGTCACCTGCACCATTTCTGTATGCGTAAGCTTCAAAGTCTCTACAAATCAACTAGCTAAATATACTTGAGAATTTAACACTCGAAACATATAAAGATTACGCAAGAAACTGGCCATAACATTCAAACCCACGCACAAGAATCTTGCACAGGAAGATACTGGGTACCCTGTTAAATCTTCACTCAAATTTACTAGTGATAACCTACTTGTACATGCGTATGCAAACAGGTAAAATAAAGGTCAACAAACAAAAACATAATACGGGTCCACTCATGCTGGCTAGCCGAATTTCCTGCAAGCTTATATGACTGAATGGTATCGCACCCTTCAACATGCTTTTCAGATGAAGTGGAACATTTATCATGCTTTTCGTTTTGTCCCCTTTTTTCCAGAAGTAATATTTCACATTACAAAAGTCTCACAAAAAAAGTTGAAAAATCAGGTGAGTAAAATGACCATGGTCTGCGGAGCTTGAAACAATAGTTTGCCCTCGAGTAGATGCAACTCGCAAGCAATCCATAGTGGATATAGATAACCTAAGAGCATAAAATAACCCTAGCCCATGTACTAAGAGCATAAAGTTTGTGTACAATGATAACAAAAATCAATTGTGTCAAAAGCCTTGTTAAGAGGATCTCACCTAATATACAGACAGATAAAACTGAGTTGTTCCCACAAAAAGAGATTTCTCTGATCTTATTTTTGGGTGGGTGGGTGGGTTGGGGGGGGGGGGGGGATTACATATTTTGATAAGTGTATGGGGATGAAATGGCTCAATTGAAGACAAAGTAATAAGTAATTGCTAGCTTTAATTTATGACAAATGAACCACACCAGGATTACATAAAAGGCCAGTATTTAAACAGTATTTTATGATTGATCATTACTATATAATCTATTATTCTGTAAAAAAGCACATGCATACCAGACTGAGAGCTGTTGTTCCAAGGAGCAATAAATACAACTTTCCCTGCAGTAAGGATCAGACCTTCAGTTTAACTGTATGTATTTAAAAGTAACTGCAGAAATAATGTGAATACATTTACACTTCAAATGATAATGAGTGCTGCCAGGAAAACTGCATAATTTTTAATAAAATATATTTCCAATCTTCTCCAGTTAAAACTACTTTCAATATTATAGTAAGATATTCGCTGCCTTTCTAGGTATAACCATAAATTAGCTAAAATGAATATC
Source organism: Sesbania bispinosa (assembly GCA_026901365.1). Taxonomy (NCBI): domain Eukaryota; kingdom Viridiplantae; phylum Streptophyta; class Magnoliopsida; order Fabales; family Fabaceae; genus Sesbania; species Sesbania bispinosa. The sequence continues at coordinate 2,795,889 of QLOH01000020.1, forward strand.
TCAAATTGAAGCACATACCTCAACTAAATGAAGATTAGAAGCCCGGCTAAGAAGAACAAAGGCAAACTCCCCAATTTGTGCCAGGGACATCCCAACCTACGCATGTGGAACAACCTAAGGCTCCTCTGTCAATGAAATGTATGATGTAATCAACAAGCAGATGTAATTGTATTAACTGTTGTCAAATCTTACGAGAAGTGAAGTCTTGTTGTTGTATCCAAACCCCTTGACAACAGATGCAGCTACAATTGTTTTTATAATGATCACCAATATAACAGCAGCCAATAAAATGTCAACATGATTCCAAAGGAAATGAACATGTATAAGCATCCCAATGCTGGCTAAGAACAGAGCAGCAAAAAAATTGCGAATTGGCTCAACCTAAAAATCACAAACCTTGAGTAAGCTCAAATAAGTATGGAAAAACATTAATCATCTCAAATTTATGTCCTTGAAGAAGGTTCCCAGAAATTCATCTGGGAGGGCCACCCTGCTTACAGGCATCCATGATGATACAAACAAAGCAGTACCAAACAGAATATTCAACCCCCCCTCCCAAGACATCCTTAACATGGCAAAAAAACAAAGAAAATGAAGAACATGATAAATATTGAGCAAAATGATACACCTCAAACAAGAAGTTTTTACCAATAAAAAGAGAAAGAAAACTTTCGGTTGGAAAGTTGGTACAAACAATACCATTGGAAAACTTCCAACTTCTGAAAACATAAAATATAGTAAAACTAGCAACTACAAAGAATATATATCCCAAGGAAAATATATTACTTGTTCAAGTGTGTGTTGACCAAGATCTGTAGTTGATATCATCACTCCCGCAGCAAAGGAACCTAGTTCAAGGCTTAAGCCCAGCTTATCACTACACTGAAATGAAATAACAAACTAGTAAAACAATTTTGTTGAAGGCACACAAATTTTGAACTTCATAAATGTATATATAATAATCAGTCAGGCATGCATTGCATTTAGCAACCACTAAGACCGACGCCAAGAGGAAACAACCACAGATTAACCATGACTCAGGGCACCTAACAGTATTACTATAGATAATAAAACAGACTACATATATTAAGAAGATAACACTTGCTAAGTAGTGAAGATTAAGAATTAATAGAAGACACACCCAAGCAACAAGTAGGCAGAACGCCACTGATGCCAATTGATAAAGTTCATTGGTCTGCAGAAGAAAACGACAGTTAAAAGCTAACACGTGAACAAACATTTAACAATGGAGCAAAAGGTCTATCTTAACCTGAGTTGATAAGCTTATCATAAGCTTAAGAAACCAAGGTACACAAGTACGAGATAATATTGACAAAATTGCCAGAAATGTAATTAATATCAACAACCTGAAACAATAAAATAGTAAATCAGAAGGAACAGATGACTGAAACAACCTTACTATCAAGCAGGAACAAGAAAATTAATACCATCAGCATATAAAGTCAAGCTGACAGCATTATGAAATTCAACCACGCTACATTGGCTACAAAGTATGTATGCAATTATATGTTTTAAGTAGTGCCGGTATTAGAATAACAATTCGAAACGGTTACTGCTGCCACTCTACCAGGCATTTTAAAGTCTGATTAACATGAAATCCTAAACGTAACATTATAAGAAATAAAAATAATGAACACACTCCTTCTAGACTGTGGTTGAAAAGATGCAGTCTAAACTCAGATTTATAATAAAACTTGCATGTAATTTCTGAAAGAAATATAAGAATTTAAGAGGCTTTTGCTAGACTATGTACATGGGGTAACATAATTAGAAGGATAATCTGCTGCACATCTATAGACATCACAAAAAATTACCTACATACGTGATCTGTAGATCTCACCAATATTTCTCAACTTACTTGCATCTACACATTCTTAAAACCTCTTAACAAGCCAAGAATCAAAACTATGAACAGAATATCTCTTTTCTGACATCCACAAAATATAAGTTCTATTAGACACAATGGAACGAGAGGATCAGAATACTAAGCAGCAACATTGAGGAACCTTGAAGATTAACATCACATGTTATAGATCTTTGTAAAGTATTGTGAGATAGCATAAATAAGGGACAGTCCATCCTATAACTAACTTACGATTTAGTCATGGATATTACTCCCTGAAGAACACCTGATGTTCCACCCAAGACAGGAATCAGCGCAAAGAGCAAACCAACAGCACAATCCTGAAAGGAACCAATTTTGAATATTGCAATAAAAGGTATATAAGAGAGAAAATCTTAACAAAGATATGAGGGTCATTGATAGCGTTAATCTCCACTCTATGCACAACTGATAGCAGCAATGTTTCAGTCATACAAATGCATCCACAAATATAAAAATAATTGTACATACCTGAAGAATCAAAGTTCCAATTGTAACCTGACCATGAAGGGCATTGACACTATTCCTTTCCATTAAGAATTTCAAGACCTATGGGTCAAAGAATAATACAAACAAATTCTAAGTAACATAATCTTCATGGGGGAATGAAATATTTGAAGAGAACTCTTTGTCTAGGTGTGAAAGTAAAGAAGGATCATAACATCTAGAATAGAATTGATCAAATAAAGAGCTAAGTATTTTAGATTTTTCATCAACAAGAAAACTTAACTACACTAAGCTAACACATAAATTTCTCCTTCTCAATCAAACAATAAATAGAACTCCACCACATTCTAGCTATAAGCTTCTTTTTCTTTTTTGATACAATAAGAAATCACACTGGAGAGGAAAGAAAGAAAATACAGCTGAAAGAAGGACAAAATATCCTCCTAAACAAAAACAAAAGGAAAAGAGAGAGACATAAGGTCTCAAGTATGTAAGAATCTATCTATTTACATATCGGTGATCAATATTCCTTTAAACCTAAGATAAACAAATCACAACACTACATCAAAAAAAAAATCACAACAGAGAAGCTATAAATATGATCGAAAACCATATGTAAGGGTAAAAGGACCCTTGAAAGTGCAAGCATCCCACTCCAACCAAATACTAAAGATACAAATATACACCTCGCATTCATGCAATATTTATGATGGAAAAAGTTTTTATCAGTTCTTGAAGATTTGATTTTTTTTCTCAGTCTTCTGCCTCTATCAACGAGATATTACTATCATATGATCCAATAACCTCCTATTCTCCCCATTGAAGTTGATTATTTTTCCTTTCAACTTTTACTTATTTGATCTAGTTACTAGTTACTAAGCATATTGCAACTAAACTTTGACCCTAAAAAATAAAAAGGACCACTACCTTCAAACAAAAATGCCTTTATTTTTCATATTTTCCATTGTCCAGTAATTTAATAAACTCTTACTTGGCTAAAACATTGTGATGGATGTATAGAATATAGAAATATGAATCATCATCAAATTTAATTCATGTGCAACAAGGCAATGATTGCAATGGTATATCACAATTATTAAAGCGCAGGATAGGTTACTTAAAATACTTATAAGCCTGCAGTAAAACAACATAAAAATGTCATTGTCCAACAAAGTTGTACTCATGTACTTCACATGTATAACGTACAAAAGGGATATGAGAAAATGTGATCAGGACTTTACCACTGCAGTTGAAGACATGGATAGAAATGCACCAACGAATATTCCTTCAGATGATTTACCACCACATAACTGCAGGTAGGATTTATGTGCATTCATCAGAAATTCATTCCACTAATGTGGAGAATTTTTGTATAAAATAATATCACAAAATATCATCAATCGTTTAGCTCAATTGGAAGCCTCAAAATCAAACATATGTTCCTAGAGAACTGTTTTAAGAACTTTAACAAGTCTAGGAAAGTACAATCCCATCCAACTGGTTTGTATCAAACTAATTTGATAACAGAGTCAACTCACCCATAATAACTGGCTTGTATCAAAGTAAATGCAACTAACTTTATACCAAGGATTCAAAATTATCACGGTATAGAAACTCATATGGGAATACTTCCATATGTATGTGTGTGTAACACTAAAGAATGAAAAGAGGTATACTACTTACAGGATTTTCTCCTTGCCCATGTGACTTATTGAATAAATGAATATATTTGTTACCAATGAGTATGAATAATACACTGAAAAACATATTAGGGCCATACAACAATCACGCAGGCAAAGCAGCAATACAATAACAACCAACCCTTATCCAACTTGGTCAGAATAAAACAATAACCAATAAAACAATCTAACATATATTGTGGGTGGAACAAATTTTTTGCATGTATGATAGGAGAAAAATAAAACATGTCAATATCAAAATCTCAGCATGATATCAATCCATCGTGTTAATAAAACTTTAACACAATTAAGAGGGAAATCAAGAAAGAAGTTTTTGATAAATAACTGATAAATTTAAAAAGTCAGGTTAGAGTATCAACCCAGGAAATTTTTACATGCCTTCCCATCAAATCTCAAATGTAGTTTGATCTCATAAAGGAAAAAATAAAATGACAGCATGCTTATTTTTCTAGCATAGCGCACCAAAATGGATTTTTCCCTCCAATTCAAAATGTTCCCTCAGTCTCTCAGAGATTCAATTATTTAGCTCAAAGTTCAGGATGACCTTATATACTGGATAACATAAATCAGTACATCTTTTCAGAACTGGAAAAAAATCTATACAGAATGGGTATCATGGATTCATGGTATACTAGATAACAAGATATTTTGAATAACATGGGAAGCAAACTGGCAATGTGTATTTATCAAGAATTAAATTATCTTTGTAAAATATTTATAGAAGTAGCAGACATACCGAAGCTGTTATTCCACACAAGCACATAAATAAGAAAATTTGGAGCAGACCTCCAAGAATAGCCACTGCTCGAACAACTCGAAGCTGCAAACATGAAAAGTCAGACTAATACCATATAGGGATGGGCTAAAAATACACAAGGTTTTAGCTAAAAGGAATAAATGAGTATACAAGCCAACCTTTGTTGTGGAAAACTCTAAGCCCAATGCAAAGAGCAAAAAGATGACACCAAATTGAGCAACTGTCTCAACCTGTAAGAAATGGAAGGAGTGTGTGACATTACTAGAAGATAAAATTAGATTACATTCAAATTATCGCTCTATTTCATTATTTCATATACAAAGACATCATATATGACATCATAATCCCGTTCACACACCATGATTTTATTTCTAGAAATAATGTCGCTGGCTAAAAGAAATGGAAAAAGGCATTAGAATATATAACAAAAGAATTATAAGGGCAACATACTTGGACCATTTCACTAACAAAACTCAAACCTCCTGGTCCAATGATCGATCCTGCTAGTAGATATCCAGTCATAACCTGCAAAATTTGATTGTGTGGATTACACCACTTTTAAGGAATATGGTAGAGATATCTACCTTAAAAATAAAGCAATGTATGTGATCAAATCAAATGATTCTAACCGGTTGTCCAGCACAAGCAAAGGCAATGCCACCACAAGTTGCAGAGACAATAACAACCACGAGATCTGATATCAACCTGCAGATATGGCATATCAAAAAGGGTGAGCAGCCTGACTAGTAGCAGTTGCAGCCACTCATACATGTAATGCCACTTGAAAAAAAGAAAAGGACAGGGATAGTAAGTAAACCTTAAGTCTAGTTGAAGAATAGGATACTTTGACTTGGGATTGGATATGATAAAGACATTGTCCTGAAGATGAAACAGTTAGCAAAATATAAAAAAAAAATAAATCCACTTTTAAGAAGAGTAGTACAAGTGCATTTTTAATGCATATCATGAATATAATAGCATTCTGTATGTTTGAAAGATCTAAACTTCAATAGCTTGAATGAGGCACACCTTTCGATCAATTAAAGTTGGCATATCCTCAGCCCGATTCTCATTATCCAAATTGAAAACATCATGGAACTGAAATGACCTGATAAAAAACTTGCCAAATGTCATAAATGCTGAAATAGTTATTAGCATCACAATAAATTTTTAAAACTCAATTCCGTCTTGAAGAAAAACCAACAATGCAATTGATTCTATGAGAAAGAGGTGCATACTTTTCCTCTTTGCTCTCATTTTTCTTGGACTTAACTCGAGCAACAGTTTCCAAAACAGCCTGATAAACAGTCATGCGAAGGAAGGGCATTAGATCAAGAGTCAACTCAAGAGCTATTAATAAGTCACACATAAAAACCCCTCGAAAATAAAAAGAAACAATATATACAAAAAATGGAGGATAAAGTGCTACAGGTTCCCATCATAAAATTCATTATCCAAGAGAAAATCTAAGGGTATGTTTGTGAGTTGGAAAACGAAGGGGAATGGAGGGGAAGGGAAGGTTTGTAGGAAATCCTTCTCTCCCATGTGTTCGTGAGTTTAGCTCTTTCCTTCTTTAACTTACAAAGCTTTCCCCCTCCTTCCTTCCCCTTTCTTCTCCTCCTAACTCCCAAACACACCCTAATGGTTCTTTTTTTCTTTTTGGTTAGAGACCTTCGGTATTTGAAAGTCACATTGGACTAAATAAGTGAAATCTGACCAATTTATCATCTGTAGTGACTTCTGTCCTAGATCAGCTTAATGCTCCTCTAATGAATTATCCTCAACATACTTAAATTCCTACAAGATTGAACTCTGGCCTAAAGCTAAAAATACCTATATTACCGAACTTAGGCTGCTAGAGTGCCACTCACTATTGCCCCGAGGACTGCTTTACATTGAGCAATATTCACAATTCCAGGAGGCAATTAAATATATCGTAACAAGGAATCCACTATATACCTGCTGTCCAGCAACACTGTTGTTGAAACTACCAGCATCAGTACCTGCAAAAGAGTTCAGGTAACTCACCAAGAGCACTCATTTGAATAAAAGCTATAAACCTTTCCACAATGCTAAACGTGGTTCGTGAAAAATTCAACATAATGATGGCAACGTATCCACCTAAAAACATTTGGAAATAGATAGCATTTCATTGGTTTTTCATGATAAAGGCCAAAAAAAATGGAGCGAAATTTAGTAATCACGGTTTTTCCTATACAGTAGCAAATCATGAAAGTGCACAAAACGCATCCAGAGAAGTGAATTGAAACTTCAATTAAACGGCATTTTCGAAGAGTAACATTGAATAGGTATGCCTCAAAACACGATCGGAGAGTTTTAGCAACCAAATTAAACAAGAGAAATTTATAAATGCGTGAGCATTAGAAAGACAAAGTGAGAGAAGCTAGATCTGGCGAACCTTCATTCTGCTCATTTTCGGGGAACTCCCTTTCGAGAGCCCGATCAATCATGTTAGCGAAACTATCATCGTTGGATCTCGCAAGCGAGGCATTACCGGAAGCGGTTGCGTTGGTTTCCGGGAGGAGAATCCCCGGCTCCTGCTCCGAGTTAGCGGCGAGGACGAAGAAAGAGAATGAGGGATGACAGAGAAGTAGATCGCAGAGGATGAGAAGGTAGAGAATCGCAGGTGATGATAACCTCATCTCCCAGGCTCAGAGAGAGAGAGCAATGGAGAGTGACACCGTCGGTAGTTAACAGCACCGTCGTGTTTGGCGCGCGAATTCTCTACCTCTCTCACTCTTAACGCGCAGAAAGATGCAGACAGATAAATTGTGGGTTAAGGAGGGAGGGAGGGGTGGAGTGCAAGTGGGAAAGTACCAGATGGTCCTTGGTATTCGGTGTAGCGAAAATTGAAAAGGCAGGTTCGGACGCGAAATGGCCAAGTGCTATCGTAGTAATGTGTGCACAATCGGGCGCGTGTGTGTTGCTGCAAAATTAAGATGCTTACTTGTGTCGTTAACTTATGCAAAGCATTCCAGCTATGAAGATGTTGCCAATAATATACGGACACGTCAACGAATAACCAACCATTGCCACATATGTATGAGTATTGCATGAACTTTAGCTCATCGATCCTCATTTAATTTTGGAATTTACTGGATGTTGAAAATCTTTGCTATCACTATGTTTGCAGTTGCACGTGGAAAAAAAGTAGGAAGAAAGGAATAGTGTAAAAACGAAATAAGAAATGAGTAAAACATATGTAGATTTTTAAATTATTTGAATTAAGAAAAAAAAGAAAAATTGAATTTGGTTTTCATTTATTCGATTACTTATAGAAGAGTAAAAAGAAAGAAAATAAATAAATGATATAATATTTTTATTTTGATAAAATGAGAAGAATTAAGTAAATCCTACCTTAGATAAGAAAAATAAATACATTAATAAAATTAACAGGTAAGTTATCTCTTTAAAATTTGACTCAAGGAATTATTGCATTAGGCCATCTCCAATGGAGCAACTCACATGAGTTGCTACATTGAATAAAATATAATTTTTCACGCATTTCTATAATATCATTTCATCTTTATAATTTTAAGCAATTCAACTAACTTTTTCCTCCAACCCAGCAACTCTATTAGAGTTTCTTAAATGGACCCCACAACCTACCCCACTTTATATTAATTTATTATTCATCACAAATTTAAATATTAGTATATCAATTTTTTAACATTGAAAAAATATATACTTACTTTTAATTAAATAATATTTGCATTTCGAAATTTAAATTTTAAATATATATATATATATGAAATTTTTTCATTAAATAATAAGTAAAAATACATCAAGAAAATACAAAAGTCAAAATGCTTTTAATCTTGATTATTTTCGTGACCAAAACATTCCCAAATATGCTCCACTAAATTTGCTTGAAGATGACGATGTACTTCCTTTTGACGAATATGTGCTCTCCTTTGTAAGCAGGTTCTAAAATCAGGATGAGGACCGTTAAATACTTCAGGTGTTTGGACGTCAATGTCTGGATGATCGTATGAAAAATCAATATTGTCGTCATATATATATGTCTCGTTTGTCTTCAACAATCATGTTATGCAATATTATGCATGCATATATTATATTCTTCAGTGTATCCATGCTCCAGGATCGTGCTGGGCCACGTATAATTGTGAATCGTGATTGCAGCACTCTGAAGGCTCGTTCCACATCTTTTTTTGCTGATTCTTGATGTTGGGCGAACAATTTTCTTTTCTCTCCTTGTGGCATTGAGATGATTTTGACGAATGTAGCCCATTCTGGGTAAATGTCATCTGCTAAATAGTACCTCATGTTATATTTCGTTCCATTCAATGTAAATTGTGTTTTAAATTACCCTCTTTTTTAGCTTTTTTTAATGTCATATGGTACTTGCTTTTCTTTTACTTTACATTTGAAAATAATAAAATAATTCCATGGTCCCACTTAATTGATAACCACACGGTATGTGCAGAGAGTTTTGGTTTCTCACTGCAGGCACTGCTCCAATGGAGCAATCCGTGTACTTCTCGATTGTTTACTGACACAACTCACTAAAACAACTCCATTGGAGTTGCCCTTAGATATATAAAAAGTACTGCAGTACATATTTTTTAATAAAAAAATTATATTTCTTGTATTATTAAAATCAATTCTTAGGATCAATGATATCAAACCTCATTTACTAAACTCTGGGGGGTTGGTTTAGCGGAGGGGGCTGATCCAAGCTTAACCAAGGCCGGAGGTTCGAATCCCGCCTTGGGCATGCAGCTCCTTTAAAATCCAGGGCCGACTGTCCCACCCATCGAGGTGCCTACAAACCAGCGAGGGGATTAGTCACTGCTGTCGGCGGTGGATACCGTGGTCAAGTACCAAAAAGCCTCATTTACTAACATGGTGCATGAGATATCCAAGCGAGTCAATATTGTTTATCGAATTTAAAACGCCTACGTGGACAGCAAAACATTAAAAAAAATAAGAGAAAAAATGAGATAATCTTTTAGATTGTTTAATAAGAAAAAATGAATAAGAAAGAGTGAGAGAAAAGAAAAATATATATTTATAAATAACATAAATATCCTTAAGTAAAAATCAGATGTATTAATTAATCTTTTTAATAAATTTTTTAAAATTATAATATATTATTATTTTTATTTGTAAAATAAAGGGCCTTGTAGACAAATAAGAAAGGACATCCCTCATCTCTCTTTTCCCTCCGAATATGGAAGGAAAAAGATTTGCAGCACCGTTAGTCCAAACTTTCTATTTTTCCTTTTATCTTTTAAGGAAAATGTATTGATAAAGTTTGGATAATTGATTTTTATGACTTAATATTTTAAGGATAAAATATATTTTTTATTCCTGTAAAATTAGTGAGTTTTGTTTTCAATCCCTATAATTTTTTTATATTAAAGCGTCCTCCCAAAAAAATTTCATTTTTGGAATTATTCTCTCCCCTAATTAACGTGTGTCGGGTGATGATATGACATGTTTCCCCTCTTTAATGTCAATTAGTGTATTTTTTACAGTTTTAAACTGCCAGAAATTACCCACCCATCGTTCACTTCCTCTTCTCCCCTTCCCCTTTCTCCCCCACTCCCTATTCTACCCTCCCCACACTCAATGCTCTCTCACCACCACCAACCCTCCCCTCCTCCCATCCCTTTCTCCCATTTCTTTCCCCCTTCCCCATGGCGAGAGCACATCTTCACTTGCCAAAGTTTAAAAAGATCTAAAATTATAGTTTGGACAACCAAATATCCAAACTAGTCATGGCATATTGTTAATCGACTTGGATAGTTTTGGAAGAAATGCATCACTTCAAATTCTTTTTAAAATTGTTTTGGTTTTTTTAAAAGTGATTTGGATTGGTTTAGGGTTTGATTTGATCAAAATGGTTTTTTTTAACACCCATGGTCAAATGCAATTGCATTATCAACGCATGATACATACATGCTTGATTATCCGTAAATAACATCTCAACTTTGAATATTGTATATGGGAAAACCCTTGCTAGGAAAGCTACTATAAAGAACTCCCATGGTCCAGGGGAAAAAAGGCAAATTTAGTTCCTATAATAACAAATGCCTCAAACTTAATTATAACTTACAAACTTAAGACGGTAGACAATAAACTTGAGTTAACACAAATGTGATTTTATGTTCGAATATCTTTTTTATAAACCTAAATTTAAGAAAGTAAGTGTTATTTGAAATAGGGTAAAATTGCCTTGATATGAGTTTTCTAGATCCATATAGCCCATATAGCTTCAACTTGGATCTATGTTATTGTGCTTAAACTCAGTTTAACATGATTACATAAACATCTTGAATTTGCTTCTCAATATAAGTTTAACTGCCTAAACCTGAGTTTGGAGTTAAACTAAACATGCACTAAAAAGCAAAAGCTCTAGATAGTATAGCCTTTGAGTTAATATGCTTTGCTAACATACTCTCATTTATTTATTTTTAAGAGAATTATGTTAACAAGTTACGCTTTCCTGTGTATATAATAAATTTAAAGATACAACATACCCCTAAAATTTAAGTACCCGTTTGGTTTAAATTCTAAACCATCCAGAATCAATTCTGTAGAATTGATTTTAAATCACTTCCGTTCAACGTATTTTGTAAAGCGTGCATCGTCCATCTCAACCATTCATTTCTAAATTCAAATCTACTCAATTGTAAACCAAATGGACTCTAAATAAGGGGAAATTAATAATCCCTGTAAAAAAACGTTGGCATAATCTCACTCTTGTTTTTTAAAAGGGGTATTTTAATAGGCTATAATTTTAATCTGTTGACATATTTCTCACTCTTATTTTAGATGTATATAAGCCAAATATCATGGATTAGAAACCCTTGTTATATTGATCTCTTGTTAAAGCCAAAATTGAGACTGAGCACCACAATCCAAAAAGAGGAACGAAGAATGGGAGACCCTACCACTTGGTGACAAATTAACAGATCGAGGAAGCCATATATGCTTCCTACCTGCCACCCCACCAATTTCAACTTCCCTTTTTGGAAAATGCAATCGTAATAATAAAATAAGGGAAAATAATATTACTTTAACTTCTGCATTATTTAGGCTGTATTAGGCCATCCAACAAATTAAAGTCACTAGCTCATTCAAAGTTTGACTTCAGAAAGAGAAGGCATAACTTGCTAAGACAGTAAGCCATAGTTAAAACAAGTTCAATGAATAGATGTTAAACGAAGTTTGAAGATACTTCAAATATAAAGATTCAGTGTTTTTATTCTCAATATCAAAAGCATGTCACTGACTTTTTACGGTGCCGTATTCCAAGGATTTTATTGACAAAATTAATCAAATAATATAGTTGCTTGCTCGTTGCCCTGTGTGTAAGCCCTTTATTGCAATCAATAATACTTTATAATAAATAAAAATTCAAAATGTATTTAAAATTGTTTGTTATAACATAAAAAGAATATCATTTTTATTCTACCATATAATTTTTAATAATATACTTTTTATCACATATTTTTATTTTAGCATATATATATATTTATATTAATATAAGACTATTTAAATTTATGTGATATATAAATTAAAAATAATTGGATTATATTTTTATTTTTATTCAATTCTCACTAAAATAAAATTTAACACGGGTTATATAAAATTATTAAATAATGTAAGAAATATAGCATGCAATTAAAATACGTAGGTATATATTCATCAAGAAAGGAGGGTAAAAGGGAGGTTTAACTAATTAAACTTATTTATTTACTATTTATCGATAGCGAAATTTCACAAGATTTAATGGATTAATTTCACCCCAATATATAATAATGATAATAATATATTAAAAAAAGTATGAAAGAGAAATAGCAAATATTTTATGCATTACAAGGTATACTCTATGTAATATAAAATGAGTTTAATATATATACATTGTCCGTGTAAAGAAATTTTACACGAACATCCAATGATATGTTGCCACATAATTTATTGAATTTAATAAAACATGAGGTGTCATATTCATTAAATGACGTGGCGGCCTACAATTGGATATCTCCGTAAAATTTCTTTACACTATAGTACTACCTCTGTTCCTATTTAACTGTCCACTTTCAAAAAAAAAATTGTTCCTATTTAACTATCCACTTACAAACCCAATGCACTAATAAATATACTTTTCTTCATTTTACCCCTATGTTAATAAATGGTCCACTAATAAAAACTAATGAGAGTCAATAATAGTAAGAGAGATAAAAGGGTAAAATGGAAAGTTTAAAATTTATTTTCATGAAAACGAGAGTAATAATTGCATTCCTTAATATGTGTGTTTTAGTCAAAGTGGACAGTTAAATAGGAACGGAGGTAGTATATATCAATTAAATCCATATAAAATACTTAAAACTTTAAATTTTTAAAATTTTCGTTTTAATGATAAATTACAAGTAACTTAATTTATTTAGTATTGATCAATTGAAAACTTTAAGGATTAATTAAAAAATAAGTTAATTGATAATATTCCTTTATTGAATAATTATTTTAAAATGTAACTAACATTAATATGTACCATAATATAAAGAAAACATGGAACTATGTGGGAAATAGAGTGCGACTTGATTTCATGAATGTTCATAAATATGTGTTTGAAAGGGGAATTTTCGAATTTCTAAAATTATAATAATTTAAAAAACTAAACACATCAAATAAATATTGAAATTTTCTATCAATAAGTGATATTTAAAATTTCTCCTAATCTCTCTTATTTGTCATTTGTTTTTTTTTTAACACATGAAATATAATAATTTCAAATTATTCTATTTAGTTAATGTTTCCTCTTGAGTTTAAGCTTGTGCGATTGCATCTTGTCAATTATATTAAGTTGATCTTGTTTTAAAACTAGAGGCATCCTAATGGTTAAAGACATGCCTATATAAACACTATATATATAAGCCTCTACCAAAAAAACACTATATATAAGTCTATATACATGTCTCATTTTCGACCAGCACAGCTATTTCTTACAAATTATTTTTCATGTGAATAATATCGTTTGCAATACAAGTGTGAGATGGGAGAATAGGTACTGGGTAACATAAAAAAGAGATTCATGGAGTGTGGTAATATTTCGTAATAATAAACATTTTGTTACTGATACATGTCTATTTATCATCCAATATTCAATTATATTGTACTTCTCACAATATATATATATATATAATATATATCCTGCTTGATTCTATTTGGTATGCCAAGTTCGGTAGCATCAAAATGATGGGGGGAAAAATGAAAATTGCTATGCACTGTAGACTATGACCCACTAAAATCAAATACCTTGAATGAATTGACAAACAAGCTCCTCACAGGATACAAAAAAGTAGTGCCAGCTGTTTCTCAGCTATGAAACAGAATATGAATACTTGTTATTCTTCGATTAAAATAGTTCTTTGTAGGAAAACATCGATCATAGGATTGTTTGAGATCATATATGCGTGGATAAAATTGTCATATACAACAACGTTTCATGGATGTTGTTTACAAATTTTTTGTAAAGTTGAGCATTATCCTATCTGATCAGGAAGGAGAAGCAGCATCATTATATATAGGGGCATATAGTATTATCATCTGAATTCACATATTCTTCATGAAGAGCTTCTACATCTGCTTCCAACTAGTGAGATTCAGTGAAAAAAAACTGCACACTCTTCACTGTTATAGTTTTGCCGTTTCAAATTGCAACTTTGCAACTACTCAACCCGATACCTCAGCACTGAACAAAAATGATGTATGTGATGTGACGCACGTACATTACATTGATATAAATGAAAAATACATGAATGGCGTTGAAATTTGAAACCTGGTTCTTATAAGTGTAACTCCACATATACTATGTGCGCCTGCCAAGTTACCTAGTTATATATTGACCATGACAATTGCATATCCTAAGTTATTATACCATGCCTACTTATAGTTACATTGACCATAAATTGAAAACGTCAATAAAAAAAAGCACATGGCGCTTCAGTGAGTAATTGATTCATTATGTTGGTATTATTACAACATCATTCAGCCAAAACCGCCCTCTGGTTCGATTTGCTCTCTTTCTACATGTTTACTGTGCCACTGCCCCTGGTTTTTGTGGTCTAGTTCAGTAGTTGAATTGTTGATTCACCAGGGGAAGAAGCAGAGACGACCCAGAATGGCTTTTCGTTGAAAATAATAGTTACTCGAGACATTTTTATGTGCAAATCAATAACAACCACTGAAATTAGACTTGACAGAAGGTGGAGAAGTTTTACTTTGAGAAGGAAAGAACCAAAAGAATAAAAAGAATGTACTTGATCACGTGATAGCAGATGATGACTTACGCATCATTCTAGCCATTCTCGAGGCTAATTACCTTCTAATTACAATACAGACATAGATTTAGCTCTTATCTAACCCTATATATACCCCATCCTGTAACATGTTTCTTCAACAAAGTAACAAACATTAAGTATATATATATATATATATCTAGTACAGAGATGGAGATCCCTGTGATAGATTTCAGTTACCTCAATGGGGACAAGAGGGGTGAGACAATGGCTCTACTTCACCAAGCTTGTGAGAAATGGGGCTTTTTTATGGTAACAGAATGTAATTTGTGTCACCCTTATTTTTTTTCTCTTCAACAATTCTCAATTTTTTTTTTTTTATTTAACACATTTGATGTGCAGATTGAGAACCATGAAATTGACACACACTTGATGGAGAAAGTGAAGCTTCTAATTAATGCATACTATGAGGAAAACCTGAAGGAAAGCTTCTACCAGTCTGAGGTGGCAAAGAGGTTGGAGAAACAACAGAACACCTCTGACATAAATTGGGAAAGTGCCTTTTTCATTTGGCACCGTCCCACCTCTAACATTAATGAAATTCCAAACTTCTCTCAGGAACTTTGGTGAGTCAATATTCCAAATATATATGTGGCTGGCTTCTATATAATATATAATGTGTGTTTGTTTTAGCGTTGAAACTGACCAAACTCAAATGTGGATTCTCAATATAACTATTTCTAACGTTAAAAGCGTGCGTTTATCACGTTTCAACGCTAAACCAAACATACTTTTCCAGTACTAGACAAACACTCCAATTAAACTGATATATGCAATTAAATGCAGCCAAACAATGGATGAGTACATTGCACAACTCATTAAGCTGGCAGAGAAATTATCTGAGCTAATGAGTGAAAATCTTGGTTTGGAGAAGGGTTACATGAAGAAAGCATTTTCTGGAGGTAAGGGTCCTGGTGTGGGAACAAAAGTGGCAAAGTACCCTCAATGTCCATCTCCAGAGCTTGTGAGAGGACTTAGAGAGCACACAGATGCGGGTGGTATAATCCTACTACTCCAAGATGACAAAGTGCCTGGTCTAGAATTCTTCAAAGATGGCAAATGGGTGGAGATTCCACCCTCCAAAAACAATGCCATTTTTGTGAACACAGGTGATCAAGTGGAAGTGTTAAGCAACGGTTTATATAAAAGTGTTGTGCATAGGGTCATGCCTGACAAGAATGGAAGCAGAATCTCCATTGCCACATTCTATAATCCAGCTGGAGATGCCATGATTTCCCCAGCTCCAAAACTGTTATACCCAAGCAATTTCAATTTTGGGGACTATTTGAAGCTTTATGGCAGCACCAAGTTCGGTGAAAAGGGTCCCCGGTTTGAATCCATGAAGAAGAATGTGACCAATGGGCACAAAAATCTTCTGACTTAAAACTTACTCTAATCACCTTTGGGATAGTTAATTTTAAAAGTCATATATATATGATATACCATACCCCGCCCCAAAAAAAATAACGAAGAAAGATGAATGTTATGTTATGTTACATTAGGGAGGACACGTTTCTTCCCCCTTGTTTTTCCATTCTAGTGTGTGATTTTGATATGAATGACTAAGAATATGCCCTTTAAAAAATGAGAAATGCTAGCAACACACTCTTTTGAACACTCTCCCCAACACACTTCATGTGATTGTTTAAAATTCACACGGGTCCCACCACTTGGGAGTGGGACGGTGGGACCCATGTGAATTTTAATCAATCACATGAAGTGTGTTGGAGAGAGTGTTCAAAAGAGTGTGTTGCTAGCACTCCTCTTAAAAAATTCCACAAGCTGAAAAGGCTTTAACATGATGTTTTTTTTTTTCTTTATCTAACCTTTTCTTTGCTCTGCTTTTTTTTTTTTACTTATTTGGTTGTTGGGATGAAGGAGCAGCTGTAAAATGCTAAGCAAGCAAAACTGATCTGTCTAGAAGTAATACACCTTCCACTGATTAATTGTCAAGAATATCTTGTGTTCCCAATTCGTCTGATGTTAAACATTGAGGATGATATATGGGATGTATTTAAGTGACATCCACATAATTAAGATTATAAGAATATGTGAGCACTGAGCCACTGACCAAAAAAGTTGGCTAGGCCTCTTCTGGCTCCAATCCAATGTTATCGTGCATAAGATAAGAGGCTCCTTACCGAAGAGTTAGGCCACTAACCAAAGTTGTTCAACTTCATTTACCCATCTGGGCAATCATAATTAGCTAGGACTCAGTCATGTCTTAGATTTGGGCTTCCATGACGTTTGGGCCACACGATCAATCTCCATTCCCATCACATCTTTATTTACGATTTTGGTAAGGAGATGCTTTAAACACCCCTTTTTACTATTCACACTCATATTCCCTTTTATATACATCTCTCTCAAACTACACCTTCCCGTGTAGGGATCCTCCCCTGTGTGTTGTCTCTACAGCAAACATTAGCTACGGATTTTAATTGTCTAGTTATTCCGTAGCTGAATCCCTTCCCATCAGCCCTCCTCGGTCCCACATCACCTCCACCTCCCACAACTTCACGGTCACTTCATTTACACCATGTTTGGTGGAGAAGAAATAAGGGAGGAGAGAAGAGAAATAGAGTGA
Source organism: Sesbania bispinosa (assembly GCA_026901365.1). Lineage (NCBI taxonomy): Eukaryota > Viridiplantae > Streptophyta > Magnoliopsida > Fabales > Fabaceae > Sesbania > Sesbania bispinosa. Next base: position 2,813,635 of record QLOH01000020.1, read on the forward strand.
AGAAAAATTTGGATTGTGTTTGATAGAATAGAAATATACAAGGATAGAAATGCACAGACTGTGGGTCCGATATCTTAAAATTTGTTCTCAAACCATGGAAGAAAAGGCGAGGGAGCGAAGAAATACTGGTGAGCTCACATGACAAAATTGGTTAGAATTTATTTTGATCAATATTGCCCTTCATAGATTGTTATATGTGTGGCTTTTGCATGAAGCACAATAAACAACACATTATCTTCTCTCTCCACAAAGGGTATTTTGGTCTTAATATATTATAATCCAAATTCTCTCATTTTTATTTCTCTCTTACCAAGTAATAATACTATTTCTCCACCCTATTTCATCTCTATTTCTTATTTACCAAACAACTCAATTTCTTCTCTATTTCTCACCTATTTCTCCCCACTCCATTTATCTCTTTGATATTTCTCTCTACTCTAATTCTCTCTATCATACCAAATAAAGCCTTACTCTTTTTATTTTTTTCTCTTTTCAAAAATTAATTTTTAAAAATATGTTTCCGGAAGTGAATTTTTTTATATAACTTCAAGTTTTAGAAACGGAAAATTGTAAATGAAATCTTTTTCAGCTCTACTGATGTAGTAGAATAAAATTATAAATAAAAATAAAACAAAATCAATTGCAATTAAATTAATATATACATATTATATTATTTAATAACGTATTTGTCCTATTATTATTCTTCTCATAATAAAAAGGTATTGGAATCTTAGGATCTTCTACATCGTCCTTCATCTTATTATTAAGAAAGTGATATTTTACCTTAATACCTTTAACTATAAAGTCAACACAGATTTCAGCATCTTTCTCCAATTCCGTGTGGATCCATGTCCTTTCTCCTTACCCCCTTCTGCTCTGGTTATTATCAACATTTCCGACACCATTTCAAGCCACATATGGAGTGTGAAGAGTGCTCATTATCTCCCACGGATTTTAATTTTGTACAGTTTCTACTGTTTCTGCAACTTTGAACACTCAAACGCATCCCATAAAAATTTTAAATTTCTACTTTTCCAAACGCTGGCCCAACATTTCATTGATCCAAGTTCAGTGACCATATAATTTTACCTTTCTACTTCCTCCATTATTATTATTTATCTATCTCCTTTTTTTTAAAAAAAATCTATTTATTTTTCTTCTGAAAATTTAAAATAATATTAATTATAATTTTTTAAATATATCTTCATACTCATTTTTATTAATTATTAATAATAAACTATTTTATTATTAAGATAAAAAAGAATGAAAAAATGTACATTATTTAATACCAATTCCACCAAAATCTCACCGCCTAATAACTAATGTATTGCAGCATACCGTGTGTGTTGGATGTGTACTAGTTTGACACACAAAACATAACATTTATATCCAAAATATGATGTAAAAAAACATAAATAAAAAATATTAAATGAGTGTCTTAAAAATATTGATTAAGAATCTAAAAATAGAGAATTTTGATTGAAATGTGTAGCAATGTAAATAAATTTGGATTAAAAACTTAGCAGGAAAAAACCCCCATAAAATTACTAAAATGGAGTCTAGATCAGTCCATGGTCCCACCTCCTTAAGAGTCAGTTCCTTCCTCTAAAGTCTAAACTCTCCAATCCCAATTAGTAAAGTGAAGCAAAGACAGAGAGATGGGAGTCAGCAACAACATCACCTCAGTGCTAAACTTCATAGCCATTTTAGCCTCAATACCCATAATTGCCTCTGGTATATGGCTAGCATCGAAGCCAGACAACGAGTGCATCAGCAACTTCCGGTGGCCAGTTGTCATAATAGGCATCCTTATCCTTCTGGTTTCTCTGGCTGGCTTCGTCGGTGCTTATTGGAACAAACAGGGTCTCTTAGCACTTTACCTTTTCTGTATGGCACTTCTCATCGCTCTCCTCCTTTTCCTCCTCGTCTTCGCATTCGTCGTCACTAGACCCGATGGATCCTACGATGTTCCCGGAAGAGCCTACAAGGAGTACAGACTTGATGGCTTCTCCTCATGGTTGAGGAACCACGTCACCAGTTCGGGGAGTTGGCAGAAAATTAGGACCTGTTTGGCTGCTTCTGATGTCTGCATTAAGCTCACCCAGAATTACATCACCGCCGATCAATTCTTCACCTCTCATATCTCTCCCTTACAGGTAAAACTAAAACTTAATTAACTACCTCTCTCTGTTCTTTAATTCGATCACCACTGTTAATTTGTTGATTAATTAATTAAAGCAGATCGAGAATTTAATTTACTTCTCTTGCTTTGCCACTGTTTAATTTACTATTAGTCTTTTTCTTTCGCTATTTGGAAATATAGGGAATGAAATTTGGCGTATTTGATTGTTGACAGTGTTTCTTCTTCTTTCAATCATTGAACACTGCGCAATGTACTTTCACTGCCAAATCAATTTACCAGATCGAACCGTCAGTGTTTTGCTCTTGCTTCTTGGAAACATACAAGATGTAAATTATTATTATTTCTTTTCATAAAGAAAATTGATTTTTGAAGGCATTTATTCCTCTCACTTACTATATCGTAGCTCAGACCTACATCACATGATGCCATGTTACATGTTTAACAACACTTCCATTTGCTGAATTTGAGAATTAATTTACTACTAATAATTATTAATTTATATATAAATAAACGGAATTCTAGGTTCTTGAACTTGAAGGAAAAGGATAGCTAGCTAGCCGCATAAGTTCCTGAATCCTGATCATCAATTCAGCATAAATTGAACCTGATGTTATAAAGTAGTGGATCCACAAGCTTTTATTTCTTTCGTTTTTTAAAATTGCTTGAACCTTCCATACATACTGATACGGCTATGATAAGCTTGATATCCTTCCTTCCTTCCTTCTTTCCCTCTGTCTCCCAAGTGTTGTTGTGACCTGTGAAGTTACTCGATTATGACGGTTGTTGGGAAAGAATAGTGTCCGTGACTTTGTGGGACCAATGCAAACAATTATGCACTAGGCTAGGCTATTCATAACATGCATTAGCCATTACTTATATATAGTTAAATTAAATAAAATCCGTTTGTTGGATCCAGAAATTTCAAATGCTCAAAAAGAAAATTTATTAGTAATATTTATTGTTGGTAGTAATAAACTTTCAACCCAGCTAGTTTTCCATGTTATCACTTAACTGGGTCACACAACCCACGCCATAGCCTTACTTTGGTCCATATAAATGTAACAGCCAATTAAGTCCCTTTTGAAACAATTTACCTGTCTTGAATCAGCATGACTTGAGAATGCATCATTAGTATAAGACATTAGACACACCTCTTATTACCAGCTTGGCTATGGCTAACCACACACTAGTGCTGTATGGGGACCTTTCCCATACTCAATAGGAAGAATGATTGAGCCCCGGAAAGGTACGAGATAGCTACATATAGAGAAATTATGCAAATTTAGACATATTAATTAATCAGCCTAGAATAATATATAGCTCATATTGTCTTGTCCTTATTGCACAATAAGATAAAAAGTTGTGGTTGCCAGCATGTGACCTGCCTAGTGACATGGTTTGGTAGTTGTTTTTTACTTTACCCCTCTTTTGTTTTCTTCTGCATTAGTTAGTATAGTTCTATAAATATATAATAATAAAATATATTTTTCTATTAATTACTGCTGCTAAGTGCTAAGTTATATAGCAATTAATTTGTTTGATTAATTGGTTTTACTAGTCAGGATGTTGCAAACCTCCGAGTGCTTGTGGGTACAATTATGTGAGCCCCATATTGTGGACAAACCCTGTGAATCCTATGGCTGATATAGATTGCTCCTTATGGAACAATGACCAAAACCAGCTTTGCTACAATTGCAATGCGTGCAAGGCTGGTCTACTGGGGAACCTCAGAAAAGAATGGAGGAGAGCAAATGTCATTCTGATTGTGGCAGTGGTGGTCCTTATATGGGTCTATGTCATTGCCTGCAGTGCCTTCAAGAATGCCCAAACAGAAGACCTCTTCCGCCGTTACAAACAGGGTTGGGTTTGATAATTTGATCCTTTAATTAATTTCTTTTAATGTTATATCTCTTTCACGTCCCTGCAAGAGTCTTTGTCTTTAGTGTACATATTTCTTTTCTGTTTTCCTTTTGCCGTATGGAGTCACAGCTATAGTAAGTAAGTGGTGCAGGAAAAGTTCTTCTCCCCTATATATGGAGTCACAGCAGGTTGCTCTGCAGGGAAAACAGAGAATAGAATATTCCTCTAATAATTACCTTTCCCCAGAGCATATGATTAATTTTATATATATTATATTTTTCTTTGAAATAAACATTTGGTACTCAATATCCACAATTTTGACATGCATGCGCGGATGGATGGAGCAATATTCACTTTAAAGTATATTTTAAAGAATGCTTAATTAATTGGGTAGATGACAAAAACTAATTAATAGTGCACCGATTGAGAGCACTTTTAAGCAAAATCTCTAATGGGTACAGTCCAAGAAATATGCATAACTTACTTGCATTATGAAGGAAGGCTATAATTAAATGTCAAGAAAATGAAGCTAGGCCATAAATGGCATGCAATATGAGCAGTTTCTTTCTCCCATTGTTTCAGCCACTGGTGATAAGAAGCATGTACGCTTGCCTTCTATAGCAATGAGGAATTGTTTTTCATTATGCCTTCTATTCTATAGGTGTCTACCCCTCCCCTCTAGGCCAAAGTCGAACTCAAGAGCTAATTTGCAAAAGGAAAATAATTAACACGTATACAAATTTAACTCTTACAAATCAAACTTCATACAAGTTGTTAGATGCTTCTTTAAAAACAATTTAATAATTATCTTAAAGTTTATAATTAAGAGATTTGCTAGGACAGAGAATGTGAAATTAAGTATATATAGTTACTCTCTCTGCACTCAGCACAATAAATGAATAGACAGTGTAATATGATTTATTAAGTATAGTAATATCATTAATTTTTTTTGGTTAATAAATCATTAGAAATTTAAGAAGAGGTATTTTGAATCATGGGAATCTGCGAGAATTTTGACTATGTAATTAGCAGCTCATGTCCATATTGTATATCACTCCTCCTCATTCCTCAAGACGTACTGACTAATGACTATGTAATTTTTTTTGTTAATAAATCATTAGAATTTTTTATTTTTGACATTTGACTTCTCATGCTACTATGAAAATAAAATTTAGATTTAACACGTCGGTTTCACATTGTGAAAGTATTTTTTTTGGTCGAAACATTGTGAAAGTATGAAACCAAGAATGTGTGATCGTGAATGTAGCTACTTCATAAATGTTGGTTCCTTTAATCTAATTTATTTATTTATCTTATATAATTTGAATAAGGAAATTAAATTTGGTTACATAAGATTATTAATTTTTTTATATTTTATATTAATCAAGCAAGCATATAAGGTGTTTAGAATTTTATAAATATCAGTATGTTTCTCTACATATCATTACCAATTTAACCGATACTCTGCCTGTGTTAGACAAAGTTGGGTAGAATATCAATCCGATTGAAAAGCACAAGAGAAAGAATAAATTTTGTGTATATTTGATTTATTATAAAATCACGTTTTAAACGTGTATCTGGCCAATATTACTCTCTATAGTATTGGGGTGTGGATCCACGTTTAAAACGTGATTTTATAATAAATCAAACACAATTCCATTTTCATATATCACAAATGCAAAAAAAAACCAGTTTCTACTTTCTAGCCATTTTCGACTAAAATATAGATGATATATATGACATGAGGGGAGAATAAGGGTGTGCTTTGTTTGACGTTAAAACTTGCCAAACTCAAATTTGGATTTCTCACATAATTATTTCTAGTGTTGGAAATGTGTGTTTACCACGTTTTAACGCTAATAAACTAAACATGTTATAAAAGTAACTCAAAATAACTAATATGTCCTTGAAGATTTGGTATCGTGGGTTTTGGATGGATTTATCATTATAATAGGGTAGTTAGATCATGAAGTTCAAAAAATTAATGACAAAAGATGTCACGAACATGAAAACAGATATATAATATTTCTTGCTAGTCTGCGTAAACTATAATATATTATCTGTCAAATATAGAAAAATTAAACTACATATATCTAAGATGGAGAAGCAGTGAATAATTTATATCTTTAAGGTATTGTTTGGTTGGAGGGATTTGTAATTAAGGAAAACGGAAGGATTTTAAAAAGATTGTTAGGTTTAGTTTAATTTTTTAAGAGGGGAGGTGAGGTGAGGAGAGGGGCCAAAAAGTCCCTTATAATATCATTTTGCTTCCCCTCCAAAAGTGGGGGATTTGGAGGGGAGGGATGAGGTTTAAAATAAAATAAAAAGATTTATCCACTTAAATTAATAAAGTTGGATGTTATAAAAGTACAAGGATATAAAAGTAAATTAGTTTTATTTCTCTTCCTCTTTATTAACCAAACAATAACAATATAAATTTATCCGAATCGAACGGATCCAGGCGAGTAAAAACTAATATAAATTTTCAGTCGGTGATTGAACAAAGTTCTCATTTATGTCAAGGATAAGTGATTGAAAAATGAACCCATTGCTATTTTTGTTCTTTAAGCCTTCTCTCTTGACTCAAGCCAAAAGTTGCATTTTCATGAATTTAATCTTACCTCAAACTTAACCATATGATGTCCCCTTTTTTTTGCTGAAAATAATATTATAAATAATACTTCAAATTTAAATTTAAACGATTTTAAATATTCAATTTTCATTAAGCAGACTTTGACATGTTCAAATTCCATTAAAAAATGACTTATGGCTTTGACCAGACTTTTTCCATGTTTGTTTTCATTTGGCATTTGCTTTAAATTACAATGTAACGTATAATACGTAGACAGCAAACCAAAAGACATAATAAATATTGTATTTTTCTAAAGAAAAAAGTGAATAACGACAAGTAGTTTCAATCTAAATCGTCGCATTTTGTTAAAAACTTTGGCAAGTATTTTCCTAGAAATTTCAACGAAACTTTAGCCGTTTTGTTTCAGAAAAAAAAATTCTATTTCTATTTATTAAAATATTTTTAATTTTTATTTATAAAAATATTTTTAATTTTCAATTTTTTTTTTGTTTTTAAAGTTTTGTACATCAATCAATAAAAATAATATCTATATTAATTGCTTTATTTTATGTACAAAACTATAAAACATGAACTAAAATGAAAAATATAAATAGGCATTCTTTATATTAATTTACACGCATACATCCTCCTTTGACCTTTTTTTTATTGACCTTCTTATCATTTGAGTGAATTGATGAACCTCCTTACCACTTGCATTTGACGTCATTATTAGAGTTTTATCATATTCATTCATATTCATATGATAATTATATGCTACATTTCATATTTTTTTTTCATCTCTAGTTTATCTCACATCACTCACTAGATTCCAATCCATGTTACTCTTTTTTTCAATTCCCATGTCACTCTATTAATGTTATAATTCTTTCATCATTATTATGTACTAAATAATAACATATTAATTAGCTCATTTAATTTGAGGTGGATAAATTTAATGAATAGATAAAAGTCATTTTTTTCTATCCAAAACTAAAATATTGTTTCAAAAGAAATCAACCTTTCATCACACAAAATTGATCAATTTCCTTATCAAGTTCATGAATGTTTGACAAAATCATTAGATTCCATTATTAATCCAATAATTTTTTCATTCTATATTCTTATATATATGGCTCTATGTCACACACTAAAATTTCTCTGAAGATTATCATGAACAAAATAACGACGTACAAAACAGAATATTATATTAATAAATACTCGGTGTATCACAAGGTTAGCTAGCGTTGTTGTTGGTACTCTTTACGTCGTTGTCGGTAGCAATTAGCAAATGGCAATGGCAATGGGAATGGTCACAGATCTCTTCTCTATAAAAGCCATCCCTCTCCTTCTCTTCACACTTCACTTCTTTCAATCTCTCTCTAAATGGATCGACCCGGATTCATAATCGAACCCTCCGAAGCCCAATCCATGGCTGAATCCTCGGGCCTTACTCTGACCCAACTTCTCCCCAAACTCGTCAACACCTCCCAGACCCTCGCTCGCCCACCCATCTCCAACTTCCGGGTCGCCGCAATCGGACTCTCCTCCTCGGGTCGGATCTTCGTTGGCGTAAACCTCGAGTTCCCTGGCCTTCCCCTTCACCACTCCGTCCACGCCGAACAGTTCCTCCTCACCAACCTCTCCCTCAACGCCGAACCAAATCTCCAATCCTTCGCCGTCTCCGCCGCTCCATGCGGCCACTGCCGCCAATTCCTCCAAGAACTCCGCGGAGCACCCGATATCCAGATCCTCATCTGCTCCGAACCCGACCCGAATCTCACCCCTCTCTCTCGCTTTCTCCCACACAGATTCGGACCTCATGACCTTCTCCCCAAACACGCCCCTCTTCTCTTGGAGCCTCACAACAACGGCTTAACCCTTCGCCAAGAAGACGAATCGCGATCCAATGGTGGCGACATTTGCAACGGTCACGTGATCGATGATGCCAAATTGAGGGTTGCGGCTTTGGAAGCAGCCAATAAGTCGCATGCACCGTACAGTGATTCTCCCTCAGGGGTGGCTCTTGTGGATTCTCGTGGCAAAGTGTATAAAGGATCCTACGTGGAATCGGCGGCGTTTAATCCCAGTTTGGGGCCGGTGCAGGCGGCGGTGGTGGCTTTTGTTGCCGGCGGCGGCGGTGAGTATGAGGAGATTGTGGGTGCAGTGTTGGTGGAGAAGGATGGAGCTGCCGTCAAACAAGAACAAACAGCAAGGTTGCTTCTGCATTCCATTTCGCCAAATTGTTACTTCAAAACGTTCCTTTGCTATTCTAAACCTTAATCATCAGAAGTTAAGTTAACCAAAGAAGAAACAGAGTGATTATTATGATTGAATCTGATGAATGGTTATGGATGGTGTATAATATAATAATAATGATCCCTTATTACGTCCCTTCTGGTTCAAATATTATAATTAAATGAAACAGTTTAACCTTACCTTAACTCAGAGTCCTGCATTTTTTATTTATATATTCTTTATCTTTCACACTCACTTTGCAGTTTTCTATTTCTTTATTTTCTTTTTACCATATATTTCTTTACACTTAATGTATATATTGAACTGCTGCACATGAGAAAAGAAGTTAATTAGAAGCACTTTTTTAATATGAGTTTTGGTTGAATTTGGCTTGTGAATTGTGATGTTAAAATGCATCAGATTCATATCTTTCTTAAACAAATTAAACAAAAGAACGAGTCAGTGTACACATTACACAACGTGATCCCTTTAAGTCTTTAACTACACTATTGCTCCACAATATATGGTGAACAGTCCAGATCATGTCTTCTTGTTTTTTATATGGAAAATGATCGATTTATTGATACTCAAAGGTGTACACATCAAAGAGATGGGAAAAAGGCTAGGTAATATTTAATATAATTTGATGTAATTTTTTATATTAAATGTAATATTTAATATAATTTGATTGAAGGAGTAATATAAAGATAATTGATACTGCATATGTTTTGGGTGAAACAAAAAAGGCTAGGTATCAATTTCTTTAAAACCCCTTTAATTGGTACTTTGGGGAGATATAAGATGTTTGATATCTTATTAGTGTCTCGTCAAAAGCATGGTTTTTATTTTTTGTATCAGCATCCAATTAAGTGGCACTTGTACTTTTTGGCCCATGTCTTTTTGGTGGCTTTGTGTAGTGTGATTTGGTAGAGCACCTTCCAACATTATATCCTTTTCAAGACAATCTACTATTTGGTTCTATTCAGGGGAGGGGGAGAAGTGGGGATAAATTTTAGTGGAAGAAAAAGAAAGATAGGAAAGGAAAATAAAAATCTTATTAATTTGATTAAAGAGGAGGGATGGGAAGGATCAAAGAAGGGGCAAAACAACGGTAACCTACTATTATATTTTACTAGAAGGTGAAAGAAAAAAAATGACTAATACAACTTTAATTAATGTGAAAAAATTTAAAAATTGAGACTTGTATATCATAAAAGTGAAGAAGCATAAATAAAGTTAGCATGAACCTTAAAAAAGTTAGCATTGGAGGGTTGCTATATATATATGCAAACATTTTTTAAATTAAAAAACTACAAGGAATAGTTAGTATAAAACATACATTATAAACCATTTTTTCCTTCCTGGAATCCCTAAATTTTGAGGGGAGCCAGAACTTGAAGGAGTAGAATTTTTTACATGCTTATCTTTTCTCTCATTCCCTCCAAAAGCAAGATGATAGATTTTTATTTAAGCTTTTCTTCTCCCTTTCACTTTCCTTAACCAAACACATGAAGTTTATTAAAGTGTGTCAAAACTCGCCATCATAGCATGAATTATTTTCCAACAAGTTCCAATACGTCATTCACATTTTTTTTTTCTTAACAACCATTCATAGTGTAAATGCCATTATGACATGTTTCTTTTATGGGCCAACAAAGATGACACAATGGAGGTGAAAAGCAAAGTGGAAAAGTTGGTTTCTTCTGCTGCATGCATATAGTTCTTAATTATAGAAGCAGCTTCTTTGAATGGCTTGGCCCCCACCCCGAACCACAAAACAAGGTTAGGAAATCAAGGTAAATAAACCCATTTTAGTGAACTTTGATCAAACTGTAAGGTTGTTATCATCACAGTAGCATTTTCCTATATCCTACTTGTCCAAGCAATTCACTTTGTGAGGAACATCAAACAGGACTAGGTGCTCTGCATGTAAATTGAATGGTTGGTGGGGCAGCTGGAATGAACTGAATTATTGGTTGAAATCACTTTTTCTAGTTGCTATTAGCAGAGTATATATGATGCCACATTTGCTCTTCAATGCTTGAGCCTATTTAACCATGTAAAATTAGGACGCAACTGTTAGTATTAGGAAATCATAGGCTTATATAGAGAACTACATAATGCTTTGAATATGTATCAAGGCATTTGTTAGGGTGCGAGGGGAGCCTAAACTACCGGGAATCCTCCAACATAGGGCCAATGTGCAAACGAGAAAACCACACAAATGAGCTAGACACCACATCCAACTCAAAACCTTAAAGTGTATACTGCTCTCCTTGCTCATTCCTATCTAATGTGGAACTAACACTTGATATCCCAACAATTCTTGTTTTAGACGCGATAAAGATAAATAATATTCTCAATTATTCCACACTCAACTCAAGTATATAAGACAAGATTGAACCAATGAAAAAAAAAGAATATGCAACCAATGATCTGGGATTAAGATAGCTTTAGAGAAAAGAGAACAAAATCATTCAAATTTGGAATTATAAACCAATCAAACAAGTAGCCAAGGGAAGTGAAAAGAACTCTAAAATCTCATGATTCTAGACTGTGACAATAGTTTCTCCGGATGGGACAATTCTGAACTAAGACAAAGTAAATTCTTGGTACAATAATCCCCACTTCTTCCTGAACTCATCCATGGTGAACAGATCCTCTGTTACTGATTACAGCATGGACCAATACAATCATTAGCCCCAACACAGTTATCTGCTGTCACTACACTATGTTACGAAATGTTATATTGGTAAGAGTAGAAGTAGATCATCTATGAATTGATGTCCAACAACAAGAAGAAAAACAAAGCCGGCTAATGCTCATAGTAGGAAATATAAGTTTATGGAATGATTTTGATTTATGAAATAGTGTCAAAATCTTTAACTAAATGGTTTAAAGTTTAATAATTAATCTACCTCTATATATTAAATTTGAGCACATTCTCTTGAGGGTAACTTATTGTTAACTTTTTTTCCTTTTCAATGTGAGAAACTTATGCACAATTTCTTTTATCTAATAGAGTGATAGGAAGAGAGTAGAGAGAAATGTGAAAAGAGAGGATTGATTTGATATGATAAAAAGAGATTTAAAAAATAGTGCTATAAAAAGTATTATACAAATATTATTACTTGCCACGAACAGGATTGGTAACAGAGGATAGTTAACACAAAAAATATATAGAAATATTATTACTTAAATAATATATATTTGATGTCTTGTTTGAGAGTTTGTGTGTTTGGTTTTACACAAAACCACGTTACAAATGTGGATACGGGTCAACGCTCCTCTCAATAGCGTTGGCTTGGATTAAAGTTATTTTGAAAAAAACCAAACACACAATTAGTGTGTAATTGGTTTACTGCAAAATCACGTTTCAAACATGGAGCATAGTGTTAACCAGATCCCTGTTTAAAATGTAATTTTACAGTAAACCTATGTTAGATTTATCAAAAAGACACATCATAAATGTGGATCTAAACTAATGTTACTTTTACAAGGTGGACATAACATTGGCTCGGATCAAGTGACGTGATTTTGAGATAAACCAAACATGTTATCTTGATTAGAAAAACAAGATATTATTTCGTGTCTAGATATTTGAAATGAATACAAAATTTATGAATTTGAGAGAAATTCATAAATATAGACAATAAAAAGGTTCGATTATTGACCAAAAAAAGGTTCGATTAGAAGTTAAAATCCTCGTTTTTAACGTGTAAAATCTCGTAGGTGTTTTTAAGCCTTTAGACAACCTCAATCAATCCGTATGATATAACATGCTGTCACTTGGGGTCAGCTCATAAGTGCATCTCCACGTGTATGCATTTCTGACATCATAGTTTTGTGGTGCAGATTGTGGAATCAATCAATGCTATCAACACGTTTGCCCAGGAAATGGAGAGTTCCATTTCTTTATTTCTTTACTTGACACGTGGCATAGGCACATCCAACGGTTGTAAAATAAGTAGCAATTATCAGTTTAAAAAAAATTCAAAAAGACCATTCAGATTTGGTTCTTTCACGGACGCTCCAAGAAGAGTTGAAGAACAAGAACAGAGACGCTCCCAAAATTGTTAATGACAGACGCTTTGGGCAGCACCGTCGACCGTCCGTCGTGTCATCATTGTTCCGTTCGATCGCCGCCGGGCAGCAACCATCGATTCAGACGCGTTGGGCGCTCTCTTCCACCGTCGATTCATAAGCGTTGGCCGCCCTCCCCCACCGCACCGCGCCGCCAGCAACAACCAATTCAGACGCCTTGGCCGCCCTCCTCCACCGTCGATTCAGAAGCCTTGGTCGCCCTCCTCCATCTCCTTGTATCAACGACTGATATTTAGTTTTGTTAATTCAAATTTAAAAAAGAAAAACTAAATACCCACAAGGTACAGGGAGACCGAGTAGAGAACATAAACAATAATGAAAAGAAGAAGAGAAGTCGTCAGTCCTCTAAACGTGACCGCCCTTCGCCGCGGCTCTACCGTTGTAGCATCGCCGCGTCGTCCATAGTAGAGAATGGGAATCCCGCCAGCGACTGCCACCACTCCTTGCGTGATGCCGCTGCACCACGCCGCCCTCCGCAGTCGGCGTTGCGTACCAGCGCGGCAGCGCCGACCAATTAACAGTTTGACATTGTTATTTGAATTTATTTTAATTTCCTTTTCCCTGCTATCGAATATATAAATTTCCAACACTGTTATTTTAATTTGGCTGTCAAGGATATAAATGAAAACCAAGAATTTGCTTAATATGGTTTCAACTTCAAGTAATGGTTGTCATGGTAAGTTGTGTGAGTTCAAAGAGGATTGTAGGAATGTGTTTTGTGAGCTCAAAATGATTCCAAACCAAGGATTTTCCTCCGTTCTGCATGCAGACGGTGGTTGGACACGGCAGGGAAGGGTGGCCGGGAGGGGCAGCGACACAACAGCGGGGCAGGCGGCAATCAAGTATAGAGCAACCAGAGCAATTAAGTGGGTTTCTCTTTTTCCATCACTTTCATGCATTCATCTCTATTTTTTTTCACTCTCCATGTATCCTACCTTCAGTGTTTTATTTTCAATTGAATTGAAAAATCAATCTCAACCGTTGAATTCTTTAGCCACGTGTCAAAAGGAAAAATGACAAAATGGAAATTTCCATTTCCTATAGAAATGGAGAGGATCTTTACGCTATCAACACATAGAAAGGGACATAACATTAACTGGGAAGATACAAGTTAAGGGAAAGCATCTGCAATTTGATTTTGAACGTATTAATAGATGATCATCTAGAAGAACGTGATTCATATGTCGAATTTAGACAAGTACATGTATAATTGTGTATCTGATAGATGATCTTCGCCCAAGAGTCAAGATTAGATTAACATCTCATCGTCTGAAAATTCATTATCACAGTTCTTTACCAAAAAATAAAAATTCATTATCACAGTTAAAATGTTATTAATAGAGAATAGCATCTTTAGCTAGTAAACAATGAAAACATATGTCAAAGCACAGTAAACAAGTATATATAAACCCCAAAGAGTTGGTGGAGTGAAGCAAGATAGGGTTTTGAATCTGACATGTTACAGGTTCGATCCCCCACTCATCTCCTTGGGGTGAGGTAAATGTAAAAAAAGTACTTCTGCAACTGTAAGTGTTCTTTGAGTCTGGAGACTTTCCCTACCTTGAACTGGGGCAACATCCCTCACCCTTAAATTTCTTTTAAGGGAAAAAAAGTATAGAAGCAGCATTATCTAATCAAGCATACTACCAAAAGACTAATAAATTACAATATGAACAAAGACAAGCACCTCTGACATTGTGCTTGACTATATATGCTTGAATGACGACTACGGGGGGACTAGCCTTATAAATATAAGGAAGGTGCTGCTTCCTATGTCCCCTGCATAAAAGTTCAACTCTTCTAATAATCACTGAAGTTAAGGCTTAAGGCTTTGTCTATTTTTAAGTAGGAGATATGTCAATGTTTAGATCCATATATTCAAATTTTATAACAACCATACTTTATACCCTCTAAATGCACCATGAGAATTATGAGAATATGAGTCAACTCAATAACAATATACAGTCTTGCCTAATTATATGAGGAGTTTTAACTTTTAAGTCTTAAATTGTTCTCTCATTTTATACTTGGTTGTCTGTTGATGCAGAAACTAGCATGGAAATACATGTGGAGTTGAAACACAGCATGGATGAGACTTGGTGGAAACAATCACATGACTCTGAATTACTTCAGGTGAATAAAGAAATATTGATTCCAAGGCCAGCGTAGCTATAAGCCTATAACTGTAGCTGAATTGAGGTTCTATATCAGTGAAGGGCTTTCACATTCTATTCTATATTAGCTATCAGAGATCTGCCAATTACAGAAATTTAAAACATGAAATTTATGCACACAAGAATTATTGAATGTTAAAAAGACAACAAAGTGATTTGTAAGTGAAGTTATGAGAAAGGAAGATCAACCAACAAATATGAGAAATAAAATCAATTTAAAGATGGAACCAGTTTTGGACTCAAATCCACCATGGATCTCATTGGTAGGCGATTTGTAATCTCACTATAAATCCTTAGCCTTGGAATGGGGAGAGTTTCTCCTCACCCTTAACATAGTGTTCACTCAAAACAAAGATGGAAAAAGTTTAGTTCCAGCAAAATCCTAATCTAAATTTAATCAAAACCTATTAAGAGGAAACATCATAGATATAAAGTTGAACATATAAGAAGTTAGAGATCCAAATGGGGATGCCACTCTATCTCAAGAACATCAAAATCCTGTGATTGTATAATCATTTACAGACCAAAAATAAAACACCTTTAAATCTTAGCTAAGCTTTCTCTATACTTGTGCAGCTCATAACAAAACAAAATCGGAACCAAATAGATATGCAGCTTAGCAATCCACTATTTTACTTACTAGTAGTGTTCCATAGCTGCAATGCTGTTAACCAACAAAAACTCGCATAGCTTTATGCACTAGATAGCAGAACAGACTCTGCAAATGAGGTAGAGCCATTATTAGGTGCACCTTTTATCTTGAGAATAGAAGTAACCAAATTATAAATCTGAACATTCTCAAATGAAGGTATCTTCCTCCCTCTAGCAAATTGAGGACCATGTCCAATGAAAATGGACCTCATAGAAAAAAATGAATTGTCATAACCATGTGAACCACCACACTCTTGGCGCTTTGTTTTCTTCTGCTCAACTTTGAAACCTTCTTCAATCAAACCAATTATGGGTGGAATCCTATCACTTGCTGCATAATGAAGCCGACTAGGTAGATCTTCCTTCAGATACACCCTCAAATATTTTCCATTTACAACTTTCCCTGAACTTAATCCTTCATTCATCATTCTAACAACATCTGATGGTGTATGATCAGAAGATGGACGAATTGCAAGTACTGGAGTATGTGAAATGACCCAATCTGCTGGAATTTCAATCCAAGGAGCTAAATCATCAAGAAAAATTAACTTTTTATCACATGTACCAACCATTCCATGGTCACCTACCATAATTATACTAACATCCTCAAAAACCCCTCTTTGTTCCAAACCTCTAATCAGCCTCCCTATCATGCTATCAATTCTAGCAACAGCCTCAGTTATCTGAGGATCATCAGCTCCAACCTTATGACCCTGATGATCAGGATCCTCAAAATAAAGTGTCATAAAATCAGGAATCTCATCACTAGGCAAATCAAAATACTTCAAAACAGCATCAACTCTTTCCTCAAATGGAACAGAATCATTATAGTGCTTACAATACTTCAAAGGGCAAGTCCAGGGACCTTTATTTACCTCAGAGCCTGGCCAAAAATAGGTAGCAGCCGTCAACCCATTGTTGACTACAGTCTCCCACAAGGGTTCCCCCAACCACCACTTGGGATCATGGCTTCCCATATAAAATGCCTCCCCAGAGAGTGGATCCATAAAATGGTTATTGATTATGCCATGATAAGCAGGGTAGAGTCCAGTAACAATAGAATAATGATTTGGGAAAGTTAGAGATGGGAAAACCGGAATCAACCCTGTTTCAGCCTCTGTTCCATTTGCAATCAAACGGCCAATATTGGGTGTAAAGGTCTTGAATTGGTAACCAAATCGAAACCCATCAGAGGAAACCAACAATACCACAGGGCGTTTGAGCTTTGTGAGAGGACGAGCCACGGTGCTGACAGAAGAAGGAAGGGTTTGAGTACTCGCTTTTGAAGATGAGTAAGAGAAGAAAAGAAAGGCAAAGGCAAAGGATGCTGAGACAGCAATGCAGGTGATAAGGATGAGAGAGATGAAGAGTGCTTTGTGGGTACAAGATGAAGATGATGAAGAAGAAGGAGAAGAAGAAGAGTCAGTGTTGAAAGAGAGAAGAGCTACTGATGATGGTGAGTCATGTTCTTCTTGGTCTTGTGTTGGTAGTGCTGTAGGCTTTGTTGAATTCAATGCAGATAAAGGATCGGAACCCATGTTAAGGGTGAATTTCAAATGCTGGTTAGTCTCTATTGAAGAGCTATGTGATGTTGCTGCTGGTTCTTGTTCTTACGAGGGTATGGATCATAGGTTCCGTTTTGGGAAAGAGAGGGAGAAGGGTAACATGTTTAGGTGGAAAAGAAAGAAGCTTGAGTGAGATCCAAGGATTTGGAGTGGTGGGTTGGGTTGCAGAGACAGTTTGTTGGAGGAGGATCGCTGTCAAAGTCAAAAGACAATGTTTAAGGAGATTAATGGTTGGTGGACTCATTTGGAAGATAACGGAGCGACCAAGAAAGAAGCATATTGTGGTCAATCATTAACATTAGCGTAGTACAAGAATAAGAAAATAAATTTACCAAAACTACCTTCCTTTTTTAATATTTAATTTATGAGTAAAATATGTTTTTATCACTAAAATATATCTAATTTGGTTTCAGTCCCTATAAAAATACTTTTTTTGCTTTTGGTCCTGAGAAAATAAAAAATATCATATTTTGATCTTTAAAATTAATTTTTAGTCCCAGTAAAATACTTTTATTTTGATTTCAGTCTTTATAAAAAAAATATTTTTGATTTAAGCCCTCATAAACTTGATGATTTTGTCAGTGTTAAAAATGTGAAGGATCAACCTTAAAATTTCTTATTTTATGAGGATCAAAATCAAAAAAATATTTTTATAGAGACGAAAATCAAATCAAGTGTATTTTATAAGGATCAAAAACATATTTAAGCCTTAATTTATTTAATCAACTTTCGTATTTTTGTTAAACTATCATATGCCATATTATTAAAAAAAGAGTAAAATGTGTTTTTAGTCCCTGCAAATGGACCGAGTTTTGCTTTTAGTCCTCGTAAATGTTTTTTTCTTTTACGTCTTTATAAATGCAAATTTTTTTAAATACATCAATGTCGTTAAAACTCTGTTAATAACTAACAATTTGACTTTTGTTTTTAGTCCTCGTAAATGAATTTCTTTTTTTACTACATCCGTACAAATGATTTTTTTAATGCATCTCGTCGTTCCAATTATTGCTCATTTTTTTCTCCTCCTCCTCCTCATTCTTCTCCTTCTCCTTTTGTTGCTCCATCTCCTTCTCATTCTCCTCCTCCTTTTGCTACTCATTCTCCTTCTCCTATTTCAGGTGTGATTTAATTTGAACTCATTTTCAGAGTTGTGACTATATGCATGATAATGTCTTATTTAGTTCCTCTAACTATATACCTATGCAAAAAATTATTAATTTCAGAAAAAGTATGATATAGAAGGAGGAGGAGGAGGAGGACCGTTAAAGTTGACACAATTTTTAACGGCAAGAACCAATTTATAAAAAAGTTACATTTGTGAGGATGTAAAAGAAAAAAACATTTGTGAGAACTAAAAACAAAACTCGGTCCATTTACATGGACTAAAAACGTATTTTACCCTTAAAAAATTATTCCAGACATTATTGTTTAATAGAGTACTATCGCAAGAAATATAAAAAAAACACACAACAATTTATATAATATACTTTTTTCTTCGTCTCTCCTTATCACATCACTCATTACATTCCGTATCCCTCTCCTTTTGTCATGTTGCACAATTCACATTACTCATAAAGAATTACCTTTGATTTAATAATTAATAAATAAATTAAGAAACTAATTCAAGATATTTGGGGCATCTCTTGTGTGAAGTTGAAAGGGATGGCCTAATGTTTTTCTACTACCTTTGAATCTTCTTCAATTTACCCCCAACCCAACACTGGTCCCTTTGGTTTTGCAACTTAATTATTCATCAATGATCATTCTTTTCGGAATAATATTATATTAGTTCAGTTGTCAAAATCACAGGCTTGACTTCCTTTGTGGTCTACCTTTAAGTTCAAGTTAATATCATGATTCTTTGAGTTAGGAGACATCTTAGAGAATCATATTTACTAGATATAGACCAAATAATAATATGCAAGTTTTGAACAACCCGATCCAAAAATCTAAGAAGCCAACTTATAATTATTCCTCATTTTGCTGGTGTGAAGTGACCTTGATATTAGTTTAATATGAGAAATGGTATTACCATTTGTTAAATTTAGATCTTTTAATCACAATTTTTAACACTCATCAATACTACTCCAAAGTGATTATGCTTTGTTTTGTTTACATTGAATTATTTTATTTTATTTTTAACACAAAAGCGCTATAGAAGAAGGATTGACAGTTGTCTTAAATTTTAAATTGTCACATTAAAATCTCAAGTATGCTGAAAAGCTACAACTTAATTTTCAATGTTATATACCGGATTCCATGTGTTTATCACTTGGAGCTACACGCAAAGATCGAATTTAACTTCACTTTTTTTTATTAGGGAATTAACTTGTCTTGCATACAATTTACTAGGAAGAAATTCTTGGCCAATGAAGTTTCAAGCCTTTATCTCCTCAGTAATGTGGCTGCAAATGTCATTATCTTTGCTTGTTGCAAACCTCTATCATTATTGAGCTAGAGCCAATAAATTTGGGGGGTTGGAAAGTAATTTTCAACATTCAGAGACACATCTCATAATCAACAACATTATATGTTTGTAGAAGGTGGGGATCATGGAAATATGGAACAAACTTTTGAGGCAAAACAATTATGAACAGAGCATTGGAGTTTGATTAATTTGAACTGTTAATAACCAAAAAAAAACGATGGAATTTAAATCTGAAAATAAGCTTAAGAGGAAAAAGAAAAAAAAAAATGAAACTCTACCTCAAGCCCTCATTTCTTGAGAGGCAGGTAACATTACCCTAAGGCTTGTGTAAGACTCTTCCAGCCAACAGAGCAGCTTCCATCACAACATTGATAACTTCAATAACATCATCCACATTACATGTGTTTCCCTTGAAGGTAGGAGCTCCTGAATTCTTAAACTTATTCATACAGTTAATGAATGTTTGGCTGCACTCTTGGCTTAGGTAATCATCTGCATAACACCATCACTAATTTAGTAGATACTTTCATAACCATACCTTTCAAAGCCACACACATTCAGCTCTAGTATAACATTAATAAAAAAGTAATTTGTTTTTTTTTTCTATTTTTAGTTAGAAAATAACAGAATAAAAGTTTAAATCAGTAAGCTAAATAATAATTTTTTAACTAATATGTTCTACACAAATTCTTTGTTTGTGCTACCAGCACAGAAAAGGGTGACAGAAGTCTCAAAATATGCCAACGTTTTTTATGTACATAGTCAAGGCCTCAAGGGGGGTACTCACATGACATATTGTATACTCCAATCATATTTATTAGATCTCAAAGTGTCCTTTATAAACCTTATAAGAATTAAGATATTTCAACTTCACACTACATAAATTTTTGAACGTGAGTTCTGTTTCATGGCTAGTCATCCAGGGGTCATGATTAATTTCTAATTATGTCTATTTATCACCCCACTTATTGAAAAAGAAAAAAAAATGGTTTGGGGTTGTTGTCTATATTAAACCACAAGGTCACTAAACACATTCTTTGAGAGGGATGAAAAACCTTAATTGTGACTAAGCCTCAAATAGGATTGTCCGTAATAGGGAATACCTATGGTTTATACCAAAAAAAAATATTAAACCACAAGGCATATACACCACCCGTTAGAAAACTTGTCAAAATCAATTAAGTAATCACCATCATCCAGGGGTCATGATTAATTTCTAATTATGTCTATTAATCACCCCACTTATTGAAAAAGAAAAAAAAATGGTTTGGGGTTGTTGTCTATATTAAACCACAAGGTCACTAAACACATTCTCCAGGACGGTGAAAAACCTTAACGGTGACTAAGCCCCGAAATAGGATTGTCCGTGATAATAGGGAATACCTATGGTTTATACCAAAAAAATATTAAACCACAAGGCATATACACCACCTCCAAGATCAAGCCACATGCATAAAACAGGACCAAGTGACATGGCCTTCCTCATAGCTGTATATATCATTTCTGAACAAAGACACTAACTGGCTTGATCTCCTGCTATATCTAACTATATGGTTTATCTTCGGTTTAAGAAGAACAAGAGGCAGACAGTATAACAAGAACCAATTTGAAGATCTAGTCTCAAAAGAACTTAACAGTTCCAGTTCCATCTTGTCAGATCATACAGAATCTGATATGATATGTCAGAACTATTCAAATAAATCTGAAATCTAAGCCACAGAATAAGATGTTTGAAACTTTGAAACAAGGAATCAATTAATTATGTACAGAACTCACTGTTTTTGGCTTGCACACATCGGTCATGATTCATGCAACAAGCATCAAGGCCATCACAGGGTCTCTCTCCAGGGCACCCACTATACAGAAGCCCACAGTACTTGCCATATCTCAGCAATGGAGGCACTGTCAACCCACAATTATATAGTTCATACATTTTTGTTTGTCCCACATGCATCATAAACAAATTTAAACCTCAATATGCTTTCAAGTGAATAAAAATTGTTTTTTTTTTGGGGGGGGGGATTAAACTACTAGTACCTGAACAGAAGCTTGATTCACATTTTCTGCTGCACTCTTTGCTCTGCAGATGAAGCAGAAATGCAAAAAAAAAAAAAACAAAGAAGAAAGAGAAGAATTAGAAACACATTACTACAATTCTGTGTTGATATAAATAAAGTGCATGGAATTTCGGATAGATGATGAAGCAAGAAGCGAACCACAGAGACAGTGATTCCGGTGGTTTCAACTCCAATGTTCAAGGCAGAGATGGGAATGGGTAAGAAGTTGAGAAGAGAGGTGCAAGAAAAAAAGAGAAGAGCATACTTGTGTGGCAGTGTTAGAACCATTTTTGTGGGAAACACAAGCCAAGAGAAAAGTGAGGATGATAATTGAAGGTTTAAAAGGATGGTTTTGCTTGAAGGCTCTGAATTTATAGAGAAAGTGAGTGAAGGAGAGGTATTGGAGTCCAGAACATAATCTACAGAACTGCCACAACTCAGAAAGAAAGATTGAAAGGTTTGTTTTGTAGTGGCTCGTGACTGTAGTATATCATCATCATTATCATTATCATTATCATTATTTTAAATTAAATATTTTTTGGAGTAGTAATTTTTGTGCCCTGTTCTGTTCTTGCCATAATTAGTTGCTTACATAACATTTAATAATAACAAGAAACAGTCCAAATTCTTCTGGACGTTATGCACGTTCTCTCCATCAACTCGTAAATAAATTGTACATGGAAGGCTAAGTGGCTATGATTACTCAAGTCGTATTAACGTGTAATGGAAGTTGAAGCAACTAAAATTGATTTAGTATGAGGAGTTATTTTATAACTGAATTGAATTGAATGTTGTTTAATATCCAAATGAATGCAATGCACAATAAAATGTCTAAGAATATATGATGGATTATATATACATGGGATGGAAACTAAAACTGCATAGCCTTTAAAATGAAATTCGGAAAGAGAATATATGAATTACCTCAAACTTATTAGGGTGGGTTATATCTTATTTGAATCCTACCAAATCTTGACATGACCACTGCGATAATTGTTTATTGTCTGTAACTCCATGCTTTCTTTTAAATCCATGATTATACAGTTGTCTCCATATAAAAGTGTAAATCATATTTTTATATGACAAAACATTGCCAATGTGTGTGTCAAATGAAAGTATATTTTTGAAGAGGAATATATAACATTAATAAATAATCAAACTTATATTTATGTAAAATAATTTTAATTATATATATAGTCAAGATAAATGTCTTTCTCTTCTTACATTCTCATTAGAAATGTTCACAATCACATACGCATAAGAATTTACAATTTAATCCATACTTTATATTTGGTTAATTGATTTGACCATGAGAATCAACCTTTTTTTTCTTTTGTCGAGAGACTCAATCTATTTTAAAACCCCTAATTACAACAACTTTAAGAAAAGTAGTTAAGGGTATTTTGAAAATCATAAAAAAGAGATTTTTAGGTTTGATTTTGAGTTATAAAAACTTAATTATATATTTTTAAAAATAAAAAACTGAAAGTTACACCCGAATAAGATTTTAACAAATGAAAACAAAAAGAAAAACATTGCTCAGCTCTTGTAGTTCAAGAATGAGGCTTAGGTCATTATAAAAAAAAAAATAATATCAATTGTTGGGGTTAATTTTAATAGAAAGCTTTGTTTAGAAAAAGAAAGCATTTATTAAGTTAAAAATATAAAAGTGCAATAATAGTTTTATTTTTTAATAAAATAATTCTATTTTTAGAGGTTGGACTTGGAAATCGACCCTTAGGGATGATTTTAAACCAAAATGCAAAAACTAGGTCATGGGACATGGATGAAAACGACCATTGAGCTATCATCAAACATGCTTATCTAAAATATGAGGATTCAATAGAGCTCTACAGAAGACAAAGCACAGCTAGCCTTCGTGTAAATTAGCAACACAAATGAATTTGACATCAGTTTGGCTTACCCCCTTTTACAACACATTCCATCTTCATTTTATTTTCCCTTTTCTCAAGTTAGTAGTTTCCTTTTTTTTTTTTTGATTGATTATTTAAACCTTCAAGCCACGAAAAGAAAAAGATAAATAGATACATATATGAAAAGAATGCAGAAGATTTGATGAACTGGAATGAAATTAATAATAATAACAGCTGCGATTGCTATTTTAAGCATGGTGGACGGAAGTGACAGCAAAAATGTTGTTCAAATTACACGTGCACAATCACCAGATTCACATATTAAAACTGCTGTGTCTTTGCTTATTTGGCTAGCTAACTCAGGCTGGACCTTGAGATATTCTCTCCCGACAAATGATGCAGCTTCAGCTGCAAGGTGAGCCTCCACAATTGCAATACAGCACCCTCTAAACCCAGCGCCACTGAAACGTGCTCCCAATACACCAGGAGCCCTCAAAAGGATTTCATACAGTTGAATCAGTGGTTCAGAACCTTGGCAAACACATCATTTCACACGATCATCAGTAGTTACTCGTAGGCATCAAATTATCAAAGGATAGCATGCATGTAAGTTTATTTTTTGTTACTGGTATACTGGTACTAAAACCAAAATGAAAACCATATTAAACCTGTCATCAGAAACATCTGAATTTTTGTTTTAGTTAAATTCAAAGGACATGTACTACAAAGTTCCCAACCATGCGCAGGCTCCAGATGAATTTAATAAATTCAGATATTTAAATTATTTTAACTTAAAAATAAATTGATACTGGATGGAGATTTTTGCAATTTCATGGAGGGGATTAAGTCAAGAAAAAAAAATTACATCTGCTAACTCAAACACTGCTGGTTAAGAACTAAACCTAGAGTATGAAAGCTGCAATATGAAGACTTGCAGTGACTTGCAATATTATACACAAAAGCCATCAGTAAAGCTTCCAACCTGAATGAGTTACAGTGGTTGAAGACTTTTTAACATGATGACTCGACTTATGACGCAATATTAATTTGTTCTTCATAGGCATAGCTAATACATACTAGCAGCTATGTGAATGCCATTTGAGCTCACGCCGGAAATTTGATCACTTTATGGATCACTGTTACCCCAATCAACATTTCACATAAAAAATGTCCAGTTATTGAAATCAAAGCATGTGAAAATTATCCATGATGTGTTTGATTAAATAATTAAAGAGTTCTTGACAATTCATTTATGAAGCTGCATTTGATCTTCAGTTTATTAATAAACTCCAGATATACTGCTACTGATAGGAGACTTAAACCCCAATCTATTGTTGAGATCAGGTAATATCGAATTGGGAGAACTAGAATAGAAAATAAAACAGATTGCTTTGTAGAGAATATGTAGTTTTAGTACAGAAAGTTTTAGGAAAGCAACAAAGAAACAGAAAGTTTAGAGGAAATTATAGAACAGTAGAGAAGGAAAGAACAAAAATAATGTGTTTCAAAGTAGTAAAGGGAACAATACAAGTTTAACTCCAACACTTCTGCGTAAAATGTTATGGTGGCTTCCGGACTCTATTTTTTGCATAACTTTTCAGAACTCAGTACTTTTAGAAAGATGTGCAACATGATAATAGATATTGGAAAGTTGATAACTGTATAAGAAACATGTTTTTCCACCCCCTATTGGTTTCTTGTATTTCAAGTCACTTTCATCTTAGAGTGGCAAGAAGATGCAACTAATAATGAATTTTTGAGTTTAGGTTATACCACATTCATAATTTTGAATGGAACTCCGACCAGAAGCAGCAATGAGAATTCCAAAATCTTTTAACTTTCCCATTCCCCAAGCCTCAATACCTGGGTTAAACATTAAATCACATAAGCAGAAATGAGTAGGACACAAACTTACCTCTGAAGTTGAGATTTATCAAGCAATTAAAAAGATTGTACCTTTACTAACACGCATATTCTCTGAGAAATAATGCTCTGCTCTTTTGGCTAGATGGGGCTCTAATTTGCACTGCACAAACAAAGTGTAGGACTAGTTTATTATCCTAAAATCATTAGTGGAATTCAGTATATATAGATGACACATTTGAAGGAAGCATTAAATACTAGTAAACAACCTGAAACAAGTGATATATAACCGATTAATTAATTAACTGGCATAGAAGGAAATTATAGCCAGGGATAACACAATTTTTCTTTTCTTCTTTTTTTTTGGCAAATGTCAATATATCATGCATAATTTTATCAGCAATTTGATTTTTGAACATTCAAAATGCAAGATTTGAAACTGCAAGTGCTGATAAACTTTGACATATGCAATACGCCATTTCTACCTTAGAGAATATTTCAAAGCCTGTTTTGAGCATGTATGTATGAGAGATTGCTCAAGTTAGAAGCAAATATTCAAACATACATGATACACTACTTCCCACGTAAGTTTGTTATTGTGCTATTTGCACTCAGAGGAAACTCCAATATAGTGAGTGATGAATTTCATACATCCAATCATCACACTTTTTACAGATCCAATGAGAACTGTGTGAAACAGAAGATTTACATGTCAAGAGTTCAGAATACTAGAAGATATCATTTTTTTATGAAAGTGATATGTGCCAATTCAATTTGTTTATATCATGTATGCATCTAAGTTTCCAATATCATCAAAGATTTTCTACAACTTCTGTATCTTTGCATTACATTACACAATTGATGAATTTTAATATCTTAGTACATAAGAAGAAAACTGTTGAAGCATGTTTCTCATACAATACTCAAAATTGCATTTTGATAACAAAGGAACCTATTTATTTAGCTATACGTTCATGTTTCTTAAATGCTTAGCCTGCAAAAAAATTAATATTAGTGAAGACATCAATTGGTCATTATATCACACAAATTAACCCAGATAGAGAAAATTCTGTATACTTCTGGATTTAGAATGTCAATGCCTTAAATCTTAATACCTTATGAGCCTCATAAACTTCTGGCGGAACTGCTCAGTGGAAAGAACATAGAATAACTTCGATCAGTTAGCGATTTGATAAAAGATATAATAACTCTGTTCAAATGTGAGAAGTCAAAATACAGACCATTAGATAGGATGGGCTCTGTTTCATAATCTCCAGATGCTCTGCAGAATGAATAAAAAATAACATAAACCCCCTGGACCATTAATTATCCCACCAAATTCTGTGGAAAAGAAATGAAAGGGAAATGCTTGGGTGCATGTGCTTTTGGTAATTTTTTGCTCCTTGAACGGGTAAGCTATAATGGATTGTACTTTCTACAGCTTTTACTAATCTGAGTTTTGGATCTTATAATGTTTTTTAGGATTTTGAACTCTACATTATTGCTTATATGGGTTTTTTATCTCTGTGACTGAGTGTTGATCCTTATACTTTCCATTTATTTTACTTTAATTTCTATAGTTTCTTTTCATCAAAAAGTCAATTAAAATAAATTATGTGAAATAAAATGCATCATCATTTATGTCTATCAATTTGATATAGTGTGTCAAAATTTAGATTTATGAACATCAACTTTATAGTTATAGAAAGTTTTGATATTGATAGTTTAAAAATTCATGCTTGACTAAATTAAAGTAATAATATTTAAGAAGGATAAAAAGTATTTTGTGTACAAGGTTACGTGACAGTGGTGGTGATGGAGGCAATGGGATTTTGACTGGGTCTATTCTCTGGTTTTTTCCTGCCTTAACTGGGGAATTTTAAAGTACTTAGCAAACAGAGGCTAACACCCTTAACGCTATGGGAGACTGGTGCAAAGTATTGTATGTTGTTTAACCGAACCTCGATAGAACAACTCACTGTAATTTTCCTTAAACGTCAAACGATCATGCTGTAGCATAACCTATATCAATTTATAATCAAAATATACATCAACATAGCTCTTTTTGTGACTAAAATTCACCTCATTCATCTTGTAAGAAACAAAATTGATGCAAATTTTAACATTTGCAAAAGTTGATCCGTGAGATGAGAGACCAAATTGAGATTTTTTAGGACTAAAAAAGGCATTTTAACTATTTTAATAATTGATTGCTTATATCCCC
This sequence comes from Sesbania bispinosa, assembly GCA_026901365.1. Lineage (NCBI taxonomy): Eukaryota > Viridiplantae > Streptophyta > Magnoliopsida > Fabales > Fabaceae > Sesbania > Sesbania bispinosa. Next base: position 2,841,385 of record QLOH01000020.1, read on the forward strand.
TGGTTAAGTATAATGACGACTTTTCAGACTTAAAAGTGTAAAGTTAACAGATCCTTGATGACAACAGCTCTTAAGAGTTAAGACGCTAAAATTCAGAAATGTCTTCAATATTTTGCAATATATGTAAAGTAAAACACAAGTTATCGTTAAAAATCATGAATGAAAACAGCAATATATTTTCAAGAGAATAAAAGAAAGTAAAAACTTACTCAAGAAGAATCCGTGCAGCCTCTTGACACTCTGAAACTCGCTTATTATATCCAGGGTTGTTAGTTAAAGCTTGCTTCAACCCTGAAAGTGCCAACAATATTTTGGTTGCTTTTGGTTGCTCACTCTCTTTGTATTCTTGCACCTCTGGTCGGTGAATAAGCTTATATTCTTTTGTCTACATATGCCAAACAAACGCATGAAACATAGGAATGACTATCATGACAGTGAGAATAGTGATTGTGTAGATATAAAATGCATAAATAAGAAGTAAGAATGAAAGAGAAGAATCAAGCCCATACTGCAGAACTTAAAGCTACGATATGCTATGAATATAAAGATAGTTTTAAGGGAGGCCACAGGTGGATAATGCTATGAAGAGGAAATTAATGAAGCACGGACACCTCTCTTCAGTGGCGTGTCTGGGTGTCCGACACGCGTCAGTGTCGGACACTCATACAACACGCGTCGGACACCAGTCTGTAGGTATTAGAATAAAAAAATTATTTTTTGTGGCTTGGACATAGCTCCAACACTGCTCGGACACCTTACCGACACTATTGTATTATACTTTTGTAAAATAAAACTAAACTGGTTAAAAAAGTAAAAAAATATTTCAATTCTAACAACTTTGTCTTGAGAAGATGAATGAACAAATCTTAATTTTTAATATATCTAAGCGGTGTCCCGGTGTCCTATATTTTGGACATCACTCGTGTCCCGGTGTCCGTGTCGTGTCCGGTGTTCGTGTCGTAGTCGGTGCTTCATAGAAATTAAGTAGTGGATCTTTTATTTTTATTTATTTTTCTTAAAACAGCAGAACAATGACCAAAGAAATACCATAGAAAATGCTTTAAGCGAAACTAATTTAGAAAAGAGAAACTAGTTGCTGTAATGGATATCCAACCTATCCTTATCCAAGTGCAAACAAAAATACTTTTGAATTTTCATGATATATGAAATAAGCACATATTGGAAAGCAAGCAAACATGAAAAAGATCCAGCAGTTAGCATAAGTTTGTGGAACAAGGAGTTATTTATGTTTGTGAGATAACAACTAATGCTAAGCTAGTGGCAGAAACTGAATAAATTTTGGTTCATAAGTGCAGCTTCCGTAGCATTAGCAATTTCTCTACTCTTCCAGAAAATTAGAAGGCTTTGGCATTTAGGAACTTAGAAGAATATTAATGTAAACATTGCTGCTGAGGATTCAGATGAATTATATCGGCTGCAATTTATTTCTAGCGGGGAGGTGGGGAGGTGAGCAAATCTAGTTTCCCTTGTGTATTTTAGCATGATCTTCCCCATTCGAATGCTTGCCTAAGGACACATACATACATATAAGATACATAGAGACGCAACAGGAAGTTTAAGTGACAAAAGGGCACATGATCAACATGCCAGATATCAAATCTGATTCTGCAACTGATGGATATATTTTAAAATAATAAAAATACAATTAAAGCTTGCAACAACAAGAAGTTAATCCAGATATTACCTTGCAATTCATGCACATCAAACAGTCATTGCTTGAAAGTAATATAGCTGATTGATCCATTATGCCATTTTTCAGACCCAAATATTCATTCTCAATCAACCTATAATGAGAAAAGTAATAATTAGGAGGGCTGATCTAATATCACCAGACAATTAAGAAATGACTCAGTAACTTATACAATGACTAAAAGGATGAGGCTCTAGTTCCTTTTAAATTTTGGTGGCAACTTAACTTTCGAACATTGATGGTGACATTTTTAGAACCATATTTTACTATCTAGTGTGGTACGAGTAACTAGCTAGCATAAAGATGTGTAACAGAAGTGTGAGAAGCGGAGGTTTGAAATTAATGTTGCCCTTTTTACAACAAACAAATACCCATTCATACCCAGGTAAAGGCAGAAGATGCAGGGGGGTTTTCACACCTTGAGCCAAAAGTTGCCAAAGCCATGTTAAAAAAAGATGTTAACACTAAGGAAAAAAAGGCATTCAAATTATTCGATTTTTTGCATTAATTCTCCATATTAGTCAACTTCCCTGGCATGACCGTCACAATAAAAATAAAAGATTATGGTACAAAGCCATAAGCTGCTTGCCACTAAACGTCCAACAGCTAGCTTATTCTTTTTAACATTCTGACTATTTAGCTAGTTAGATGACTGGTCTTTTAGATGTTATTTAACTGTTATCTAGAAAGGTGTTTTTAAAACCCCCAGAGGAGGTTCTCCTTTCTAGCACCTCCCCCCAGCTCCTTTTGGCACCTTTGATTACACACTGATTCATACATGTGCCTATGGTTGAAAAAGAATGCACTGGGACTGTCTCCAAGGATTTTGATAAACATACCTATCATATTCAATATTTTCTGGGGGAGATATTACTAAATTATTTGCATGTTCCAAAGCCAAGAGGTAAGCTATTCCAACCTGTCGAATAATGGAAGTTGAAATCCCCCCAAAAAAAACAGAAAACATGTGAGTTTCCAAAATGTCAGCAATGAGGGATCTGTCATGGTGTTTTCCAAAAGAAAACCAAAATGAGTAGCTTATTCAACCAAAAAAAATCAAAACAAAATTGAATCTTGCTCGAGAAGCTAAACTAGCTCGATCCAAGTTCTTATTAACTTTATTTAAATTTTCATTACAAGAATACAAGGCCCTTAGATTCAGACTTTTCATAATTTTAAGGACCAAAGAAAGACAAAATAGGCAGGGAAGAATTTTACCGCAGCAGAAGAGCTTAAGCCTGAACTGTCCAGACCTTCAGAACCACATATATATCCAATGATACCCTGTAAACATTGTGACGAGGATGGGTGGGTATACATTCCAAAACAATAGAAATAACATGGATGCACAGTGATCTTCATTTGCAAGAAAACCAGAAACACATCACAAGTAGTTTCTAATTTCTGGCCATAAGGCTGGAGATAAGGTATTTACAGTTGCACTTGCACCCATCTAATACCTGAGAAGTGAGAACCAGTGCTAGACAGGATCAACCTGACAGATAAATTCCATATTTATTTTCTAGTACTACAGAGTACAGATCAAATTCCATCATTAATAGCCTTATTTGGAGAACAATAAACATTTAAACTAAACTTTAAAACAATTTTTAAGGCCTAAGTAAACTACCCTTTAGAGCCAAGACATTCAATTGAAAAGTATTGTCTTATTTCCATCATTCTCATTATTGAAGTGAAAAGTACAAGCTAAACTAGATTATCATAGAGAGCTGCTATTATGTATAACACAAGCTTAGCATAGTCTTGGATGAACAGAAAGGTGAACCTTCATGGGTTATCTCTGACCTTAGAAAGATTGTGTCCCCTACTCTGTAGTGCATATACAGCTCCTCTAGCATAACGACCCCAGTTACATTGTTCCTGAAGCTCAGAAGAATCCTTTCCTGAGTTCTCATTTTTTGTCTTAGTGGTTTGCCTTGGTTCTTGAATCTCATCAACTCTGTCAAATACCAATCATCTTATAACTAAACGTTGGGGAAATTAGATAGTGTTATTTAGGAAGTTCAAAATAACAAAATTATGCAATAAAATAAGAATAGTCCAAGATCGGAATGGCACTTCAAATGCCAGTGAGCTAGTAGCTTAATTGGCACTGGCCCCAAGCCGTAAAGATTTGAAGTGATGATGATGTCGGGGGTTTGACCCTCCACCAGGCCATTTTTCCCCCTCCCCTTCCTAGCTGCTTGCACCTCCAATGTAATACTCCAAAAGAAAAAATGAATGGCAAGCCTTATGAGTTATGACCACTGACCACATACCTGAACTTAACTTCTCCTTGAAATTGTCCTGAATGAATGACAACCTACAAGAAAAATCCCATGGAAAATTCATCAAACAAATGAATGCATTATGAATAGTGTGTGTTTGTGTGTGTAAGGCCAATTTAAACAGTACCGGTACAGTTTAAAGGTATTCTTAGCTGCTAATTGAACAAAAGAAATTTCCAGATGTTTTCTCATTTTTTCAAGATTGTAGATTGAGAACATGATCAAATTATACCTGACTACTTCCAGAAGGAGTAAATCCCAGAAGTATTCCCTTGTTGATTGTCATAGCTGAAACAGTCCCACCCTGCAAACACCAAAGGAAAGTGCAAGAGCATTCATTTCAATTTCAAGTGAAGTTAAGGAGAACATTGCACAATAGTTGACCAGGGCAAATTCATCTGCACGGCCCCAGTGATGTAGTACATTTGGCTTAATCAAAAGTTTCCCTTTAAAAGTTGCTCAAAGTCAATCATTGAGTTTCATTTGCACTAATATAACAGAAAGATATATTAAAGTACCTGATGATCAATGTGTGCTCCCAAAGGACAAATTCGATAGGGAGAGACTACAACTCGAACATCCTCTTTATTCACCTTTGCCATTTTGGAAACTCTCTCTCTCATTGCATTTAGCTGCAAGTTAACAAATACATTATTCACTGAGTACCAAAGAGTATTGAATGAGGAAAGTTTGATCAAAAGGCAATGCTCAGGTTCTCTAATATATTTCAATTACTTCCACTTCCATTGCAAATATTCTATTCCTCAATTTTCAGATGGCTGAAAAAATCTCAACGATGAGAAATATCAGCAAAGTCACGTTATGAGTTAAGAGAGTTGGTAGCAAATTACAGTCTCGCTGAACATGATCCCAAGATTGAGCCACATTAGTGTATTGAAGAGGATTCACCTCATATTCCTAGCTCAGTTCCCAGGATCAATCAATCTTATCAAAACACTAAGCCTCTGTTTGTTTGAGTAGAAATGAGGGAGAAGAGAAGTGAGATGGGTGGAAGTGGAGGGAAATAGACATATTTCCCTTGTTTGGTGGCACAGTGGAAATGAAGAGAAATGCACTTTTTCGGTGGGTCCCACGCCTTTTGTATTTCTCTCCAAATTTGTGGAGAAATGAGGAGAAATGCACTTTATGGTGGGTCTCACACCAACCCCTTTCACATTTCTCTTCTATTTCTCACCTATTTCACTCACACCAAACAACCTACTTTCACATTTCTCTTCTATTTCTCACTCCTTTCACTCACACCAAACAACGCTTATTTCTCCTCTATTCCTCCTCTATTTCACCTCCATTTCTCTCCTTCCCACTTCTCTTCTATTCATGTCTTTTCTCTCCATTTCTCTACTCCCACCGAACAAAGCCTAAAATCCAAAACCCTATAAATTTAGATTTCCTGCCATCACCAGATGCAACAATTCTTGCATTCTATAGCAAGCTAAATGCGCAAATGAAAGCTTAGTTACTGATCCCTCTGCAACCATACAAGTATCAGTTTCCAGGTAAATATGCCTAAGCGAACCAACCAATGCAAGATCAATCAATTATAAAATACAAGATACAGAGCCATGTCAACAGACAGCTTCAGAGCGTGGAATGCACCACGGTGAATCGAATCGAAATGGAAGCGTTACCACGCGACGCGCAAAAGATGAACTAACTGGTAAATCAATTAATTGAGCGTGATAAAAGTGAAAGGGAAATTAGCGAGCAGATCTGGATATATGTACCTCTGTATCAGAAGGCCAACACGGCGCTGCCATTTCCGCAATTGGAAGCTTGTTCGGTGATGTAATGCGAGGGGAGATTCAGAAACACAGAAGAGGATTTGAGAGTAGATCGAAAAACTCACCACAGTACGTGCACACAGTAATGAGAAGGGGATGAAGCCTCACATAAAATATGAACGTGATCAGCGGTTGTTGAAGCGGCAAAGTCAGTTGGAAAGGTGTACTAGACCCACTTCGTTTTATTTTTTATCGAACCGGCCACCGACTGACCCACTACCACAGTACCACCACTCACAACAGGAAAAATATCTTTGTCCTATTTAAAAATATACCCTTGTTTGGGAGAGAAAGTGCGGCAGGGAGAAGGAGGAAAGAAAGAAAGAAAGAGATGAGGAAGAAAGTAATTTTTTTTTGTGTGGTTTGGTTTAAAAGAAAAAATTGTTGATTTCTATCCTTTCTTTATTTGGTTGAAAAGAAAGTAAAAAAGGAAAAAAAAAAAGGAATTTTTTCAATAGAAAAATGAAATTACCCCTAAAATAAAGGGTATCAAATAAATAATATTTTTTAAAAGAAGATGAATGAAAATTTACATATAAGACTCATTTCTTTTTTACTTTCTTCTCATTTTGGAGAGAAAGAAAAATATGATGACTTATGACTTATGAGACTCATTAGTTTTCTCTTCTCCCATTTTTTCCCTATACCAAACACTTAACCCTACCACTTTATCCATTCTTTTTATACTCCCTCTTTCAGTTTTCTCTCTTTTCATAAATTCAAACAAAAAGGGATGAAAGGTTTGGTGGAGAAAAATAATAAGAAAGAAAAAAAAGAATTAATAATATCAGGTGTGAACATGTGATAAGTGATATAATAAACAGAAATTAAAAGAGAATAAATTACAATAAAAATAGGTGTATAAATAAAAATAAAAAATAAAAAAAATATTTACAATAGATATGAATTACATTTTGTTATTGGGTAACCAATAACACACGCTTTTGTTTATCTTGATTGCTTTGTTTTATTAGTACTATTTGATGATGATATAAGCCGGTAAGTCTAAGCAAAATGATTACCACTCCCCATCTTTTTATATTATTATTTCTATATTTTATAATTTAACTTTACAATAAATTAAAAAAAAAAATGAAAACCCCTTACATTTTCCTTCTTTTAAACGAAAAACCTCGTATTTTTTCATATAATAGCATGTAGTGTGATTTTCCACATTAATTCCAAAATGAAATGAATATTACTTAGCTTTTATAAATTACAATTAAAAAATTAAAATAATCATATTCTTTATATATTAATTTAATTTTTTTATATTTCATAAAAGTATTCATGCAATACATATTATACTTGTTAATAATAGTGTATCAGCTTAACACCATAGTGTATCAGTTTGAGGATAGTAAAGTGTACTATTCATATATTATTTGGTTAACAAATTAATAACCGATTGAATAGTCTTACCCTTGTATTAAATCTAAGTTCTACGGGAGTACAGGACAAACATAGAAAAATTAAAAATGAGATTAATGGGAGGATAAATATTCAATAAAACAAAAATTAAATTTAAACCATTCTTCTTTACATTTTTTATTATTAAAATAATAATTTTAATGCATAAATTAAAATGTATTTGAAAAATTAAACAAAGTGTTATTAAAATATTAACACATTATCAAATAATAAAATAAAAAATAATAATCTAATTTATTCTCGAGGATTAATCAATACATTTTTTTTCAATAAAGATGAGATTTCTGAATTCCTTAGAGATGACAATAGTCAGATTTTGATAGGAGTATTAGAGTATGCGTGTTCTATTTATACCTATATTGAAGAAAATGGATAAATGTGTTTTTACTCCCTGAAATATAATTGATATTTGATTTTAGTCATTATAATTTAAAATTTGTTGATTTTGTCCCTCAAAAAGTTAAAAGAAAACCCCACTTTAGTCCTTATTGAAAAAAATCGTAGCTCAAATGTATTAGCCCATAACGGTCATCTGGACCTCCCACTACCTCGAATGCAATAGCTTAAATGGCATAGCTCGGATGCAAGTGGACTTGACCAATTGCCAAAAAACAGAGATTAAAAGAGTTCAAGATCCAACAAATCAAGGCCCAGCTGACCGTTATTGGCTAATGCATCCGAGCTATTAATAGGAAAAAAATGACGTCGTAATGAGTTTATAGTCGCGGACTAAAGTGTCTGACAGATTGTAATGTCAAGGGCTAACAAAGGGGTTTTGTAAAGTCAGTGACTAAACTACCCGACCTTTGCAAAATCAGGGACTAATGTGCTAGTTTATTCTTATAATAAAAGTATGGGTGAGTATTCTTGTTCTCATTTATTCCACTTGCCTTGTTAATTACAACTCAAAATAGACCAATAACCGTGTCAAAAGCAAAGTAAAGTATTAGTATCTCACTAATTGAAATAATTTGAATAATAATTAACATCCCACGCTCATTCTTTTTTAAAAAAATTACTTTCATCCATTGGTAGAGCTAAGCAATAATGAGACATTTCATTTCAGTAAAAATCACATATTATAGATTAAATATTATAAAATCACCCTTAATTTTTACCCTTTTACTCCCTCCGTCCTATTTATAAGAACTTTTTTGAAGGTGAGCTTGGTCCTTTTTATAAGAATTTTTTCAGATTGTCTCATGCATTAATTATTATTTGACAAAAATACCCCATTAGTGGAGGTAGATGAGTAATTAATTAGTAGAGAGAGTATGACATAATTGAGTAGTTAAATAGAAAGAGAAAGATAATGGGTCTCAATAAATTCATGGGTAGTTTAGTAAATGTGATACATATTCATGACAAATTTATTGTAATCAACTAAATTAACCAACTTCCTTAATCTGTGTGAAGTGGTTAAAAGGTTCTTATAAATAGGACCAGAGGGAGTAATTTGTAAATAGATGTTTTAACTTTTATTTTGTCTCAACCTTAAACTATTGTTATCATTACAATATGTTATTTTATTTAAATAATTAACATAATTCATTTAATCTTTTCAAATTTTTGTGTTTAAAATATTAAAAACACATAAAATGAGTAAAATTTACATCTTTTAATCCTTTTAGTTTTAGACTTTTTCTATTTTTAAAATTTTCTATTTCATGTGATTTTGATATTTTAAATACAAAATCTCGTAGGATTGAGACTGATACCGTTAATTATTTAGTTTTATATATGTTAATGAAGGACCTATCGTAGTAATTCACTACTAAAAGAAGTTTATTTTATAGAGGGATTAATATCCCTCTCTATTTGCGAGGGATTTTGGGTTGGAACCATTCATTCATAAAAAAATTTGTACTATTTAAAATTTGTAACGAATTTTTAGAGGGGGAAAATATCTCTCGCTAAAACTCTGACGCAATTAGAGAGATATATTTTCCCTGGATAATTAGGGAGAGAATCAAATTCTGTCACTAATCAGCGACTGAATTGGTAACCCTGTCTTTACAAGTTTTTTGCAACGGATTTTTATAAGTTAGCGAGAGTAATTTTCCTTCTCTATTTGTGACGTATTTTTATTTCCCTCACAAAAGGTTAGTGACGTCGCTTTTAGCAACGAATTTCATACCTGTCACAAATTCTGTCGCTAAATGTTTAGCGAGAGGTTTTTCATTATTTAGTGAGGGATTTCTTCCCTCTCTGATTTTAATTTTTTTTGTAATGATTATAAGAGATCGAGGATTAATTTTTTTTGTTACAAATGAAAAAAAAAAAAGAAAACAACAAAACTGTGTTATTTGGTCCGCAATAAGTAGATCACCAATACCAGAAGGTGGCTGAATAAAAACACTTGACACCTAGCACATTACTCTCTTCCAAATGAGCCATATGGTCTGCCACCATATCGGCTTCTCGAAACACATGGCTAATAGAAACAACCCAATTTCTGTTAAGCAGCTCCTTAATTTGGATAATAATTGGCTTGATTGGACCCGTCAAAGAAGCACCCTCCAATCTCAATAAGTGAATGACTTCCAAGGAGTCTGTCTCACAGCAAATCCTTCAATGCCCCTAATCCCAAGTCAGATGAAGAGACCACTCATCATAGCTAACAATTATGCTTCAATGATACTTCCTTGACCACAACAACAATTAGAGAAACCCCACAATCAATTACCACTTGAATCTTGTAAAACACCATCAACTCGCATCACTCCAAAGCATGTTGATAGCTCCCATCAACATTGAATTTAGTGAACTCAACCGGAGGGGGAGTCCACCAGAGATTAAAACGAGCCAATAAAGAACTATCCTCAGATTGAGTAGCTAGAGTTAGAAAACTCTACTTGATAAACATGAATGTTTGTGATAACAAACTTCGTGTCCCAATAATCCTGGTAGAAAATAATTTTATTACGCCACTTCCAAATCCACTAAACAGCAGACAAAAACAAATTTTCCATAGGGCCCCTAGAGTGAATAGACAACCAATAAAGCAAAATGGACTTAAAATTAGGATTGTTTACAGGGAATCCTAAGAATTTCCAAATAGCTTGAGCTTGAGTGCAGTCTCAGAGACAATGAAGCAATGTTTCTGCATGATTGTTACAATGATTACAGAGAGAACTATCACCACACCTTTGTGATAAAGGACATCTCTTGTTGGAAGAGAATTATGAAGCGCTAACCAAGCAAAGAAGCGCACCTTTTTATGGAGCATGAATTCCCCATATCCACCTCCACGACCTGTCTGAATGGCCTCTATGATCTTGTCGAAGCAGCCAATCATAACCCTTCTAAGCAGTATACTTTCCATCAACACTATCAGTCCATGCCCAATAGTCCACTTCCTCATAAGTATATATAGAATATGAATATTATTAATAGAAGTAGTAATCTCCTCTGTAAAAAATGTAGCTAAAGAATTCAGAAGCCAACTCCCATGATGCCATAAGTCTTTAGTTAACAGATCGGTGTAAAAAATATGAATAAAAGGAAGACAATGACAAAGCTTTCCAAGACCAGTCCAGTATTCATACCAAATTGAAGTGTTGCCATCCCCAAGTCTTATACTAAAACCATCTCTGATGGAGTTTTTCGCATGCAAAATACTCCTCCAAACAAATTATGGAGTTGAGGTAATCTTAGCATTGAAGACAAAATCAGATTTGAGATATTTATGAGATAGTGCCTTAACCCAAAGACTGTCCTTATCATCAATTAACTTCCAAATTAACTGCCAAGCAAAGCAACATTTGAAAGACGGGCACATTGAATACCCAAACCACCATCTTTTTTGGGAAGTGAAATTTTATTCCAGCCAACTAAATGAATTATTTATTGGTCATTACTTTTTGACCAGATAAAGAAATAGACTCTTTTATCAATTTCATCACAAAGGTATGTTGGAAACCACATACATTGCATATATAGTATACACTGTGATAGATGAAATCACTGATTTAGCAAGACATGTTTTTCCTGCTCGGTTAAGGAGGGAGCTATTCTGACCTGCGAGACGGTTACTTATTTCGTCCAAGATGGAATTAAAGACATGTCTATGGACATTGCCACCAATGAGAGGAAAACCTAAATACTTTCCTAAATCCGAGTCAGGGCGGATTGTTGTTAAGGATTAATTGAGATAAAGTGAATTTTTATGGTGCCTAATTGAAAAAAAAAAAAGTTATATGGTGATTATCTACTCTTTTCTTTTCCCAATATTTTTTGACATTGTATTAATGTCTCTATTGAAAGTCTTTTTTTTTATTAATTTTATATCCCCCGAATATGTAGAGGAATGCTGACCTGGTGTGTTTTAAGGCTGAAGATTTTTTTCTATAAATTTTTTTATGAATAATGTTTTTTTGGTAGATTAATATGGATTTTGCAATAATTTCTTTTTGATTCATTGCTACTTTAGTAAAAATATTATTATTTCATTAGATTTTAAGAATATCCGTAGAAAAATTTTACTCAGTCAGTTCAATTTTTTTTCAAGGTTAGAAATATATAAAATAAGAAATATAATAAATGTTGAAAGTAGACATGTCAGTTCAATTTTTTTTTCAAGGTTAGTAAGTCATTTCAGCAGCTAGCTGAAAGTTGAAAATAGTAGCTGAAATCATTTTAGCAGTGTTTGTGAAGGTAGTTTTTTTTAGATAGCTACAAGCTTTTCTTAAAAAGTTACTTAGGGTAGTTTTTTTAAAAAAGCTCCAATTTTCAGTTGAATATTAATTACAAGTTTAGCCCTCAACCACCCTCACTTATCATTATTTAATAATTAATGATGTCCTTAAATGTCATTTTAACATTTTCAACTAGTTTTACCAAACACATTCAATAGCTTTTCAGCTTTCATCTAGCTTTTCAGCTTTTAGTTACTTTTACCAAACACACTCATAGTCTTCATTTATTTCGCACTCGTGTCTTCTCTTTTGTCTTTTATTAATTATTTTTCATTTATTTTTCTAAAATCCTCTCATTAGAAAAGTATATGGATATAGTTGTATAACCAAAAAAAATATATGGATATAGTTGAGAAAATAATAATTAATGCTACCTTAATGTCTTTGAAAAGAATAAATACATCGAATTGATTTTTTTTTTCAAAATAGAAATACAACCAGCGTTGATTTATTTGAGTTTTGTGTATGTAAAAAAGCACCGTTGGGTCTTTTAACGCGGGATGTGGATGTTCTCAGCTCGAATTTAATTGTTTCCCACGGAGGATACCTATGATTTACACAAAGAATAAATATATAAATAGAAAACAAATGGAATATTCTCCCTAAGGATTTTCGATTTGCAGAAAAATTTAATATACGTGTGATTTTTCCTACATATTTATTCAGAGACAAATTAAGTGCGTGTGAAGGTATAAAATTCATATGAAGAAAAGGTAAAACCTAAGAAATGTTATTAATGGAGTATTAGAAATATCTTGATATCAAATAATTAATTTATAATCAATACTTGATATCTAATATGTAATTTTTATTGATATTGATACTAGAAGATGTCAATGATGTTTAAACAAAGTAATTTTTCAAAATAATTCTGTCATTTATTAAGAAAAGAAAAGTTCAATTTTTTTATGTAAAATTATATAATTTATTATTATGAATACATTGAATACTTTAATTTTCAATTTTTTTTCTATTTTTAGTTAACTGTCTTAAGAGCACTCATTAATATTTTCCTTTACTTACCAATTTCTTATTGAAAAATACTAACGAGTGTCTTAGATTGCTTTGTAAAATTAAATATTTCACATTTCAATATTTTTTCCTTAAATATTTTTCTTAGGACATTTGTTAATAGTTTTTTAATGAGTTTAATATATATACATCATCAATGTAAAGAAATTTTACATAGACATTCAATGATGTGCTGCCAGATCATTTATTAAATTTAATAACACCAAGGTGTCATACTCATTAAATGATGTGATGACACAACATTGAATGTCTATGTGACAGTGTATACCAATTAAATTCTTTTTTTAAAATTTATTTACTCATGTCCTAACAAAACCTTTTAAATAAGGCCATGATTTTTTTATCACTAGAAAAATAAGGATAAACCTGGAAAAATCCTATTGAATTAAGAAATTCGTAAAAAAAATTATTGCCACATTATTTTATGTGAACCAATGGTATACCGATAGTATGTGACAAATTCTTTGGAGGCGTATAAATCACTGTAATAAATTTTATATTTCTCAACAAAGTCTTTTTCATACACATAGTTAAGAATCAAATCTCTATCGAAGTGTTTAAGGGAGCCAATTATTTACTAATTGTGTCAGACTTTTGTTGGTAAGGTGTGGACGTGTGGTCACATACACAAATGGCAATATAATTTATTTTATACGATGTGAAAATATCTATTAAACTCTTTGAGTAGATTAATAATATTATTATATGTTATTTAAAAGTCATTTAACTCGAATATATGTTTATTTAAACTTTTAAAAAATAATCTTAGATATTGTAAGAAAGTGATTTATCTTTAAAGATTTTTATAAAAAAAACATAAGCTAATTTGGATTTGATTATAATTATAAAAAAACATTTTTTATTCTTTTTATTATTATATTTGATTATTTTGGGAAGTATGTAAAAAGTAACTCCTGATTATAAAAAGATTTTTTTAAAAAAAATCTTATTTCTAAAATTTTAAACAAATACATTAAAAAGTTAACCCTAATTCATTTCTTTTCCCTTTTCCTTATTTATTCTTTTAATTAACCGGTGCCATTTGCCCTTGAAAAAAAATTGTCAATTTGGGAGAAGGAAGGGCAGTTAAGTGATTTAAAGAGGAAAAAAGAAAACACATTCATTCTCCATACCGAACCGATTCATTCATCAGTATTTAACCCATAACACCAAAACCAAACCAAACCAAAAAAACCTTTCCTTCACTACACTCCGAATCAGAAAACAAACTCCATCTCTGTTTCTCTTTCTTTGGAGTCTGGATCCTGCGTCTTGCTGTGCATGTCCAATGGCAGGTGCTATGAAGAAAGTCGACAAGATTCGCCAAATCGTTCGTCTAAAACAGCTCATGATGCGGTGGAAGCACATCAGTCTCCGCCGCCGTTCCCTCCCCTCCGAACCGGAGCCATGTTCCGCCGCTCGACGGCCACCCTCCGGTTTCCTCTTCGTCTACATCGGACCCGAACGCAAGCGTTTTGCCATCCCTGCTCGTTTCCTTAACCTCCCCGTATTCTCGGGTCTCCTCGACGAAACCGAGGAGGAGTTTGGGCTCCGAGGTAATGGTGGTTTGGTTCTGCCCTGTCAAGTGGGTTTCTTCAGACACATCATCAAGCATCTCCACAAGGACGAACACAAGTTCGGGAAACTCTCTCTGGAAGAGTTTGTTAAAATGTTCTCTGAGATGGCTTCAGATTATCCTTGCAAGGAAAACGTCGTCGCTTTTGTTCCTCTGTTGCAGAAAGCAGAGGTTTAGACTTTAGATCATTTTTGCCTCTTTACTTCCAGGGAAAAAGTTAGAATCTGGATTTGTAAATGAAGGCAGAAACTTTTTTTTTCTTTTCTTTTTTTTTTTGTAATGGGTTTTTGGTTCTAATCATCCTTGAATCCCTCCCCTAAAAATTTCAACGGGTGGATTTCAATGAGATGTTTTTGAACTTATCCTTCAAAGCCTTGTTTTGTAGATTGGGTTATCTCTTACTATTTGTTATAATTGATGCCCAATCTTATTCTGCTGATTAACGATGATCAAATTTTAGTGATCAATGAGAAATTGTATTCTTAATGACAGATACTACTGATAAAGAACTCTGGATCTGTGTTTAATTTTCCATTTGTGTTTTGTTTGCATAGTTTTTGTCTCTGATTTACATTTGCTGCTTAGTATGTACTCTTCACGGTAGAGAAAACTGCAGATCAATGGAGTTGGTAAATGGTAATCACGCTTTGTTCTCTAATCTAACGTGCATTTTGAAATTACAAGAAGTGGTTTATTTTAGTTTAGTAGGTAAAAACAAAACAAAATGAACTGCATTGGAAGAGCTTATTTTACACGATATTTTGGCAACTAGAGCCACTTTGTGTTTTTTAATACTACCAAACAGGACTTATTCTCACTCCTATTCTTTATACAGTAGCAGAAAGATTCTATAAATGTGTTCAGGTTGAATTTTAATTTGCAAAAGGAATCTCATCTTTCTGTTATGATTTTGAATTTTATAATTTGTATATTTTTTTTTCCATCTTAGGCATATTTAACTTTACCTTTTTTTTTGACGCTTTAACTTTACCTTCAAACCTTAGATTCCGCAGATGTTAACATAATCACCGCTGCTTTCATATCTTTTTGTTTGATATGAGAGAATTAAAATGTTGGGCATGTCGCATGTGTCAATCTTTGGCTTGAGAGATTCCATTGATGTGAAAGTGTTATGCTTTAACTCCCCAACTTATTGAAATTTTCCCACATGAGTACAGGTGATGAATTTGATCAGATTCTCATTCTTTCAGCTCGTGAAATTTGTTCTTTCTCTTTGCAGATATGGATTGTGATACAATACAATACAATTCTGATTTGCGCCCGTGAAATTTTCTATTTGATCAGTGGGGCCTTGAATTATTGCTTAGATTAGTTCCTCTTTCTCATCTATGGTCTATAAGATCATGATTATTATGAAATTATTATAAACAAGTTGCCAGAGCAATGAGAGCATATACTGTTTGGGAACGGAGAATCACATTCGAGGACTTAACGTGGCTTAAAATCATGCAAATTGCTTACTTATATTTGTTAATATTAGTTATATTTTCCTCAAGTACCATCATCTCAATAATTGTTTTAGTAATTAAGAAAAAATTTGAGAGGATGAGTACAGATAATATTGAATTATTCTTTATTAAATCTCACATATCCAGTCTAAGTCTTGTTTATAATATGAATTCTTAATAAAAAATGTTATCACCAACCTTTTTAAAACAATCTTATAAAACATTATACTTAATAACAGAAATGTGCATTTAAAATTTTAAAAAATATATGAATTTCTCTTCTCAACTCTCAAGAATAATTTTCTGTTGGACTACGGCCGAATCCTCAAACCAGAAACGCTATCTGATAGCAAAAGTCGTTAAATGCCATCTTGGGAATAGGACTCGTTCTTCTATCATAAGGAAGAATTGCCCACGTCAACACCGTCCATTTGCAATGGATCAGGATTATAATTTAACAAATTGTTTTTTAGTTAATCAATTTTGATCTTATACAAATATATATATATATATATATATATATATATATTATTCATATGAAATTATTTTGGTCGAATGAAAGTTTTTTTTATGACTAATATATCCTAATTTGACGTGTAAAGATATATTATTGAGACACTAAAATTTCAAACGCACTCTGATTTCCAACTATATATATGTATTCTACAGGCTAGGCTGAAGCCACTATTATGGTTTAGTTCTTTGAATCCTCACTTGCGCCAGAAGGACACTTGATGATGGCACCCACACCTTTGGAAGTCGTTGTCATCATGGTGACAATTAATCAAGACTCAACGCCAACAATATATATGATATAATATTTTATAAATAAAATATTTAAGACAATAGTGACACGATAATTAATATATTGATGAAATTTAAAGATTGTAAAATGATATAGCCATAAACAATAATTAGGGTATTAATTAAGGTATCAACCCTTTGTTTATGAGGAACTATAGCATATATTATATGAGCATATTTGTGTTTTTGTAAATTCATATTTATGTGAGCTAAAAAAATATTAAGTATTTAAAATGAAGTAGATTATATAATACAAAATTGAAAATATTTATTTTGGATTAAATATTTTTTAGTTCTCTAAACATAATCGAAATTTAATTTTAGTTATGGGTGGATTTGATCCTAAAAAAATGAAAATGCCCATTTTTAGTTATTATTAATGAAAAAATAATGTTTTTAGTAAAATTATGTAATAATGACTAAATTAATGTGTTTTTAATTTTTAAATGACCAAAATCACCGATTTCAAATTATGGGAAGTAAAATCAAATTTTAATTATAGTTCATGTACTAAAAATATATTTAACCATTTATTTTTGCTAAGCTATATTTAACCAATTATTTTTAATGTTTACATAGAGAAAAAAAATGTATGGAAAAACTCTTGATTCTTATTTTATGTTTTAAGATAATGTGACAACTAAAAATTGTTTAGAGCTAGCACAACTCAACCCTAAACAAAAGTTATAATACTTTTTATTATCATAATTGACTCGCGTCATTTTCTGATTATTTTTTTAATAAGAGTCCTAGCTTTTTTGCTATCTTATGGATAACTGTTTTGATGTAGTTTAGTGAAATATATATTTTTTTTTTGAAAAAAAAAGTCTATGACATGTTGAGGAGAGGATAATCACAAAATATCATTTTAAAATTTAATTTGGGCAAAATATTTTTTTAAAAAAAGTATTAATTGTATTGTATAGGACACGCGGCGCCATTAAAACTGCAGAAAAGAAAAATTAATTTCGATTAATGTGATAAGCATCGTAAACTAAATATATAACCAATTATTAGAATGCCATAAATATTCCATAGTTAACATTGATGATAAATTCTTATAATAGATATATGTATAAAAATTCTTTTTAATAAGCTTTGTTGGAGATTTTTTTTATAAGAATTAATGTTATTGGTAAAATAGAAATGATATGTCATCACTAAAATTATTTATAAAAAGTCAACAAAATAAAGAACATAATGGATATAATCCTAATTATTTATTTTATCTCGCCATGTCTCTTTTTTATCGATTTAAATTAAAGTGACTATAGTGTTTAGGCCTCTGTTAAATTCTACTAGTAGGATTTAATTAAAAAAAACAAAACATAAAGTTTGTGCACGGGAAAAGTTATCCTAACGCCGTAGTACTTTTCCGTATGCATGCGGATACTGAAAAAGTGGCATTTCTATCCTCCTCACTCGCATGGAGCATTGGAGCGTTCGTTCTGAATAAAATAAAGCACTCTGTTTTTATTTTTCTTTTAAACATTTACAATAATTTTATATTTTGATTAATCTGACATCAATTTTTATATATAAAAAAATATTATGCAAGAATCAGTTATCCTTTTTCTTTTGTTGGAAAGCATCAGTTATCCTACTCCTAGTTAAATAAAAGTAGTTCAAGTTAAAAAAAAGGGGAAAACCAAACTTTTTTCCATAGTTAGTAGTAAAAGTCTTCTCTTCTGAGTCACTCCACATGGCTTTGATGCAGATTAGTCACTAACCACTCTCACTCACGCAGATTGGGACAGTAGACCCGTGATTTCTTGATCCACTCCTCTATACTATAGGGCATCTTTCCGTTGCTTAAACCTTACTTTCCTTTCGCAAGTTACGGGTCCAAAGCCGCAAATCACTCTATTACCCACTGCACTCTCTCTACCATTCAGAAAAAAACAACAAATTAACAATGTAAAAATTGCACATCATTTTCTATCACCGAACTGATTTCGATCCTGTTAAACGAAGGATTTGAATGGATTCCCGATATCTTCTCTTGTTTTCTTTCATGTTATCAGTGAAAAATACAAAAAAAAAATTATATTGATTTTAGTAAAAAATACAAATAATACTTATAGTAAAAAAATCAAAATTTAAATCTTACAAGAAAGAGAAACTTCTAGTTACTAATTTTAATCACAACTTTATGCGAAAGTTAGTTCTACAGATGTACATAAGATAATAAAGATACCCTGGTCTTCCGAAAGTAAAAAAAAAACTTTATTTTAATGTATAATATTATTATCATTTATCTATTATACTATAGTAAACTACCACATAATATACTTTTTAAAATTTAAATTTAAAATCGATTTCGATAACGGATATTAGTATGAAAAGTAGAAATATTTCATGAAAAATATTTTTACATTATGAACATAAAAGGTAATAAATTATTTTTAATATTTTTTTTTCATTTTTAGTATTTTTATAGTGTTACCGAAATCAATCAATTGACTCTCAATTTAAAATTAATAATCAGCTCTAGAATGTGGATTCCGAAATCGGAATAGTTATTTTTTTTTAATCACATGTATCCTCCACGGGAGGCAATCCTGTTCGAGCCGGGAACATCCACATCATGGTGGGGCTAGCTCTCCCAACGGAAATTTTTTTCACCCACAAAACTCGAACCCGAGATGTTGCTTAAGGGAATCAAGCGTGTATCAATTGAATCAACCCCGTTGTTCGGAATAGTACTTTTAACGGACAAATAAATTAAGAAGTAATTATTAATTAATTTATGTGAAATGTTTTAAAGGAAGAAAATAAGCGTCATAGCATGCATAAGGGAAGGGACAAGACAATATAATCCTCAGCTGAAGGAGAGCACGGAGGATGCAGAAAGCAGAGGTTTGTGTCGGGTAAAATATGGAACCACGCGTACCAAGTACAGATTCGTTGCGGTCAGTGGATCAAGGGTGTCAGGAAACAAAACCGTCGACCCACTGTGGAGTAGACATGTGCGTCGTACGTACACAGGAAGAGTGGATCGTTTCCACAACATGCTGGTGTGCGCGTGATGCTCGGGGTAGCTGAACCACAGTCAGTGGCCTAGAACGGCGAGACTAACCTTGGCCGTTTTTACCGTTTGGTGTACCAGAGGAGAAGATCACTAGAATCTTGATCGGACGGTTGGGAAAGCTTAAGGTTGTTTCACTTTCCAATCTCTGTTCCATTTCATTCATCGTCATGGCCAGTTGGTTGAATTCAATCGATAAAACCAAACATCATCAATGCTCTATAATAAATTTTTAATATCATTGACATTTATGATTTATATTGCATTTGAAAATTTATTCAAACTTTTACTTTTATTTGGTTTAAGGAGGGAAATAGGGAAGAGGAAAATAAGAAAGAGAGAGATAAAAAAGAGAGAAATAGTAGAGAAATAGAGTAGAAATAGAGGTTGTTTGGTATTAGAGAAATATGAGAGAGATAGAGGAGAAATTAATTATGATAATTGTTTGGTTGTGAAAAAATGAGAGAGATCTATAAGAAGATAAAAAGACAAAACTACCCTTAAATCAATTTTGTTGATTTTAATCGATTTTATCCCTTTTAATTGATTTGTAATCGATTTTGAAAGGGTAAAATCGACTTTAACCAATCAATCCCTTTCTCACTCTCTATTTCTCTGCTGGATAAGGAAGAATTATTTTTGTGTGGACCCCACAACTGTTACACACTCAAACTCTCTCCCTGTATCAATACCAAACGTGATGGTAGTCTACTTTCTCTGTTAACTCTCTCTCCCCATATACTCTCTCTTCGGCGTTTCTGTCTTAACAAACAAAGGGTTACTCTTGTTTTTTTGGTCGCAAATAAGAGTGGAAGTAGACCGAGGTGAATTAGGCTTTACATGGTTTAAGTCTGGCCTGCATTATATTTTTATGGCTCAAGCTTGGTCCGTTACCTGTCATATTATATGTCATCTTTTAGGCTTGGTCTGTCCTGTTTCAAAGCCTGGTTTGACATATTAGCCCGTTAAAAGCCCTTTTCATATTGTGACCATTAAATAGATAAATAAATATATCTCTAAATAGGTCGGCCCTTTTCATATTGTGACCATTAAATAGATAAATAAATATATCTCTAAATAGGCCAGTGCGCTTACAAACTAATAGACTTACTTTTTTATAATGTAAATATATTACTAACGAATACGTTTAGATATGACAATTGTACGTTGAGATATTCTGTTTAGATATAGTTTAGATATATTAGTTGATATATTCTCTCGTTCTCTATTGTATAGTTTCCTAATTAGTTAGCTATTGTATAGTTTCCTTAGTTAGATTGATCCTAATCCCAAAACTATATATAGGGATTGATTTTGTTATATATGTGTATATATAATTGTTGTATTCATCAACAATCAATCAGAATATTATTCAAATTCTAAGTACAATAAGTCTATCTCTAAATAGACCAAACAGAAGAATTTAAAAAATTATATATTATTATACTATTTATTATATAAAACATTTATATGTTTATTAAAAATAATATTATTTATAATAGGCTAGTATGTCAAGCCTAATAGGCTTTTTAAAAAGCCTAAGTCTGGCCTATTTAATTCAAAATGTTTTTTTAAAAGCCTAAATCTAACATTTTTATTAATCCAGTCGAGCCAAACTAAGTCTTAAGTAATGACTCCCGACGAGCGATCTGACCTATTTTCACCCATAGTCAAAAATCATCAAATGATGAGGCTCACTTCTGGGCCACAATGATCACTAGACTGTGAACACCTAGTTATGCGTAATCTTTCATTGAGAAACAAATCTTACTAAAAAGTGTTTTAATAACAATACTTAAGGTTGACAAAAAAATAACAATACTTAAGGAAACAAAATATTAAAAAAAATTATTAACACATTTACAATATTTGATAATACTAGTTCTTTTTAAATAATGGAAAAATAGTATATAAACACCCTTAACTTTTACCCTTTTACAAATAGGCATTATGAACTTTTATTTTATCCTAATTTATCCTTAAACTTTCATCATTGTTGTCATATGTCATTTCATTAGCATGAAGTTAAAAAATTAACAAATATAATCTCAACCCTTCAAAATTATGTTTAAGAAATTAAAATTATATAAAATAAAGTTTCAAAAATTAAAAAAAAATAGGGAAAAAACTCTAAATTAAAAGAATACATGGTCATATTTTACTTTTAAAATTTTAAATATGCATGAAATTTAACATAATTCAAGAATAAAAAAAATGTAATTTTTACTCTTTTATGTCTTTTTAATATTTGAAACACACAAACTTAAATGGACCTATTGTAATAATGATAAGAGTTTAAGGGTTAATTAGGACAAATTAAAAGTCCATTGTGCCTATTTACAAAAGGACAAAAGTTCAAGGTGATTTTACTCTTTCCCTTAAATAATCACCATGTATTGGTCTTGGTGGATTGAATTTGGGTCCCTTTAAGTTCAGGTATTTAAATCCATATGATGAATATGAAAAAGAATACTACCATCTATTAATATATTATTATGTTATTTAATGAACCTGATATCTTATCTATTATTGATTTTAATAAATGATGTGATAGGTCATTGAATAATAAATGTAAAATTATTTTTCATTCATTTTAAAATGTTTTTTAAACTAAATAAGAGTTTAATTTTGAGTTACAAAACTTACATATATAAGTAGGGGTGGAAGTAGGTCGAGACAAACTAGGCTTTGCAGGCCCAAACCTGACCTATATTATACTTTTGTGACTCAAGCTAGTCTTGTCTGTTATCTATCATAGGCCATTTTTTAGGTCCGGTCTGGCTGTTTCAAAACCTGATTTGGCCTATTAGCCTGTTTAAAAGTCTATTTCATATTATGACATTTAAATAGGCCAATAAATCTATCTTTAAATAGGCTAGTGCGTTTACAAACTAATAGACTTATTTTTTTATAATGTAAATGTTTCACCAACATATACTGAGCTTTAAATAGGCCAATAAACCCATCTCTAAATAGACCAACATGAGAAATAAAAAAATTATATATTATTTATTATATATAATATATTTATTTGTTTATTAAAATAATATTATTTATAAATAATAGGCTATCTGCCAAGTCTTATAGGCTTTTTAAAAAGTCTAAGCCTGATATATTTAGTTAAAAAAGTTTTTCAAAAGCCTAGGTCTGACCTTAATATATATTAAACGAGCCAAGTTAAACCAGGTCTTAAGAAGGTTGAGCGGTAGGCCTCTAACGAGCGGTCTAACCTATTTTCACCCCTACCTAGAAGTAAGCTTAAAAGATATTTTTGTGTGTTTGTTTATTTAAGGGGGAAGAACGTTATTTCATACAACCCAAGGAACTAAATATAAAACATAAATGTTATTTGTACAATAAATTCCACACAAATACTAATACACCAAAGAGATAAAAAAAGAAAAATAGGAGAAATATGTGTGAGATGTGATAGTTAATGTAATAAAGAGATAAAATATTGCATATATGAATTTTCATATAATTTTGTATAAATTTTATAATTTTATATAAATTTAAGTTTAGATATTGCAATCAATATACATGATAAAAATTTAGAGCAACGAGCAATACAATGGTTATTCATGATTTTACTCCATGTGATATTTAATTTGTTGCGTAACTACTATGGATCTCGATCTTCTCTTGCGTTTTTTTACCTCTCTAGCAAACATTATTTGTCAAGAGATACAGAAGAAAGAATAGAGAAATGAATTGATTCTCATTGAATTGAAAAAGAGCTCAAAAAGAGCTTATATACAGAAGGAGAATGCGGGAAAGGAAAATAAACTGAAAAATAAACAGACTAACCAACTAACAGAAAAACTGAAACAGAAAACTGATACAAACAGAATTAACTACTCAGAGAATTAATAACATCTCAGTTAACACCCCCTCAAGCTGGAATAGATATCTAACATTCCAAGCTTGGAAACATTGAGATCAAACAGAGTTGGACTGAGAGGTTTGGTGAGAACATCGGCAAGCTGATGCTGGTTGGATATAAGCAGGAGGTGAATGAGACCAAGCTAAACCTTTTCCCTAACAATGTGACAGTCAAGTTCTATATGTTTTGTTCGCTCATGAAACACAGGATTGGAACCAATGTGTAAAGCTGACTGATTATCACAGTAAAGGGAAATGGCAGAAGAATGATCAATACCAAAATCGGTCAGTAAGTATGAACGCCATTGTGCTTCACAAGTGGTTTGTGCAAGGGCCCTGTACTCTGCTTCTGCAGATGATTTGGAGATTGTGGCTTGCTTTTTGCTTTTCCATGAAATCAAGGCAGGTCCAAGAAAGAAAGAGAAACCAGTTACTGATCTTCTAGTGTCAGCACATGAAGCCCAATCAGAATCAGAGAAACCTTTGAGAAGTAAATCTGATGATGAGGGGAAGAATATGCCTTTGCCAGGAGCATTTTTGACATATTTGAGTATACGAAAGGCTGCTTGAAGGTGAGCATCAGTTGGTTTGTCCATAAATTGACTGAGATGGCCAACAGAAAAAGACAAGTCTGGTCTAGTATTGGTCAGGTATATCAACCATCCCAATAACCTTCTATATACAGTAGGATCATGAAGAGGAGCACCAAGATCTTTGTGAAGTTTGAGAGCATGATCCATTGGAGTTTTGCATGGTTTAGTGCCTAAGAGTCCAGTGTCCTTCAATAAATCCAAAGCATATTTCTTTTGGAATAGGGCAATACCTGATTTTGATCTAGCAACCTCTAGGCCAAGGAAATACTTCACATTGCCTAGATCTTTAATGATGAATTTGTGATCCAGTAAAGCTTTGGTGGAGTCAATTTCAGTAATATCATTTCCTGTCAACAATAAATCATCAACATATACTAGAATGGCTGTATAAGACTCACCAATTTGTTTAACAAAAAGGGAGTAATCTGCTTTGGATTGTCTGTATCCAAAATTAAGCAAAACTGTGGTTAATTTGGCATTCCACTGTCGACTGGCCTGCTTGAGTCCATATAGAGATTTCACCAATTTACAAACATGATCAGATTGATGGGGAGGAAGAGTGAGACCAGAGGGAGGAAGCATATACACCTCTTCATTGAGATCACCATGAAGGAAGGCTGTGTTGACATCCAACTGTTGAAGATGCCAATTTCTGGCTGAAGCAATGGCCAGAAGAGTTCTGACAGTGGTCATTTTGACTACTGGACTGAAGGTTTCCAAATAATCTAGGCCTTCTGTTTGAGTATAGCCTTTGGCTACCAAACGAGCTTTTGTGTCTTTCAACTGTGCCATCAGAGTGGTATTTCAGTTTAAATATCCATTTGCAGCCTACTGCAGGCTTTCCTTGAGGTAACTTGGTGATAGTCCAAGTATTATTCTTGGCCAAAGCATGTAGTTCCTGTTGAATGGCATCCCTCCAAGCAGTATGCTTAATGGCTTCAGAATAAGTTGATGGTTCTTAGATGGCAGTGAGGGAGAAGGTATATGTTTTGTGAGAAGGAGAGAGTTGAGAATGAGAAATGAAATTGTGAATAGGATAAGGTGTTGATGGTTTGGTGTTTGAAGTGGTGGAAAGAACATTGTGGTGATAATCTGTAAGGTAGGAAGGTAATTTCTTGGGTCTGTTTGATCTTCTAATGTGTGTGTGAAGGGGTGGTCTATCTGGGCTGTTGGAGGTGTTTGAGATAGGAGAAGGTTGGCATAGGGTAGTTGCTGAAGGAGAAGGTGAAGGTATTTGTGTGACAGGTGGAAGAGGATCAATGGAGGAAGGGTATGTTTGTGGTAAAGGTAAAGGGATGGATAAGGTAATAGGGTGATCTGTGTTGTTGATGTCTCTGGTGACAAAGGGAAAATGATGTTCATAAAAATCAACATGTCTGCTGAGAAAGATTTCTTTGGAATTAAGATTGTACAGAATGTAGCCTTTGACACAAGGTTTGAAACCCAGAAAGATGCATCTTCTACTTCTGGGATCAAATTTCTTTCTTCCTGCAACAAGAGAAGTTGCATATGCAAGACACCCAAAAACTTTCAAATCAGTAAGGTTAGGAAGAGAACCGTGAAGAATCTGATATGGACTCTTATTTGAAGTAGAGGAGCCAGGTTGCCTATTGATGAGGTATACAGCATGAGAAACAGCATAGGTCCAGAAACTCTTGGGAAGTTTTGATTGAAAGACAAGGGCTCTTGCCACAGTCATGATGTGTTGATGCTTCCTTTCTACAATGCCATTCTGTTGTGGGGTCTCAACACAGGATGTGTGGTGTAAAATACCCTTTTCATGATAGAAATTCTGAAGATTAAATTTAGGTCCATTGTCAGACCTTAGGCACTTAATTTTCTTGGTAAATTGAGTCTTAACCATAGCTGCAAAGGATTGTAACAGGTTAGCAACCTCAGACTTCTGTTTCATAAAGTAAACCCAAGTGTTTCTTGAATGATCGTCTACAATAGTCAAAAAATATCTTTGTCCAAACATAGATGGAGGTGAAGTAGGGCCCCAAATATCAACATGAATCAATTCAAACAAATCAGTAGAATGAGTTGCACTGTGAGAAAAAGGTAATCTTTTCTGTTTTGCCAAATGGCATATGTCACAAGGATTCATAGTTTGCTTACAAGTAATGAAAGGAAAATTTTTCTGCATAACAGCTAATTTCTCATGGGACAAATGCCCTAATCTGGCATGCCAGAGATTGTTGTCATATGAATGAAAAGTATTTACAGAATGAACATGAAATCGAGCAACAGGATTCTTGTCCAGAATGTATAAGCCCATCTCCAATCTAGCTGCACCAATCATCTTCATAGATTGGATGTCCTGGACATTACAAAAATTGTCAGAAAAAATCAGTTTGCAGTCTAGCTGATTGATGATCCTTGAAACAGAAATGAGATTGAAACTGAAGTTGGGAATGTATAACACATCTGTGATGTAAAACTCATTAGAGAAAAATATGGAGCCAGATAGGTTGGTGGTAACACAGCTGCCATTAGGCATATTGATCCGAATGGGTTTAATTTTCTTTAAGCATTGGAAAAACTTGAGAGAATGACACACATGGTCTGTTGCTCCTGTATCAAGAATCCAAAAATTGGACTTCTCACTATTAGAAAAGCTGCAAATCATACCTGAAGGTGGTATTCCTGTGGGAGCATTAGAAGTTGTAATCTGATTTGCAGTGTGAGTATCTCCTCCTTGATTCAAACTCAACATAGCCAGCAGGCCTTGATGTTGTTCAGGAGTGAAACTCAAAGTTCTATCATCATCTTTGTCTTTCTTTGACACATAGCTTGTGCTGTCATCAAAATTATCATCAACTTCTTCATTGTAACAATTATTAGCAGAAGCTCCTTAACTGTAATTAGGGGGATAGCCATATTTCTTGTAACAAGTGTCCACAGTATGTCCTACTTTGTTGCAGTAGGAGCAAATCTTATTACCAGTGCGTCTTCCACTACTGAAACGACCACTTCTTCCTCCTCTTGAGCCAAATCTGCCTCTTCCTCTAGAAGCACCATTATTCACAGTAGCAAGAATTTTTCCTTCATCCACAGTACAGTTGAATTGTCTCTCTTGTTGAATGAGAAGATAAAATGCTTTACTAATATCTGGTAAAGGTTCCATTAGCATAATATTGGATCTCACAGCTGAATATTGATCATTGAGGCCTTTCAAAAAACGGATGACATAATCGTTCTCCCTATATCCTTTCACAGTGGGTAAAAGATCACAAGAACATTTGATATCACAAGAACAAGATGGCATAGGTCTGAAATTTTCTAACTCTTGCCATAATTTCTTTAACTTTGTATAGTAAACAGTAATAGAGGAATCACCTTGCTTCAGCATATAAATCTCTTCTTGAAGATCACTAATTCTGAAAACATCTCCCTGATAATATCTCTTCTTGAGATCTATCCATACATCGCGAGCAGCATCAATCCAGAGGATACTCTCTGTAATTTCCGGTTCCAAAGAATGAATTAACCATGACAGCACCATTGTATTGCATCTATCCCAAGCTTTGAACATAGAATCGGTTGTTGAAGGCTTAGACAAGCTTCCATCGATGAATTGTTCTTTGTTCTTTGATTTGAGAGCCATGAACATGGCTCTTGACCAAGAATGGTAGTTTTCTCCATTGAGGCAAACAGAAACAAGGTTTGATCCTGGACTTTCATTAGCATGCATGAAGTAAGGGCTACTTGGATCTAAATTGGAATTTGCCATTTCTCAAGAAATACGACTATGAACAAGAATGAATTGAGAATCAGAACAGAGAATGAAGATTGCGCAGCAAAGCTCTTGATACCATGTCAAGAGATACAGAAGAAAGAATAGAGAAATGAATTGATTCTCATTGAATTGAAAAAGAGCTCAAAAAGAGCTTATATACAGAAGGAGAATGCGGGAAAGGAAAATAAACTGAAAATAAACAGACTAACCAACTAACAGAAAAACTGAAACAGAAAACTGATACAAACAGAATTAACTACTCAGAGAATTAATAACATCTCAGTTAACATTATTTATGGAATTATTATGTAATTAAAATGCATAGCTAATCCTTAGCTATTTCGTAGCTAAACTTTGCTGTAGTCCATAAAGAATCCCTACACAATTATTATCTAATATGCTGTTATTAATTCTTTATTTTAAAAAATAAATAATATGTTTTAATTTATTGTTTAATATATATTATTTAAAAATATGTATTTAATTAAGTGTATCATAAATATGATTAATGTAAATGTGAACTCTTATTAAAAGAAACTAATGTTTTATCTAATGTGAAACACATATATACAGGATAAGCAACATCATCTTCGCACGGCTCATATTATTTTGGTCACGATATATAATAGGATATTCAAAGTTCAAATTCAAGCTAACTTGCCAATTCATCTAACCTCAAATGCCATGCTTCAAATCACTCTCCGAACCAGCTGGGGCTCTATCATATTCACATCTTCGAGTTCGACATTTCGAGGTGTGATGCATAATCCATGGAATCAATTCTTATTTATTGCATTTGCATTTCTATTATTTTACGAGGAATTAATTCTTCGCTATTGTATTTCATCTAACAGATTACATGTAACGAACAATACAGGTGGTATATATACCGTATATGAATATTTATTTAGTATGCGCAAATGTGAATGCTGAATAATGCACGCAAGTGGCACAAGCTGCCATTATAAATAAATACGTCAGAATGTGCATGCATGAATACTGTGGTAAGCTTCTGCTGGAGTCGTGGTCATGACGAATGTCACCAGCCTAATAATTAATTGATGTTATGGAGTCAATTAATAGATATCGTGTCAAAGCTCTCAAAATCAAATTACCTACTACTCATAATAGTACTAGTACTATATAAAAATCATTTTGTATCGATAAGAGAAATGGGGTTGACACATTTTTTTATACCCTTTTTTAATACAGACCTATATTTATATGATTTACATAAAATTCATCGAACAATAATAGAAAATACGTTAAGAAATATGTCACTAATTAAATTTGTTACTAACATAGTATTCTGTTATTGAAACATTTATATTGTCATTAATTATGTTTTTTTTAAATTGAATCATTAATTATTCTTGAGTCTTGCTTATATATAACATATTAAGTATTTCCTCCTATTCCTTTTATAAGGCATATATAAAGAAAATTTCCGTGATCCTTTTTATAACCTATATTCTTTAACGGTCAATAAATAATTTACTTTTGTTTTTTTTCCTATAAATCATGCTTAAAATGAAGTTTTGAATTTCTCCTGTTTAAAAAATATTAATTAATTATTCCTTCAATAACATATTAGTTGTCTTTCAAAAACATGCACATATCTTAAAAATTTATTATTAACTATACCATGAAATAACTTTATTTTACTAAAATGCCATTACTACAATAGTTAGATAAGGACTGATTAATAAATTCCTTCACTTCATTTTATTTGATGTGTTTAAACATTTTTTTGTTCCATTTTAGTCATTTTATAATATCAATATAGTACTCTTATTTTTTTTTCAAATCTTTTCTTATTAATTAATGTGTATTTATTAAATGATGTACATATGAGAAATAAGGGGTGTAGTAGGATTTTTTTTTATAAAATTTTAATATCAATGAAATTTTTAATTCTTGTGTCACAACTTTAAATGTCAAATAAAATGGGTATGAGGAAATACTATATAATACTCTCCCTTATCCTTTATATAGAAAGGACCACTTTTTAAAGTTTATTTTGTTCCTTTTTATAATTACGTTCCCTTTAATTGTCTGTTGGATAACTAAGGGAGTTTTTGTAAAAAAAATAAAATAATACAAAGAGATTATAATGTAAAAAGGACCAAAATAAACTTTAAAAAAGACCATCTCTCTCTTAAAGTTGCCCCTCTCTCTCAATAAATCATAAATATATTATAAACAACTAGGTGAAAAGAGATTATAATGAGTCTATTTTAAGGGTGGTTTTAGAAAACTAATACAATTTTTTTACAAATTCAATACTACTAACAAAATCAAATTCCTAATCATTGTGAATTAGTCAAGAGGGTCATGTAAAAAGGATTACATAGAGTAAATATATAGATTAAGACACCAATAAATAAGGGCATATATTATTGAAAAATAGTTAACACCTTTTTTATATTTCAAAGTATTCAATAATTTGAAACAAATTAAAACTCTCAAACTCAAAGTATTCGATATTTTTGAAAATAAATATATTAACTTTTTCATTTAATACCTTTTTTTTTATACATTCTTGTTTTCGTACACTCCATTTTTACAACTCGTCCTATATCGTTATTGTTTTTTTTTTCTATTTTTTTTATCATATTATCTATTACATTTTTAATATATTTTCTCTCCTTTTAATTTTTTTATCTCTCATTCCTACACTTTAAAATAATATATTAGTAACTTTTTTCCTTTCTTTAATTATATAGTAATTGAAGGATTTATAGTAAAAAAAGAGGGGGATCGGAGGATCCAACATTCCTCGCGCCCAATCCATGTCATGCGTATTTTATAGTTAATTATTTGAGTTCTTTATTTTCTATTGGGCTAACAAGCTGAATAAGCTATAGTAATTAACTACTAGACTAGAAGTAGAACTCTTGTATCGCGCGACTGAAAGCATGGATCTAACTTTTGAAATTTGACAACATGAAAGAACGCATGCATCTTTACATAATCATCTCATTAAATAATTAATTAATGCATGTTGCTTATCTAGTGATAAATAATGAGTTTGATTATCATCTTACCTTACGCATGTTTAAACTTGTCCGAAAACCACGACAAAAACAAAAGGTTCAGCGATAATTAAGGACTAACACATGTAAGCAAGCTTGAGAGATATCTTCTTGGAGATTATAGATTTTGTGTTACGCTAATTGGCTCTTACTCTTCAATTCGTTTCTAGCCTAAACTAAACCAAGCCTAAAGCCAGGAAAGCACCGTCTTCGGCCGCCAAAATAAAAAAGGTCCCTAAAATTATTTTATATATTATACTAATAATACTTTTAAGGAAATAAAAAATAATTGTCTAATAAACGATTTATAAACAGTAAATAATATTTTTTCTTAAAAATATCTCCATTTTATTATGATTTTCTTTCTTTCTATAAATATATTACATTAATTACATATTAATTTTGTCTCTTCCATTGAATAATAACAAATTCTATCTTCAATCAACTATCTTTATATTACATATATTTGAGACATCACTCCGGATCTCTCTCCTTAATATCAATCAATGTGTCATCATTTATTTCATAAAACGGAGAGTTTCATGGCGTGTGTAATACACCCTATTTCATATGAATATTGTTTCTTTCATATATATATATAAGTGATATGCATTTTTTTTTCTAAAAAAAAAGCTCCTATAATTTCTCATTTTCATATTTCTCCCCCGATTTCTATTTCCCTTAATTAAATATAAGTTCTAAAAAAGATGTAATTTGTCTCTTACAATCTCTGGAAAATTTTATTTATTTTCTTCCTTTAATTCTCACTTCATATTCTCGACCGATTACTAATTGAACGAATCTGTTAGAATTTGTAAAAATCAATAAATATATATAATTTATCTCTCACAATATAATCTCTATATAGATTCATATTTTTTTCTTGGCAAATTAATATTTAATTTTGAATGTCATCTTATCATCTCTAAATAAAGAAAAATCATTAATAGAATAATAATGTAAAAAGAAACTAAGGAAAAGTTAAAACTTAATTTTGTTTGAAAGAACATAGATAACTGTGAAAGAATTATAAAGAGGTAATAATAAACTCTCTATATTATAATTTTGAGACATTACCTTGGAGAGTGAGACACCCATGAACTATACTCACCTCTCAATCATTTTTAGTATTCTCTCTCTTCTCTCATTTGATGATGAATTTCACACACTTATTGTGAGAGTGAGACTCTCCTCAATCCTTAATGCAAAACTTCTCTTTCTTCCTAATTAAATTTTTAAATACTAATAAATGTTAATCCTGAATTTAGAAGTTTATCAAGATTCAAAATCTTATCACATTATTTTTTATTTTAGTCTTTATTTTTAATATAAATCTTTGTTTTTATCATCATGATTTTAATTCATTTAATTATATCTTATTATCAAATAATAATGTAAATTAGACATCGATAATAAAAATTAGGTTAAATTAATCAATAGGTCCCTATAGTTTTATTAAATTTTTAATTAGGTCCCTGTAGTTTAAAATGATTCAAAATAGTCCTTATAATTCTAAATTTTTTTAATTAAATCCCTGAACACTAACACCGTTTAAGTTCCGTTAAATCTTACTGACATGGCTTTTTATAAAGAGATGACATGTCATTTTTTTATGTGTATATTGACATAAAAATGAATGTTATGGAAAGTGGCAACAAAGCTAGTAAGTTATATATTCAAGGTCTAAAGTTTCTAATGAAGAACCCTTCAGTCTTTGGAATTTTCATCAACAGAATAAGTTATCTATGCAGACACAACCAAGCTGCATATTAGGCAGTAAAGTTGTAATGTTTTCCCTTAGTGCTGAGTTGTGACTTGTGAGCAATGTTTTCCTTTGTATTCCTACCTTTCTAATAGAAAAAAATTTAATGGAGCTTAACGCGGTTAGTATCTAGGGATTTAATTAAAATATATTTAGAACTATAAGGACTATTTTGAATCATTTTAAACTACAGGGACCTAATTAAAAATTTAATGAAACTATAGGGACCTACTGATTAATTTAACCTAAAAATTAATCTACTATTATAATTTAAAATTAAATCATTATTAAAAATTATTCTAGTTTTAATTTTTTTAATTTTAAAAATATTAATTTATTATACATTTATTTTTAGTTAAAAAAAACACATCTTTAACCACCTATTACGTGGATTAATATACTAATACTATATAGTATATGAAATATTTTTTGGGGGAGAATTAATATTTAATAATAAAATATTTTATGTATGATCTATATTACTCATAAAAAGATTGATTTGATTTCCCATTTTCTCATAATCCCAAAATCCACATTAATGTTGTTTAATTTCTCACTTCATATTATGACAATATTGTGCAGATATACACTAAAAAAACTACACCTCCAGGTTCTCTCTGATGCTTTGTTTGGTGTAATTAGGGAAATAGAGAGAAGAGAAATGAAAAGAAAATAAGTGGGAAGGAGAGAAATAAGGAAGAGAAATAGGTGTGAAATGGAAGAGAAATATATTTTTAAGTTGTTTGGTATGGGAGAAATGTGTGTGAAATAAAAGAAAAAAAACTGAAATCGGTTTTTCAAAAAAAAAAAAATTATTGACCCATAATCGATTATGGAACAATAAAAATCGATTTTTTATGACAGTAGGTAACATTTGGGACAAAAAAAATCGATTATCTGTAGATGAAAAATCAATTTTTTTTTATGTGGTCAGGTTCACTTCTCTCCTTTTCACGGCAGATTAGTGAAGAAAATATAAATGAGTGGATCAGATCCACTCATTTCTTCCCACTTCAACTCACACCAAATAGACACAGGGTGGGAGAATTTCTCTCCACTTCTCTCCTCTCACCTCCATTTCTACGGCACCAAACCAAGGCTGAAATTTGTCATCTTTTGCAAATGTTTAGTACTACCTATCGATCCTATCTATAAGAACCTATCGAAAAGTTGCTCTTGGAGTGTGTTTGGTAAAACTAGCTGAAAGCTGAAAAGCTCGCTGAAAGCTTAAAGTTAGCTGAAAACTGAAAAACAATTGAATGTGTTTGGTAAAACTAGCTGAAAATGGTAAAATGACATATAAGGACAACATTAATTATTAAACAATGATAAGTGGGGTGGTTGAGGGCTAAATTTGTAATTAATTTTCAGCTAGTAGCTGAAATTGGAGCTTTTTTAAAAATGCTACCCTAAGTACCTTTTCAAGAAAAGCTAGTATAAGTAACCAAAAAAGCTACCTTACCAAACACAGATGAAATAGTTTCAGCTACTAATTTCAGCTTTCAGCTAGCTGAAATGGCTTACCAAACACACTCATGGCCCTTATTATAAGAACCTTTTCAAATTGTCCTTAACAATAATTATTTTTTGATAAAAATACCCCATTCGTGGAGGTAGGTGGATAATTAATGAATAGAGAAAGAATGAGACATGGAAGTGATTAAATAGAAAGATGAAGATAATGGGTCTCAATAAATTCAAGGGTAATTATGTTAAGAAGATGCACATTCATTACAAATTTATTGTGATCAACTAAATTAACCAACTTCCTTAATCCTTGTGAAGTGGTTAAAATGTTCTTATAACTAGGACCAGAAGTAATAATGTTTATGATTTTGATTTTTATGAGGGTGTGACTATTCTTTTTTGAAAAATGTCTGGTATTTATCCTTCGTTCACGAGTTATCCGAGTTTTTTTAATATTACATGTTATACATCGTGTACTTGATTTGGAACTTATATAGTTTTTTTATAGCGGTGTCAATCTTATTATGATAATAGTACGTAGATATACACAAATAAAAATATTCTCATATTTGAAAGTGCTCGTCTTTTGCAAATGTTTGGTTCTGTTCTTTTGAGAGTGTGTTTGTATTTTATAGTGGGTCTATTTTCTTGGTAATGTTCAACATTTATCCTTCATTTGTCGAGTTACCTTACTTTATTTTTTCTAATACATGTCATAATTGTTGTCCTTGATTTAAAACATGAATAGTTTATTCGAGTAGTAATAATTTTTTTCTTTTTAATTGTTTCACAATTTTGTTAACATAGCTAATAAATAACAAATAAAAAATAATAAAAATGTGTAATTATTTTGAATTATAAGTTAAATTTTCTACATAATTATATCATAGTGTTATAATAAGAATTTTTAAATTAATTTTTTTATAAGTTTTATTCATATTTTTTTTAAAATTAATAATCATGTGTATTGCACGAGTTAATACGCATGCTATTTGATCTTTATATTCTTCAATTTTATGATTTAAAAATTGTCTATTTAATTCTCTTACTTTGTACTTTTTAGTTAGATATACTATACATAATATCTTTTTCTATTTAATTTATTAATTTATTTTTTACGTATGTTTATGCTATAGATATTTATACAGGCTATTTAAATAAAGTGGTAAAGTACTTAATTTTTTTTTGTCAGCACTGGACTACTGTAGAGTTTAGGCCGTCTATTATTGTGCTCACACAAGAAATGGGCTTGGGTTACATTGGTCTATTTGTCTGTTTCCCCAGCCCAGCCCGAGTTTGCAATGACCAAAAGCACTAAATCAGAACGGGATTTAGACAAAAAAAAAAAAGAGCACTGGATGATCCACATCCCATCAAATCCTAATCTGAACGCCCAATCCAAACTCTAGTTCAACCAGCACGATGATAAAATGTCCTTATATCTTCGACCAAAAAAAAAAAGGTCCCTATATGTTATATCCCACTGACACCTAGCTTCTCCTTAATTATTATTTTTAAAAGTATTAAAACCTTATTGTTAACTCAATCAACTTAGCTTATTATTTTATTTTTATTATTGCTACTAAGACAGATCTTCATGCATGGAGTAATGATAACAACGATTAACAAATTAACGGTTGCAGACAAAAGAAGGAAGGATGTAGTGGCCCAAGCAAAAGCGGGAACAAGCATGTTGTTTGTCTGAATTGAAAAAGTTGGAAAATATTTGCTTATTATTATTGAGAATGTGTTTGATTCAAGAAATGATGATGATATTAGTATCCCTCACAAGTCACTACAGTCCACACCCTTCAAATCCCTGCCTTCCTGCTGTTTGATGAATGATCACATCATCACCAATGCCAATGGCTTCCCTCTCCCTAATTCAACACATTCTCTCTCCTCCCAATCTCACTCTCCTCTTCCCTCACTCTCATTCTCAATGTAGAGTTGCTCTGAATCTGAACAAGAGCAGCTCCACAATTCGTTCAACGACGAAGACCTTGGCTACTAGGAAAGAGAGTGGCGTTGAGACTGAAACTGCGGTGGTTGAGAAGCCTCAGTTAGGAGGTCGCTTCCAAGTTTCCAGGGGCTACCCTTCGCCCTTTGGTGCCACCTTTAGAGATGGTGGGGTCAATTTCGCCATTTACTCTCTCAATGCACTCTCCGCCACTCTCTGCTTGTTTACTCTTTCTGACTTTCAGGATGTGAGTTACTTCATTACTCTCTTCTTTTCATTTTTATTTCACTGGAAATTCGAATTCTTTGTTGGAATGAATTTTATAAATTTACATATTCTGAAAACATTTTTTTTTCACTAGGCTTAATAATTTCAGTTCCATTTGTTGCAGAATCAAGTGACAGAGTATATTCCTCTTGATCCATTGATGAATAAGACTGGAGGAGTCTGGCATGTATTCCTAAAAGGAGATTTTACAGATATGCTATATGGATACAAATTTGATGGGAAGTTTTCTCCTCAACAGGGACACTACTATGACTCCTCTCGTATAATATTGGATCCTTATGCAAAAGTTAGTGGCTCTGCACCCTTCTTTTAATTATTTATATATAAATCAACACTAGTGATCAAAGCCCCATCTGTTGTTAATTATTTATTTTTCTTTAAAATATTACATTGCAGTGGACCCTAATAATGTAATACTCATTTGTCTAGGCAGTTATAAGCAGAGGAGAGTTTGGGGCTTTAGGACCTGATGGTAACTGCTGGCCCCAGATGGCTGGCATGGTACCTTCTGATGATGATGAGGTACTTTATTTGTTTCCATGGTTGTTTACTCAAACTTTTCAAAAACTATATTTCACTTTTTTTTCTTGCTGTGAAACTTGTGTAGTATGACTGGGAAGGAGACTTGCCTCTGAACTATCCACAAAAGGATCTTATTATATATGAAATGCATGTGCGAGGGTTCACAAAGCATGAGTCAAGCAAGGCCAAGTTCCCTGGTACATATCTTGGTGTAGTGGAGAAGCTTGACCATTTAAAGGTGAAGTTTCTGATCATTTTCTAAAACAATTTAAAGAATTCCTTGTCACATTTATACCAATGGCTATTATGTGAAAGCAGTCCACTGCTTTTTTAATTTCTATGGTGAAAACCAAATTGTTGATTTTTATATGTTTATCACGTGGATTGAAAAAAAAAAGAACAGGAAAATTACATTACACAGAAGAAGATAATGTGTCCTCTAAAAGGAAGAAATATTAAATCAAATAATAGTGCCTATAAATCTGTCATTGTATCTGTATGAGGGATACTCTTGACAAAAAGCCTTGAATTGAACCAGATGCCAAGATGTTTATTTTGATAATTTGATGCAGTAGAAGGTACAGGATAGAATCTGAATCAAAAAACTTCTAGCATATCTCTGTTGTCAATAATGTTGAATTATCAAATAGATTATACATTTCTGTATCTAATTGTGAGGAAATCCTCAATGGTAGAAGGAAAGACCCATGTGTCTTCATTTAAGGCAAAGGAAAGGCATATTATTTTTTTTATTTCACAGAGACATCACTGTGCATAATAGCAAATGGACTTGATGATGGAGTCGGAGGGAGACTATGGGCTGAGTCATACTGCCATCATTATGTCTGGATGATTGAATCTCCTAACATTGGTGCTTTATGTGATTGTTGGATTTGGAGCAAATTTCTCCTGTACTATAAATTTAAGGTCCATAGTAATGTTCACCATCCATACAATTCTCCCATGCTGTTGGATCCCAAATAATGTTTTTCAAGAACTTGGGATTGCATTATTTGTTTTTCCACTGTATTGTGTTACTGCATAAAGCAGATGTGAATGCATAAGCTGTCAGCTAATCCATAGTCAAACTATCTTCACGTGGCATTATTCATTTTGCAGGAACTAGGAGTAAATTGTATAGAATTAATGCCCTGTCACGAGTTCAATGAGCTTGAGTATTTCAGTTACAATTCTGTACAAGGGGACTATAGGTGAGAGAGACATTTGCCGATGAAATCATTATTATTTTCATCATTGACTTCTGATTATATTGGAATCTTCCAGTCAGATGCTAGTCATAGTTTGCCATTTATTAGAATCTTTGTGGTAGCTTTTAATCCTTGATGCCTTGCATCTTGCAAAGTATTATGTTATGATCTTCATTGCAATCTAATGGCTAAATTTGATCAACTCATGGTCTAATTGGACGGTATTCTATATTTGTCTCTGTACAATTCTTATTTTGACTTCTCTTTAATTTTATCTCAAGTATATGATAATGCTGTATTTTTTTTCTTTCAGGGTCAATTTTTGGGGCTATTCAACCATCAATTACTTTTCACCAATGATCAGATACTCATCTGCTGGTATACAAAACTGCGGCCGTGACGGGATAAAAGAAATTAAGTTCCTGGTTAAAGAGGCACACAAACGAGGGATAGAGGTGACAAGGATTACATATAGTTGTCTTTTGTTTCTTCTTCTGTTTATTTTAAAAAAATAAATTATCCTTTAATTTCTATATCACTGGAGCAGGTTATCATGGATGTCGTTTTCAATCATACAGCTGAAGGGAATGAGAATGGTCCTGTTATTTCTTTCAGAGGTGTTGACAACAGTACCTATTACATGGTAGCACCCAAGGTATTCCTCAATACTTTTATTCTCTGTTTCAGCTAGTTTGTTAGAAATTTGGAGGCCTTGGAGGAACTCAAGTCTCAAAGAAAAGGGTTGGTAAAATAAAAAATAATAAGAAAAGAGTTCTTGGTAAAAATATTTCGAATTTAGGCCCGATTCCAATATTTTGTTTCTTTGTTAAGTTAGTAATTTCTACTTTCCAGCATGACAACAGCTTAGGATCAGTATTAGGTACCATCCAGTGAACCAGAAGTATTTGTCTACTGACACAATAAAACACTGTTTAAAATCTGCATCTTACTTCTTAAGGCTAGTAGTTATTGTGCAGATTGGGCTTTTATGCCTCTATGACTATTCTCAAATTTATTTGTACTTGTAAGTTTTGTTACTTTTATACCATGGATAATGTCAACTAGGCCTGCTTTCATGTTTTTAGGGGGAGTTTTATAACTATTCAGGATGCGGGAACACATTCAATTGCAACCATCCAGTTGTACGGCAATTTATAGTGGACTGCTTAAGGTATGTTTACATGGATTATATGTGGTATGGTTTTATGAAATTTATTTCTCATGGATTTTTTTAGAAATAATTATAAACCTCCCTTTGTATATTATCTCTCTCAATGCTTAATTGAAAAACTTTCTACCCAGTTATTAAAAGATTTGTTGACTTTCATGCCTATGGGCATTTACATGCTTGTATACATACCCACACCATAGGCATACACACGTTTATATAATAAATTTCAGATGAAATGGTACATATGAAACAGTTCCTTAAAGCCACCAGAGTATATATAAGATCTAGATCCCAGATTAATGATTAAGTTATGAGTAGCAAATCACTAATTTACCTTAACAATGCTATGCCTTTTACTCCTTTATAATTTTAATATAATTGTATATTCTTTAAGTTCATTGCACTCTGGTCAGATTTGTTTCAAAGTTAATTTACTAGGGGGTTATTGGCCTTACTATTTTTCTCCCATGCAACAGATATTGGGTAACAGAAATGCATGTGGATGGTTTTCGCTTCGATCTTGCTTCTATTATGACCAGGGGCAGCAGGTTGTATACCATATAGTGTACTGTTACTAAAATTTTGCTGGAGACTGATGCATCTTACTGTCCTTATTTTCCTTTCTTTGTTACCAGTCTCTGGGATGGAGTTAATGTATTTGGTGCTCCAATAGAAGGTGACTTACTGACGACTGGAACCCCTCTAAGCAGCCCACCATTGATTGACTTGATCAGTAACGATCCAATACTTCGCAGAGTGAAGGTTTTTCAACTTAAATAACTTTTTAAAATCATTATGAAGCTTTATTTGGTTTAAGTTTGAGGACATACATTTTATCCCTGTAGAGGTAGTTACACACTTTTTTAATCGTTTTAAAAGTATATTGATGTAACTTACTGAAGGAATCTTTTTCATGGTAATTTCCATGAAATAAGCAGATATCACCAAAATGATAGTGCAAACTTTTTCGTAACCTTCTGTAAGTTAACCAGGGATTGTATGTATAAATCTGTCTTCATATATGGATTTTCTGTTTACCTGGCAGTCAAGGGGTTTAAAGCATTTGATTTAAGTTTTCTGTTGATATATAAATGAGGCTAGGTTTTGTATTTTTATTTGGGCTTGCAACCTGAGAAACATGGATATGACATGATACATTCACATGGATATGGCAAATTCTAAAAATTATAGGACAAGATACAACTGTAATACAACACTTCAAATTGGTATAAAAGTAATATAAAAACACATATCTTAAATCAAATGAGAGAATTGATATTCTAAAAGTTAGAATGAATCATTGTAGACATAATAGAATGTTTCTATTTATCTAATTATAGTGGTATTCCCATCTTAGTTGTTATAGAAGTTTAAAATTAAGAATAAAAAAATATAAAATACAAGGAGAAGTGTTTGTGAAGTGTTTGATAGAAATACATGTCAGAGTCAGACACAATTATGACACGATATGGCTACTATCTCAAAGTGCATGCTTCCTTCCTTGCAACTTGCAAGGTTAGGGTGGT
This sequence comes from Sesbania bispinosa, assembly GCA_026901365.1. Classification (NCBI taxonomy): domain Eukaryota; kingdom Viridiplantae; phylum Streptophyta; class Magnoliopsida; order Fabales; family Fabaceae; genus Sesbania; species Sesbania bispinosa. The sequence continues at coordinate 2,882,376 of QLOH01000020.1, forward strand.
CAGATTATTTTGATTATTCTCTAATTTAAAAAGAAAGATGAATGCTAGCATCTCTGTTGAAAGAAACTAATGGAAGGAAAATTGGTATATGAGCTAACTGGTCACATCTATGGTTTTTTTTTAATGGTTAAATTATGTGATTAATATAAACTGTTTTCAGTGAAACAATGAAAAGATTTGGCATTATTAAGGGGCAGTGGACAATACAAGGAATAAGGATGACTTAAGAGAAAAATATGGGAAACGGCAGAATCCTTATGTTCCTGAAAAAATTCATAAAGTACACCAAACACTTTGGTAAGGAAATGTTTAAAATTTTAAACAATTTAATTTCAATAATTTCATAAATATTCCATTAATCTAAATAGTTGTATATGGATGATTCAACAATATAAGAAGATGGACTAAACTAGGTCATAGAAGTTATTTGAGTGATAGAGCTGTTATTTACAATAGGCACTTTCTGTTAGTGGTTATTACCTCATCTCACCTTTGGAACTTGAATAATTACAAGTAAAAGGTGGCTTTTTAAGGTAGTGTTTCCTTCTAGGTGCTGTTTATTCTCTTGCCTCACCTAAATTGAGGACCTAATGTAAGTAGACAGCTTGACTTGAACTTCCTTTAGTATTTTGATTGGTCATTGTAATCATTATCTGTCTTATAGATTAGTTTTCAGTTTTCACTCATTTGAAAGAGTTAGCTAATATGCTTCCTTAATTTCCTCTTTATAGCTCATAGCTGAAGCCTGGGATGCTGGAGGCCTCTACCAAGTTGGCACTTTCCCTCACTGGGGTATTTGGTCAGAATGGAATGGAAGGTCAGTGCAAATATACAACTTTTGGATCCATAATCCTATTTATTATGCTGTGAAAGGAAATAAGAGGATGAGGTAGCAGAGCTTGAATGGAACTAAAAAATGTGTGTCAGAAAAAGAGAACTTCTTAACTCTACTGAAATATCATAATTGCATGATTTGCATCACATTATCATATCATATATGTCCTGACTAACGTTGTAGCCCATTTACGTGAAATTATACGAATAATTGCATAAGGTTTCTTTTTTATTGAAGATAACCTGGAGTTGTACTTAAATTAGATGAACTTGTTACCACTGGAATGCAGTGCAACTCTGCATGTAATTTATAATTGTCTTCATTATTTCTTTATAGAACTGTAATTTATGATGGGATCTACTAAACTGCATAGCAATGCCATGACTTTTTCAAATGTTCAATCCTGAAGAAAATTGTTGGACTATGGACTTGGCATAAAAGTAGTCAATTAATATGTATGACTAAACTATAATGAATTTTCTCCTTTCCTAGACCAGTCTACAACATGTATAATTAGTAGGACAACTGGACTGGAGGAGACCACATGTGCACATTTAAACAGGATATCCTTGATTTCTTTTATGGAAGCTAAATTGCTGAAAATTTATACCAAATTCTATGGACTGTTTACCTTCAACTAAATGCACTTTTCCCTCTATATACTCCCCTATGCTAGCTCTTTGCTTTCCATATAAATAAATATCTTTAACTAAATGATTGGCTGTTGCATACTCGCCAATTTTCTAAATAACACATGATGTCAAAATTGTATATTATAACGTGCATTTTTGGTGATGGTATGGACTATTTAATGTGCAATTCTTGCATTGTTTCAGTATAGAGACACGGTGCGCCAGTTTATCAAGGGTACAGACGGCTTCGCTGGAGCATTTGCTGAATGCCTTTGTGGGAGTCCTAATTTATATCAGGTTTATTTGTTGTCTCATGTCACACTACAATAGTAGTTCTGTTTGGATATAACCTGCCACATCTGTTCTTATCATTATTGTTGTCAACTTGTCATAATCATTATTGTCTGTATGGTTCCTGTTGTTGATTTCATTTCAACATCCTACTTGGCTGTCTTTGAACTCGCTCAATATATTTTATTCCCAGGCGATTACTATTTATTTCGGCTAAGTTTTAAAGCTTTTGGTCTTCTGTTGCTATCATCTCTTCTAGTTTGTTCTTTTGTGCGGTGGACATTACTCTATATCTTTGGCACAGGGAGGAGGTAGAAAACCGTGGAATAGTGTTAACTTTGTATGTGCTCATGATGGCTTCACTCTAGCTGATTTGGTGACCTATAACAACAAGCATAACTTGCCAAACGGAGAAGACAATAATGATGGAGAAAATCATAATAATAGCTGGAACTGTGGACAGGTAGATGTTTAGAAACCTGCTTCAGAGTTGCATTGAAAGTAATTTTTCCTTCTACTTTTCTTTCCACTACACAGTGGTACTTCATCACAAGATTAGAATGCTTATGGCAATATCTAGACCCCAATATCTGTTATTAATCAAACATACTAGATTCATGTGGATGGTAATGTGAATGTCCAAATTGTTCACAAAGTCATGGATATTCATACTCACTAACACAAAGTTGTCTCATGTGCTCCATTCAGTATAAACATAAATTGGTCTTTGTTAGAATCCTTCTCCAATTGTGTTTCATGTTTCTTCTCTCCTCTTTCTCCTTCAGCTATGCATATCATATATGAGTTAGGCCTTTGAACTGCATTGAGATGAGGTACTCTAATTTCTTATCCATGATCATGTTGTTTTAGGTTGTGTGAGTTTGCTATTATGAAGAGTATGATGTGACTAATGTCTGCTGCAAAGAAAAGTATGATTTTAGATTGTTCACCAGGCATTAGTCTAACCTTGATTGTGCTATGGGTTTTGTTTCTACTTTCTCCTGTATGTGTGTATGTGCGCATGCATGTATTATGCATTTTTGGGCTTAATTAATTATTCTATATTGTGCCACAGAACACTCTCTGAATCCTTAAAATAGTGTTCTCAAAGTATTAGAATCTTAATCTATTTACATTAAAGTTAAATGAGTAAATATGACCTTTGTATTAAATGTTAATTCCATTTGTCAAATAATGCAGGAGGGGGAGTTTGCCAGTGCCTCAGTGAAGAAATTGAGGAAACGACAAATGCGGAATTTGTTTCTGTCTCTCATGGTTTCCCAGGTAAGGCCCAATCAACAGCAGTTATAGTTCTTTTCCAGATTTGTTTGGAACGTAGTTAGTTGGATTTTTAACTATAATGTAGATGTTGTTGGCAGCATGAGTTCTGTACTTCTGTTTACTGACTTTTAGTTTATTTTATCAGGGAGTTCCGATGATATATATGGGAGATGAATACGGACATACAAAGGGGGGGAACAACAATACTTATTGTCATGATAACTATGTGATTCTCTTACCTATTCGAATTATTCAATGCACATCCCACCATTGTTAATTCTTTTAACTTATCGACCTTTTTGCAGCTTAATTATTTCCGATGGGACAAAAAGGAAGAATCCTCATCAGACTTCTTCAGATTTTGCCGCCTTGTGACTAAATTCCGCCAGCAAGTACCTTTTGCTTTTCTTGATGGATTCTTTGATTTTTCTCATATTCTAACTTTGTAATCTTGCAGGGAATGTGAGTCGTTGGGCTTAGATGACTTCCCCACATCAGAGAGGCTGCATTGGCATGGTCATTTTCCTGGAGTGCCAGACTGGTCTGAAACTAGCCGTTTTGTGGCTTTTACCATGGTACAATACTTGTTGCCCATATTCAATGCCACGTGGATAAGAATGCTATTAGGATCTATTTCTTATAATTTCACCTAAAATTTGGAATTAGGACAAAGCAACTCTGTTTCTGGCAAAAGTAGAATGCCTTTCTTGACATAGTATGTGCATGCCTAGCAAGGTTGAGGAATAAATAATCGTTTTGGTGCTGCTGTAGTAAGATTAGCAGAGCATATGACTTATGAGTGCCGTTTGACTTTCACTTCATTCCATTTCCTGTTTTTATTTCTTAATTTCAATTTTAATTATAAAAATATCATCTTATTTTCATTTTGTTTCTTCTTTCAAAGTTTTGTATATGAAACAATGGAACAAGTTTTGTATTTGATTTTACTATTTTATATACAAAACTTTTAAAATCGGAAATAAAATGAAAACAAGGTGACATTTTTATAATTAAATTTGAAACAGAAAATAAAAATAGACATATAAAATTGAAATCAAACGGGCCTATAGATCTTCTATTGTGATTGCTTGCTGTGTCTCTGGTTGATTTGAACACATGTAAAAAGAAGCATTTTATTCTCAGCCTGGGTTTTGATGGGCCAACTGTTTAGCTATGATATGTTGTTCCATGGCATGAAATAAAGGTTGAACTACTCCTGGACATAATACTCCTTTCATGCAAAGCTGTGATGCTCAGATTAGCATCAGTAGAACTTTCTGCCTCTTAGTAGCTTCATTTTCTTTGTCTTAAAAAGAATTTCAAATCCTATACTGTGAAGTCCTGATGCTGTACTGAAGCTGCTAACCTTAGAACTTGTATGTGCTCTTACGTCCTTTGTTTGGATACTCCATAAATGACTAATTCTTTCCCCTTATTTGGCATGAACATGAACCCAGGTGGACTCAGTGAAGGGAGAACTTTACATTGCTTTCAATACAAGTCATTTACCTGTGACAATCACCTTGCCTGAGCGTCCTGGATACAGATGGGAACCCCTCGTAGACACCAGCAAGGCTGCACCATATGATTTTCTTTCTCCTGACCTTCCTGGAAGAGATATTGCAATACAGCAGTATGCTCAGTTTCTTGATGCCAATATGTATCCCATGCTTAGTTACTCTTCCATCATCCTCTTGCGTACTCCAGATGAAAATGCGTAACTTGGAGAATCCTGCTGCCTTGTAGAGACACACTGCCTTGTTATTATCAGTAAATAGATATGTATAATCCTGTTCCTAGTATGCTTGAACCGTAAATGAATCGTTGGATCTGTAAACAAAGCATAGAGAATGCATTGAAAATTTTCCTTTCCAGGAAACATAGGAGAAGATAAAAGCTGTGATAGTGATGGAATGATGTGATGGTGGATATTGTATTTGCATCAATTTAGGTATAAATATGATTCTGCTGCACGTTTTGTAATGCCTTTCTGGTGGTAGCTTTCTTTACTGTCTCTGTGTGTGTGTGTGGAGAGCAAGGAAAGGAGCACTAGAGTGAAGTTCTGGCACTGCCAATATTTGAACCTGAGCATCTACTTATGGCCATCCTATCCTCTACTACCAGGTGCCCAAAGTGCAAAGGCATCTTAATGTTATTGGCGGTCTTGAGGTTGTTTTTTCCCCTCTTTAATTTGTTACACTTTAACTTTTTATTATGATTAATATATGATTTTAATCATTTAATAACTTTTTACATGAGTCAGAGGTTTTAATTTTTTAAACCAAGAAAATAAGTCACTTTATCTGCCTCGGATTATTCATCAAAGTTAGTTATGTGACTAATAATTTATGTATGTGACATGGTATTTTAATGATTAAAGCATCTTAATATATCTAATATAATTTTGCTTATAAAAAATAGATTTAGTGCAAACTTTATTAGAGCTTGGAATTTTTGTTACCCAGTCTCACTCGATGTTTATAACGATTTTTATCGAAATAAAAAGTTCGTGAATTAGTCTTTTAAAATATGTCAAGTCTTATTTTTTGTAAATTGACTCTATCGAGTTAGTCCATTTTAACTTTAAACTATTTAGATAGTACTATATACATACGATATATTCAACAATAACTATCATGCAATGGTAGATTTTGGGGGGCAAATGGCAATTATATGATGAAATGTTATTAAATCATATAAAATTATTAAGTGTTACATTGCTATAACTTGATTCTTCTTCTATTTAAATACATTATTTCATATTTTATAAGGTTATATTAAGAATTTAAATAGATATAAAATTATTAGTGGGTTTATTAATTTGTCAATTTGGTAAAATATTATGTCATGTGGGTTTTTTTCTGAAGACGTGTTATCAGGGTTTATTAAAATATCAATTTAAGAAAACATTATTATATGTATGGAAATTATTAGTCACAACGTTGTTTTTTATTAGTGACAAACGTACACTTTTCAATTAGAAAAATAAAATATTAGATTGCTGTAAATATTATTAGGGTATTAGAATTTTACAATAATTATAATAAAAGGATTAATTTTTTTTCTTTTGAAACAATGTTAAAAAATGGTAGAATGATGCGTTCCTTTTTTCTCATAAATCGGCAAGTAATTTCTAACTTTTTTTTCATAGTTTAAATTATTGGAGAATCAACATGATGGAAAAGAATCCTTAACAACATGAATAAAAAAGGCTTTAAAAATGTTTCATGTCCCTACATTTTAACGAGTTCTTTTTTTATTTTAGTCTTTATCAACTTTTTTTTATACTTTTTGTCCTTATTTAATTTTCTGTTTATGAAATAGGTCCCTGTCGTTAAGTGTTTTATTTACTTTGTTTACTCGGACAACAAAGTTAGAAGATGACGTAACAAAGTCAATGCCAACTCAGCTAACACAGTGCCACGTCATGAAAGAGTGTCATGATAGAGATTTCTCCGGTGCCCTAATTGAAAGGTTTGTATTTTTTAAAATTTTTGTAGTATTCATGGCACTGTGTTAGCTGGGTTAGCATTGACTTTGTCACGTCATCTTCTAACTTTGTTGTCAAGTAAACAAGATTAACAGAACACTTAATGACAAAAACCTATTTCATAAATAGAAAATTAGGTAAGAACTAAAAGCATAAAAAAAGTGGACAATGACTAAAATAAAAAACTCACTAAAATATAGAGACCAGAAACATATTAAAAAAAAAAAAGCTCCCGTTTTGTTGAGAATGTTTTGTTCCTTAACATAAGGACATGCAAAATTTGGGTATTTTAGGATGAAAATTTTGTTAATCGTATTTTTAGGGGAATTAGAAAATAAGTTTTTTCTTCTAAAAAATTACTACAATATTTTAATTTTAATATCTTAAAAATTCTAAAATATTTAATATTTTTTAATATATATTCACACAATTTAAAGGCACAAGTTAATAAAAGCTTTAAAGAGAAATTAGTGAAAGAGTCTAACACAGGATAGCATTGCCATCAGTGTGGATAATGACACGTTGACGTGGGGTAAGGGGTAGAAAAGTTTGGGAAACTCCAGAGAAGTCTAGATACAGCCAAACACTGCTTCCTTCCATTCATTCTTTTTTTCTTCTTCTATAAACCACAACGCAACGTGCTGCTGGAACTTCGCACTTTGCTGTTTGCACCTTTAACCATCATCACCAATTCACAATCTTCTACCCTAGTTCTTATTCTTGATCTCTCTCTCTCTACTGAAATTCTAACTCCATGGCGGGACTCAAGTTGTTGAAGAGGAAAGTAGGCGTCAACGAAATTAGCGACGATTTCTCCGATTTCTCTCTCTCTTCTCCTGCTACCAAGATTCGCCGTCTGGTACCTCTCTCTCTTCATTCATTCTTCAATTCTTCACACAACAAACCTTGTTCACTATTTGTTATTTACTCTCCAATTGTGTTTCTCATTGTTAGGATGCTGGATTGCCGCCGATTGTGGAAGAAGAGGAACCTTCTTTACCGTTACATCCTCACCAGAATGAGGAGAGGGCTCTTGTTCTCTTCAAACCCCTCCCTCACTCCCCTTCTTCCTCTTTCTCTCTCACTCTCGATTCTGACCTTTTATCTGAAATCAAGAGTACGTGTTTTCTTAATTTACTCTTATCAATTTAGCATCATTTACAGTTGAGTGAAATTTATTATAGAAATCAATAGTTAATAGTTAAAATCATTGTTAATTAAGTAGAATTGATTATAGAAATTAATAGTTAAAATTAGAGAAAAAATAAAGGTGAACAATTGTTAACGAAGGTGGCTTAATTGTTATAAGAAAGGATTCGATTCTAACATTTAATTTAATTTAAAATTTAATTGCAGATCAACAAATTCCTTGGTCACAACAACGTGATTCTGATTGTGACCGCTTGATTAGGTCACGTGAGCATGATCAAGACAAGAACAATCATCGTTTGGCCATTGTGCCTTGGGTACCCCAACCCTCACCCTCTTCCCACTGTTCTACTCTTGATGATTCTGATAACGCCAATACAGAGATGATGGAAGCTGATGAAATGGGAGGAGTAGAAGAAGGTGAAGGAATGATGGATATAGAACAAGAAAACGGTGCTAGTAACTCTTCAACTTCTACCATCCACCACCCAACAACACTAAATCTACACCAACATCAAGGTGGTGTTGCTACTGGATTTACAGCTACTGTGCCAGAGGGGTTTCAACAGCAGCACTGCTTGTTATCTCAGCTTCCTCAAAACACCTCAACTCCCATCACTTGGACCCGTTGAAAATCATTAGTTAGTTACTAATTTACCACTATCTTTTTCTTCTTGTGTTGTTGCACAAGCTTTTTCACTGTTTAGAATTATGGATTAGAAGACTAGATCATAGATTGTAGATTTGCAGTTCTTCTGAGAAATGGGTTTGTCCAATGGTTTGCTACTTTGTTTTTGCGTCGCCAAGGCATAGCAAGAAGTAATTGGGGGAACATTGGTCAGTGTCTATAACCGTGACCGATGCAAATCCTTGTACTTGTTGGAAAGACCATCTAAGTGCAACTAAGAAATTAATGTATATGGATTTTTTTTCGCCTTCTTTTAAGTGCTTTCATGTTTTCTTTCTTTTTTTGTGCATATGTGCTTACAATCTTTCAACATGATATAAGGAAAAGATTATTCGAGCTTATTTAATGGTATTATAAACACTTGAAAAGAGCATTTGAAAAGAATTGATAACATGTTTATAAGTTATTTTTAGTTTATTTCAGAATTTCTCAGAGTGATTTAGAAAATAGCTTAATACAGTATTTAAGTACACTATTTTCTCTTTAATTTTTTTTCCACTTTGTTAAAAAATTATTCACTAAATATTAATCGAATGAAAACTTACACTATATGCGTTTAGTTAAGTTATTTATCAATCATCCTTAATTCGACTTTCGCTTTAGTGCCAAGATGTAACATTTGATAAGGAAGACACTGGAAAGTAAAGGCATTGCATTGAAATGCAGCTGTGTTTTATTTATGGTGCAAATGGCTTTCTTAAGTGAAAAAAACTAAATAGACAAAAAATAACCACCACAGTTTAGACTTGGGAAAATGACCCCACTTGCATCCTTGCAAGACTGATATAAATTGCTACAGAAATAAGCAATTTTTTTTTATTTACTCATCTTTTCTTTTATAAGAAACAATCAAATAGGTGTTCCACACAACATATCAAATAATTCTATTAAGTTGAGACAAATAAAGGCTGAGTATTCGCGATGCTTACAATTTCTGATAGTTATAATACACTATCAGAGTTGGACGTCCTAATTGGAGTACACTAAATAAAGCAAAACCACAGCAAAAATCAAATGCCGTAAAACCGGTGGGCAAACCACACGACGGCCTTTCAGACTACAAGAAAAAATGTCAGAACACTATAATACATTGATATTCCTCAGTGATGGGCGCAATAATTTTCTATGTCACACTCTCTGTACTATTCGTCCTTCACAAGGTAATGGCATGGATTCTCCTGCTATATCCAGCATCTTTGCGACAGGGTGAAGTTTGAAGAGCAGTACCAGACCAAGTTGCATGAACATTCTACTACACTAGCTAGTCTCCAGAGACGAATTTTTTTCCTTCGTAGTATCTCTGCTCACTCTTAGTCTTCTTAGCATTGCGTTTCTGCATCACACAAAATGGGGGAGCATAAACTATGTCACGTCTAAAACTGAAACATGTATCAGAATTTCGACAGGAGAGGCAACAAAGAACAAAAAAAAAAAAAAAAAACTCCACCAGTGTAAACTTTTTTAGTTAACTAAACTATGGGAACGGATTAGATCTTGTGCTTCAAGGAGCCTGTGATGATTGATTTAAGAACTCATTTCTAAATTTAGTCAAATCCTGACCAACAAGCATTAAACAAAGCTGTTTTCCCAGGGCTGCCTGAATAATGAAAGGCCCACTACAAGTTGATCCCAACAAAAAAAATAACCCTTTGAAATGTTTCAGCATTTGACCCAAAAAAAAATCAGCAGGAGTGAATGACTCTTGGCCTTGTTCACATCAGATTTCAAAGTTGTAAGGAACTCAGAAAGTTAAGAATCCGGCCAATAGGCCCGGACTTCAATTAACTGCTAGACAATTTCAGGAATGTGAAATAAACGTTAACGCATCTTTGCTTTTGAGAGGGAAACTGCAACTGGTGATGCATTATAATAATAGCAGTACCTTTGACAATTCGATGTTGGTCATATATATGTATTAGAATAACCAATTAACCATATATATAAAATTCAAATTTTGAAGGTTGCTCAAATAATCAGAAAGAGAGCCAAAAAGGAAAAAAAATGACATAACGAAGAAATTACCACGTAAGCTTCATGATTAGCCATTATCCTTTGGGCTACTGAAGTAGTAGTAATATCCTTTGGGCTTTCAAGCAAGCGGAACATGCCCAAGCTCTTTGGGACCTCATATGGATCTGTTTCATTCTGCACAAAACAACTTGTCCACTAATACACCGAAAGAAGAAAATGGTATTGTATCACAGTGAACTGTAAAACAACAGGCGAACTTACATATAATGACTTCTCAGCAATAGTACCGTGCACAACAAGTGAGATGTTGAAAGTTGTGATCTGTTTGATTCCAAAAAAATAAACCTCATGATAATGAGAAAATATCCAATGGATTCAAATTATGTTCAAGAATATTTCAGATGATCAATCTGTCTCTCTCAAGTAGATGCAATGTATGTGTACAGGAAATTACATGTCTGATCATTTCAAGAAGAAAGCAAGGGAAAGCTGTATGTTTCATGAAACAAGGAAAGCTAGCAACACATTCTTTGACACTAGTGAAATCTCATGCTAGCTCCACTAAATAACCTAGCCCCACTCTCGATTGGTGGGAATAGCATGATTTTCACCAAATATTATGGAATGTGTTGAAAAGAGAGCATCAAAGAATATGCTGCTAGCATTTTTCTTCGTGAAACTACCGTGCATAATAAGAATTAAATCCTTGACTTGAGTACACAAGAAACAAACAAAGTAAGAGTAAATGCATCAAAAACAATTTCAAAATCAAATAAAATGGTAAAGTAATAGCTACTTAAATGAAATCCAGAGTATGTAGAATCTAGAATCGTACCATGTCCTTTGTAATTTCCCAAGGTGCACCAATGATGACTTCGTCAACATGACGACAAGCTAGGACACTGAGGCTACGCTCATGTAGATGCATAATTGGATAGTGATTTCCTCGATGTTCACTGCAGGAAAGTAATTACTTTGTATCAATGGTTCACATGAATACCTAGACAATACCCATAAAGTCAACTTTATATGATATAAGACTTTATACCTCACTGTTTCATCTGAGTGTATACCAACTAGAAGAAAATCTCCAAGCTCCCTAGCCCTCTTAAGTATCTGATAGAACAAGGAATAATGAATAAAACACTAGCATACCATAACAATTACATCAAATGGTGCCTGACCGTTGGATCATGAACTTAAGCATTTGACTGAAAGGATAATAAATTACACCCTATCTATATGAACTTATCTGTACCTGAACATGCCCTGCATGGAAGAGATCAAATGCCCCATCAATGTACACAATACGAGCATTTGGTCCTGGACCCTAAAATAAGATGAACAATGGGTTATCATGTGTAGAAGTTCCGGAAACTATAATGAAGAAAATAAATTACCTCTACCCATTTTCAACTTGAAAGCACTGATTGTCACATCAATTTCAAATCATTGTTTGTTGCATTAAGTAAATCCATATAAAAATTTGTATTGTTTAGAATAGTTCTTAAAGAAACAGCAGAAATATTTCAAACTGAAAATTCACCTAGAGAAACTCTAAATTGGTTTGTAGAATATAAACCAAATATACACTATTTCTTTGGAAGTGTAGACAAGATGAGCAACCAAAATACCTTGCCATTTGAAAACTGGACAATTCGTCGGGAAGTTGGTAGGAATTGGGATATGTGGGAACCCTTTGATTGGCTTTCTTCTTGAGGTCTTACACCAGTACCATTATGATCTTCACAAACTTTTGGATCTCTTAAAGAAGACATTATTCTCCCTGAATTGAGGCATAGTTAGATCGAATACAAATGATTAGCTTAACAATGGTGTATTGAAATTAGTTGGGGAGCATCAGGAAGGTATCAACTATGAAGCCTTTCAGGTATATTTTCATTTTAGGAAGCCTAACTGCATGCACACACAAATTACACAAGATTTTCCAGCAAAACACTTAGAAGTTAGAACTGAGAAGAAAAAATCTATCAACCAAAAGATGGGCCAAAATTCACAAAACTCCTAGCTTTCTTCTGATATAAATAAAGAAACATAGTACCTACGATATCTGTACTGGAAACTCCTTCAGTACGTTTAATTTGCTTGTAACGGCCAGCTTTCTTTGCCGCAGCATAAGCATCTGTTCCATCTGGAAGCAGGCAAGGATCATCGCCATGTATGACATAGTCAATTTTGTATTCATGAAAGAGACGATTCAAGAATTGCTCAGTAATTGCATAAGGAGCATCGGTTATGACCTCATCCACCCATTTCAATCCACTGACAAGGGCTAGCCTGGAAGATAAATAAATTATCAAATAAAAAAATCATTTCCATAATTCAGTTTCAAAATCACCAGTACAAGAGAGGAAGCAAACATATACTGCTTTAGAATTGATAAGGCTCTACAATATCGAATTTCTTAACTTGATTACAAGATGTTCATATAATTTTCTACTATATTCCTCTAGAATATTACATTTTAATTCTTTTACAAGCTCTTCTGGCACTTAATTCTTGAAGCAAACCCAAGTTTCTTTCATTGACATGTAACTTCTATTCTTACAGTTAAATGAATGGTAGTTTCATCTGAGAGAAAAAATCAAAAGGGGAAAAGATGAATAAGGAGCATCTAACGGGGTACAAGATTCTAAAACATGCTCTGCATTTATATTTTAGAAAAATAAATAGAAAACAGGAATATCTATACCTCTCCTCCATGGACAAAACAGGAGGCCCTTTATTGGCCAGGATCTCCTCATCACTCACAAGACCCACAACCAATTCATCTCCTAGAGCTTTTGCTTGTCTGAGTGCATTGGCATGGCCATAATGCATCAGATCAAAACAGCCATCCATGTAAACCCGAATGCGCCTCTTCCCAGATTTTTTCTTATGGAAAATCCCCAAATTAGACCAAGAGCATGGAAGTGACAAATAAGGAACCCCAATACCACCAAAGTAACTGGTTGACAAGCCTAGCAAGGCTGCTGTAACCATTAGACCACCAAACACGCGTGGGTAATAGTTTACCCCCTCCCATATCCAACTGTTACTTTCATAATCCATGTGTTCCTTTGTTTCTGGTCTCAAAAACTAGCTATTATATAAGAGGAGTCACAGACCTGCAAAGGGAATCAATTACATTTAATTCTCACCAAAATCCTACGTACATATGCCATTATCGTCAAGTTCAATTCAAACAAACATTACTTGAGGGAATTGAATAATCATTGCATGTAAAATCAAATTGGAAAAAAAAATTGGGGTATTCTCAATTTATCATATCCCTGATCTAGCTAACAATAATGATCAAATAATAATAAATGCAGCTTCAATGGAACAAAATTAGAACGAATTTTTGTTGAGAATAATGGAGTATGCAGATTCAAAAGGGAAAAATGCGTGTCGAACCAACGAGAGAGAAAACGAAAACCAACCTGAGATCGTGAAGGAGAAAAAAAAAAAGAGAAAAAGAGAATTGAAGAATACGCAAGTTCGGAAATGAAGATGGAAAGAATGAGAAATTAATTGCAGAAGAAAAAAAAACAAGGTGTTAACAATGAGAATTGAGGAATATAGATTGGAGAAAAAAGAGATCGAATCTGAAACTTTTTTTTTCCTTTGTTGCTTTACCGTTTCCTTTGTGTCTGTGTCTCCTCTCTCTCTCTTCTCTCTCCTTTGGATTCTCCTATATCACAAGAAAGCTCCTTCTAATTTTTGCAACCATTTGTCTTAATAAAATATGCTTATGCTTATATGCGTCGCTTTTTTCAATCAAAAATTAAATAAACAAAATCCCACCAGTCAATTGTCAATTGTGACTCAAAGTAAAATATCTCCTATTAATAATAGTTAATAATAGTAAGAATGATATGTTCTAGAATGCCAATGAAAAATCTCACCTATAGCTGTTCCACCACGAATGGGCCTTTGGCTCTACGTGCACGACTCTTTGCATCATGGACATGATATAAGGATCTGTTTGGTTTATGATTGAAGGTTTAAGGTTAAAGGTTGAGTAGAATTAATTCTAAAAAGCAACAAGGTTGATTTAAGTGGTACATATTTGTTTCTTTTTAAACACGGTATCATATTCGAGTCTTGTGGATGGAAAAAAATTTCCGTTGTAACTAAGAGCTAACCCCACCATAATATAGATGTTCCCGAATCAAACAGAAATTGCCTTCATGGAGGATACCTGGTTTTAAACCAAAAGAATTCTAAAAATTAATGATTGAAAAAAGTGATATATATTTTAGGAAGTATGGTAGACGAAAGTAATTTAAAATCAATTTCACGAAACCATGATTTTACACGATACACACCCAAAATCAAATATACTATTAGTCTTTGGCAAGAAAATTAATGGTCGAATAGTTGAATTACGAAATTAAGAGTGGACTTATTGTCAAAAGGAAAAGATATATATATATATATTATAGAGTATTTTTTGGTTTTTATATCAACGGTTAAAATGTCTCACTTCTCATTTTAATACTTATTTTTTTTTACGTGATAATATGAAATTCACACAACAACTTATACAACATACTTTTTTTTATTAACCACGTGTATTTCCTGAGAAATTATTAGATGGTCCCGGACCACACGTAATTCATGGTCCCGACCAATTAATATTTGACACATAAGAAAAATTGTTCGGGATTAAAAAAAATTTTATGTTCGAACCATGAATTATGCTTATGTGTCAAATGTTAATTGGTCGGGACCATAGATGACATGGAGGTCCGGGACCATGTAATAATTTTTTGCTAGTGGGGATTGAATTCAGGAGCAAAAGATATAATATTAAATTAAACATATAATATATTTCATTTTCATTTGATTTATTTTGAGAACAAAATATTAAATTAAAAAGTGATAATTTTTATTTCATTAAAAACTAAAATTAATGAGAACATAATTGGACATAATATTTCACTCTATTCCAACGTCACACATTAATATTAATATACCCTTAAAAGCTAACGCCGATTAGGGGTTGATATTTTCTAAAACAAATTGTATAAAATTAATGCAATCAACTAATTAAGTGCTATATCACCAACACGGATTGATTCGATAAAATAAAGTGAGTTCTTTTAAATATGTAGTCTTGAATATAATCTTAAAATTTACATGTTTTTTTTTTTAAAAAAGAAACTTGAATATGTGCCTATGCAATGTGCATGGTAATAAGGAAGAGAGCGATACAGGTGACAACTATGCATTTTGTCAACTTCGGCATTGAAAAATAAAAGCATTTACTCCCTCCATTTAATATTGATAGTCGTTTTAGAAAAATATTTTTTTTTTCATAATATGAGTCGTTTTCTAGTTTTTATGTGAGTATTAATGTTAGTTTTCTATTTTTACCCTCCCACTTTTATGGGAAAAGAAACTTAAAAAACTGTGCACCACATTACTCATTAATATATTTAGGTAAAATGAGAAAAAGTGTGTAGTAAATTAATGAGGGTAATTTAGTAAAATTACTATATCTTTTAAGTAATTTATTGTATGTTCTTAATTTGTGTGTAGAAACCTTAAATGACTAACAAAATGAAATGGAGGGAGTAATAAATACTAAAAATTGTTGTGTGGTCTCGACCTTTTTTTATCACTTTCTATTTTGACAAAATTAAGAAACAAAATCACATAATATATTTCAAATAGTAACACAGAAAAGTCCAATATTTAGGGCATTTCCAACTTACGAACCTAAGCATTCAATAGTTGAAGTGATGGGGCAAAATTTTGAATACTTGTATAAATAAAAAAAAGATTTAATGTATGTACAATGACGATGTAAAAAAAGTTTTACACCGTCATCCAATGATGTGACAATAAATCATTGGATGATCGTGTAAAATTGTTTTATACTGTTAGTCTATACTAATTAAACTCATAAAAAAAATATCAAGAGCAAAGAGAAATATCAAATATTAAAAAAATAATATCATAAATTAGTGTGAGAAAACCACAAATTTGTGTTGTTGTATAAGAAAAATAGTCATTGAATTGAATTGAGATTAAGATTTCTAGAAAGAGAGATCGAAACATCATCAATTTAATACAAATCTCTTCGAAAATGAGTTAGCTATAAAGTATACTCTTGAAAATAGAAAAAGAAAATTTTTGGGTGTTTTTGTGTGAGAGAGGATGGCTATAGTATAAATCAAATCAAAAACTAAAAATAAAAGATAAACTATTGATCTTGTTGAGACTTAAAAAGAAATAAAAGAAAGGGAAAAAAAAACTCTGAGAAATAATATGGTTATTATGTTTTAGATAAAATAAGTGAATTGTATTAATTAATTAACAACAATTATGTATATAGAACATTTCATAATTTCATTCACTCATTTAACATTCTTATTTTTCTCCATTTCTTTTTTTATTATATCATCTCATCTATTATAGTTATTAAATTTTATTACTTATCTTTCTTTTTTTATCTATTTTTTAGACATCTCCATGAATATCTATTAACCATTATTCGTTGAATAACAAATAATAATGAGTTGGAATTGTTGAAGAATAAAAGTGTAATAAATTTTTAATTGATAGTTGAAAATTAGATATTTAAAAAAACTATCTCAAACTAGTAACTTCTAAAGAAAATTATTAAAAAGTTAATAGATGCCTGAAAATGTTGTTTTATCAAATAGCTAAGTAAAATCCATTAAACACACTTTAACTATAATAATACTGATTTAATTATTTGTATGTTTAATATATTATTTTAATTGAATTATTATCAGTTATTTATATAATAATTTATATAGCTTATTTTTTCTTTATTTTTGTCTACTTTATCACATTCCATATTTTTTTTAGTAATTATCGGTCAGTAGAAACCAGCCAATCATAGTGGAGAATGTTTTTGACGTCATAAACTGCGTGGACAGCATTCCTTCGTGGGAGTCACGCATCAATCAAACTATCTGACACCACAATTCCATTTTCCAAGTCACCTTTGGGTCAGTCTTCATGACTGCGTCATTTTGTTGCCTGTTGCTTTGCTGTTAATTCAGAAAAATAAAAATCACAAACACTGTAATTTTTTTTTTTGACGAACAAACCCTGTAACTTAAATTTCAAACGTTCTCTAATTATCGATTTTTCTGTTAATATTCATACATAGTTATTCTTACACTAGCCGGCCCGATTGGAGTCCGCCTCTACCGGCTAAACTAAAATGTGCAGGAAAAAATTCAAATTTAATTATGGCTTAAAATATAATGTTTAAGCCTTGTAAAATACTGGCCGAGTCCAATATCTTAACGAGTTTTGTGGGCACCCACTATTTTAATAAAACCGATTGGACTATAAAAGATTGATATTAATTCATACTCATTTTTTAAAAAACAAACCCTACAATTTAACTTGTGGGTTCGGGCTGATTCGGTGGACTTAACCATTTTTACACCTCTGATTTTTTCCCCTACATTGTTTTCAAATAATAAAAAATATAAACAATTTTTTAGTTTTTCCAAAACTGAAAAGGTATTAAAATTATATTAAATTTATTATGTATAATATACACTTTCATTTTATTAGTTATTAATAGAAATTATTATTAAGTATTAAACGCTAATAATGCAATATTATAGGTTTTCTTTTCATTGTTTCCTTTCAAATTTAAAAGAAAAATAACTCTTTCCCACTTTAAAATGGAGTGTGATATTGATAGGTGTATAAAGGAGAGAAGAAAAAAGAGAGAGAGGGAGAGAGAGAAATGAAAGATATATAATAAACCACCTGATAAGAAAGAAAATGAGATAATAAGTGAAGATGTAAGGAAAGAAAGGTATGAAGAAGAGTAATGATTATGTTATGAGGTTTTAGTGTAAACTTTATGTTGATATAAAGTTTTAATTATCAAAAATAAATAAATATAAACATATATCTTAGAGACCATATATTTATACAACACATATTTTTTTTATTTCTTTTCATCGTATCACTCATCACATCTCAACTTCTCTCTCTTCTATTTTTACCTTTCTCATTGTTATAAAAGAATGTTGTACAACGATGTTGTGCAACTATAATTTCTCTATATCTTATATAATTTAAAAAAAAAAATAACTACAAAACACAAAACAAAATTTCATTTGTAAGATATGTTATATAATTTCCTCAAATTCCTCGACGTTATATCAATTTTGTAACACATCTAACAAATTAATATAATACAATTGTATTAGTGATCATTCACCTAACTATGAACAAGGATATAGGTACTTTATAAAGGGGCATAACCAAATGGATATGGTGGCTTGTCTATATTATCACCATATTTTACACTCATCGACTTGATTGTTAAAGCACCTTACCCCGTTCACTAAATAAAGAGGTTCATCGAATCTTTAGTGTATGAGATAACTCGGTGAAGGTCCAATTCAAAAATCAGTGAACTATACATCAAATGTTGGCATTATGTTTGGGAAATAATAACATTGTATTTTCCCCCACCTCTATAGCATAACCAATGTCAAATGCTTAGTCTCGGGTGAGCTTTATATTGAATGAGGAAGAAGCAACTTTCACCCCATGCCTACATAAAGACCAACCCCTAATTTTAAACCACAAACTAAACAACCTACCTACGACGAAAAAATGATTGTGATCAACATGACAAAGGTCAATCAATGAC
Organism: Sesbania bispinosa; assembly: GCA_026901365.1. NCBI lineage: Eukaryota > Viridiplantae > Streptophyta > Magnoliopsida > Fabales > Fabaceae > Sesbania > Sesbania bispinosa. Next base: position 2,901,381 of record QLOH01000020.1, read on the forward strand.
CCTCATTGCCACCCTCATAACCCTTACTCATTCCACCCCTCTAAAGTAGGTTAAGAGAATAATAGGATGGATTGCATGTCCATTGTCGGTGCACATCATTGCCAACAACTTTGCGGGTGGGAGATGTTTGCATGCAGCAAGGAACAAACACATGTTGACCATCTTAAATATATCCTCATGCAACACAATGAAGACTAAAAGGGTGGTCTTCAAAGCCCGCACTGTGACATTTAGGATATATTTGCGAATTGAAAAGTAAAGGGGAAGGGAGTGAAGAAGGAAGTTTATAGGAAACCTTACCCTCCTTTTTGTGTTTGTGAGTGTAGTTCTCTCATTCTATGGTTTGTAAACCCCTTTCATTTCTTCCCCTCTTAACTCTTCCCACTTCCATTCGAACTCTCAAACACACTATTAAGAAAAAAGACTCTCCTATAGTACCATTTAGATTAGTTTTATAGTCAATTAAGACACGAAACATGTAAAATTTAAGCTAAATCACATAGGATTCACAAACATAATTTTTCAAGTAATGATTGTGAAAATTTAGATTTTGTATTTTTAATTGGTCACTAATTCAATTGTATGAAGTAGGAACATGTCATTAGCGATAAAGTGTATAAGGTAAATCATTAATGTGTAACGCATGTAAGGATGGTGGAAATTGAACGCGGGGATAGTGAAGTAAAAGTAAGGAATTAGCTTTGTATAACCTATGTGAGGACACTTATCTCTAGATGCGAGGACGCTAGTAAATGAATTATTAAAAAATAGCTCTAAATATTGTAAGTATGCATGAATATTGCTCATGGCGGAGTGTCTCAACATTATAACATACACTTTTGATTTTTGTGTTTACTATATTACATGTGTTCCAATGACCATAATTTAATTATCCCACACTTTATACTATTCTAATTGAATTTTAACAAATTTTTGGCTATGTTTTTAGCAAGAAACATAGAGTTCCACTTGAACCAAGCTTTTTAGCCTTTCCAACCAACATGTAACCAAACAAAACTTCATTTTAGGTTACCATAAGCCCAAGAAAATATGAATTTTTTCCTCTACCTTGTCTTGTTGCCACTTAAGGAGATTGAATGTGAGTGACCTTCCGTTTCTCCTTCGTTTGAGGGTTGCTCAACGCCCCAATCAAGATAAAAGGAAGTAGTTTAATTAGTAGTTTTTAGGGGGAAGAAATCTAATGGAATAAGTATGATGGGAGGAAAAAAGTTTAAGAGAGAATATTTGAGCGATGTTGGAAGCCTGGAGAAAGAATGAACTCAATTTTTGGTGAGTCGAGGCCCACCTTCCTCCCTTAAATAAAAAGGGGAAAAGAAGAATTTTTTTCATTAGCACCATTGCCACTGTAAATATAATAAAGAAATTATATAATAAATTTAGTTGTTGATTTAGTTGATGAATATAAAATGACAAATAAGATATATTTATATAAACTTTATTTTTATTTCATAGACAAACTATCTTACTAAAAATCAAAATAAATATTATCACAATTAAAATAATTAGTATAATATTAAAAATATTAAAAAGTAGTAAAAATATAATAATAAAAATATTGAACTTTATTCCTCTATATATATATTTTACTTTTGAATTGCAATAAAAAAATAGTGACATTATTTTTTGACAATGGAAAGAGTTAATAAAAGAATTTTGTTAAATTATTAAAGATAAATATAGGAAAATAATAAATTATGAATTATAAACTGTGAAAAGCAACTTATTAAAACAAGTTACAAGATACTACATTCTTTTTTTACATTTAACTGCCCGTTTTGAGAGAAAAAATCATTTTTATTTAGTTGTTCATTTACAAATCCAATATTGTCACTGAATAAAAAAATTTACAAATCCAATATAATAATAATTACATATTTCTACATTATTATGGATTTAATTGGTTTGCACTGTCAGTGTAAAAAAGTTTTACCCAGACATCTAATAGTGTGTCGCCACATCATTTAATGAATTTGACACTCCATGTGTTATTAAATTCAATAAATGATGTGGCGGCACATCATTAGATGTCTGTGTAAAATTTCTTCACACTAACCATGTATATATATCAAACTCATTATTATACCCTTATGTTAATAAATTACACACAATTGAAAACTAATGAGACACAATAATACTAAAGAGATAAAGGGTAAAATTGTAAGTTTAAAATATATTCTCACGATAACGAGTATAATAATTATATTTCTTAATATATATAAGTTGAATAGTAACAGAGGTAGTAATAAGATAATTTTATTTATCAAACACTATTATGTGAGTTAAATAATTTTATAAACTAGTTAAATAATCCTAATTACATTAGTTTTGATTTTTTTTAATTTTTATTTATTTTAAAAAATAAAAAAATATTACCTGGCTTTATATTTGTACAAATTTGTTCGTCTGCTATTATGGAAATTAAGGCTGAAACATAAAACATTAATAAAAAGACTATACTAGTAAAGTAGTGTCTGAGAGGTTTTTGATCGTGCAGTTTAGTCCCTGAGAGATTCTACATCCCAAAATGGTCCCTGTAGTGCAAAATGGTCCTTGTAAAACAAGCAAATTAGTCTCTGAGACATTAAAAATCATCCAAATTAGTCATTGAAAAATGACGTTTCGGACCATTTTGCATGACGGAGCAATCTCTTAAATACCATTTTGGGATTTTGAATTTCTTATGACTAAACTGCACGATCAAGAATTTTCCTGGGACTAATTTCCCAATTTAGTCTTAATAAAAAATAGAAATTATACTCATACAACTATATAGCGTATAATAAAGAAAAATAAGGAGAAAAAAGTAAGAAAAAAGAGAAATGTGAGATATAATAAGTGATATAATGAAAAAGTATAGAGAAAAAAAATGTAATATGGATCTGAATCCTCTCCAGTTTTCCCGTCTCTCCAGCTAAGTTTAGCTATGGAATAACTAGGAAATCAAAATCCATAGTCATTCTGTAGCTTAATTTAACTGGAGAGGGCGGGGAGAATCCTAACACATGTTACTAGGTTGGGTTAGTGCAAATTACAAAATTTCACTATTAAAAAAAAGTACTGAATACTGATAGTCTGATTGAGAGGGAGGAGGAGAATTCAGATTCACTGCAGTGCAGTCAATAAATCCGAACCGTCCGATGGAGATCGGACGGTTTAGAGATCGAGATGTGCAATTACACATCTCAATCTATGGACCGTCCGATCTTCATCAACAGGCTGAATTTAGTGACGACGGTGACCGCACCGAAAACCGACCGCATGGAATCGGGTCGGGAGGAGGATGAGTGATTAGGATTAGGAAGTAGAGAGAGAGAGCGAGAGAAAAGAGGCACTTGTGTTGTGAATAGGGGTTTGCATTGCAATTATCTGTTCTGTTCTGCTGTGCAGACCAACGAAGTGATGGCTGCATCATCACTATCATTTCCTTTCCATTGTTCTCCTACCACCAATGCTCTCCGATCATCCCCAAAATCCACTTTTTTCACTCTCCGTCGCACTTGCGTGTCGTGCAGTGTCAGCGATGGTGCACACAGTCCCCTCCTCAAAGTCAATGACCTTAGGGCTAAAATCGTAGAATCAAACGTCGAGATTCTTCACGGTGTTAACCTCACCATCAACCAAGGAGAGGTCCACGCCATCATGGGAAAGAACGGTTCTGGAAAGAGCACTTTCGCCAAGGTCAACCACTCGCTCTCTTTCAATTGAGACCTTGTTCGGTTCAATTATCATGCTAATTGAGAGCTTCTTGTGCAGGTTCTTGTTGGACATCCAGATTATGAAGTTACCGGAGGCAGCGTTGTCTTCAAAGGGGAAAATCTGCTTGAGATGGAACCGGAGGAAAGGTCACTTGCAGGTCTTTTCATGAGTTTCCAATCCCCTGTTGAGATTCCTGGTGTTTCTAATGATGAGTTTCTCGTTATGGCCTACAATGCTCGAAGAAAAAAGCTTGGTCTTCCTGAGCTTGGACCACTCGAGGTCACACTTCTTATCTCATCCATTGCACACTTTTCTTTTTGTTCCTTTCTCACACACTGATTCTGTTTTGCAGTGCTTTTCTTACCTTATGGAGAAGCTCCAACTTGTTAACATGAAGCCTGATTTTCTCAATAGGAATGTCAATGAAGGATTTAGTGGCGGTGAACGCAAACGCAATGAAATTTTGCAGCTTGCGGTATCCTTTAACTTAACATGTGTTTCAATTTCAATGGTATTTATTGTATTTGTTATGTCATAATTTTTTTTGACTCTCACCTCTTTTCATGGTACAGGTTTTGGGGGCAGACTTGGCTATTCTGGATGAAATTGATTCTGGATTGGATGTTGATGCGCTCAGGGATGTAGCCAATGCAGTCAATAAGATTCTGACCCCAAAGAATTCTCTGTTGACGATAACTCATTATCGACGGATTCTGGATCTTTTGAATCCTACACATGTCCATGTTATGGTAAGTTACAAGTGATCTTTAATATTATTGCATGTATTGGACTTGAAGGGAATGGCTCAGGCTCAGGCTTTGAGTGAAGTGAAGAAAGAAGGAATAGTTTCCCTCTCACAAAGTTTTAAGGAAAATGTGGTTTAGGTGTTTTAAGTTTCCCTCTCATGCTGTATAAATGCACTCACTTCTGGCAAAGTTTTGAGCAGATATTTGAGATTGAATTGAAAATTAGTTTTTTTGGATAAGCTTCTATGTTTGTTGAATAACTTTTATATGTATATTCTTGTATCTTGAGGGAAGGCTCTTGTTTACAATTTCTGCTTATCTTACTGATTTTCTATTGATATGGCGGTTTTATGTCATAACCAAATCCTAAAAGGAATTTTGCATATCATAATTGTATGACATATGAGTTTAATAATTGACATTAGGATGATATTCCTATCGTATTCTTTCTCCCCTATTCTAATCTCCCCCACCTCTTTCAAGTGTTAACTGGAATCTCTTCCAAAGGTCTAAAGAACATGTATATATGAGCAGGCTGAATCTGAAAATGGAAGTGAAGGAGGAACCTGGAGAAGTAGATTTCCTAATAAAAGTAGTTGATTTCTCAGATCTGTTAGTAGTAGATTACAGGATAATGATGTAGTCTCAGACTTTTGTTTCTGTAAAATGATTTTGAAGATAAATGTGTATAATTTTCAATTTTCAATTCTCAATTCTCAATTTGCTGCATGGCCATTCATGGCATTGAGTTGACTGTTACCTGTCACATAATACACACACACATGCATACATTCTTCATGGTCATTCAATATATTTTTTTCCTGAATCATTTGTAATTTAAAGGTTTAGATTCTCTGCTAGCTAGGCTTAGGATTATTTTTTTTTTCTTTTTGAAGGAAAAAAGATAAGCGCATATCTCTTGTGATTAAGTTGATCCATTTGATGTGTTTATCATTGTTGTTATTTCCCTGAAATCCATTCAAATATATATTATATGGTCATTTATTAGCCTTCTGATGAAATATTGTTTATCTTAGACAAAGCAGTTATAGACAGTGTATGAAAAATTGAATCTGTATATATATAATGTCTATACTGTGAAATGACATTAATGAACCTTTCTTCTTAAAAATATCAGGATAAAGGGAAAATTGCAAGGACAGGCGATATATCTATGGTAGAAGCTATTGAGGCAGAGGGATATGAAACAGTCTCTGCTTTAACTTAATGTAGCAAGTATTGGTATCCTTTCTGACTTTGGTGCAAAATAGTTGTTCTTGTTTTAGTTTAAATTCAATTTCATGCTGTAAATGTTTGCATGAGTGTCCCTTTCAAGATCATAATTGGAAATAGACAGTTTATAATTAGATGGAATGAGGAACATAACTTTCTTAAAATGTACTAATGATAGGCCTTGTAAGGTGCCTTCATTTGAGGGGTAATAGCTATATTTTATTTTCATTTTAATTTGAAATATTTCTTCATTCTGGTATGATACTGGTGTTTTTGCTCAAAACCCAGATGACAGTACTGCATTGTGCTGGTATTTGTTAATTGCATCTTATCAGAAGGAAGAGTTTGGAAATTGATTGTTTCATTGCTGGAAGATGTAGTTGAATACTTTTTGTGGAAACATGATACAATTGCAGTTTGATTATTTAACCTACATTTGAATCACTCATGTATCTGTGCACTCAAGATTTTGTACTTTTCTATGCTAAGAGTAGTGGCAGTTACTGATCCTAGGCATATAAATCTTGCATTAATTACTATTAGTGAAGTCATTCTTGGTGTCCATTGAATGTTTTAGCATAAAGCATGCAATGTTAATTAGCAATCAAATCTTTTATTTTTATTCGCCTAATATATTTATAGATTCAAACTGGAGTTGCTTACAGATGCCTTTCTCTGTAGTAATATGCTGGAAGATAAGAAAACCTTTAAAAACGCTGAATCCCAGTGCACCAACATTAGTCTCCAGATCATCACTATGATTGAGCAGAAAAATATTTTCAACATAGATGTATGAGTTTGGATGCACTTCCAGGTAAGATTCGTTCACCTTCAGTTAAAAGGTTCGTTCCAAATTCTGAGCATTGTATTTAATTAGCTGTCATAAAAATTTTCAACCCATTTATTTATTTATTTATTTTTGTTCCTTATTAAGGACTTAGCATAGATTGCATAATATTTTATGAATTATGATTACAATAGTATTGGTAAAATATATTTTTACTAAGCTAAATGATGAGTGATTAACCCAATCGAGTAGCTAAGTATCAAGTTTGGCTGAATCATTTGTTAAAAAAAGTTGTCATATTATTAGTCCCAATTTTCTTTAGGACTGTTGAAGTTATAGGTGATTTAGGTGGGAAAGGAAGAAAAGAGAGAATAGACACTGGATAGTCTCAAATGGATATTGATTTGATGTGGTATTTTGTGATACAAGAAACAGATTTATACTTGTACTGGACTCTCAATCTTGATTAAATAAGAAAGCATATCATGAAACAGAAGGAAATATGAAAACCAATCCTAAGGGATCACCTAATATACTTTTAAATATTCTAAGATACAATATTTGATATTATGAGATATTTTTCATATATTCAACGAGGAATTCCCCCCTCCCCTCTTTCCCCTTTTATGGGCGTGTTCTGATTGCATACAATCTGTGGATTGTTTTTTTTAATACATTCCTCTGTAAGAACTATGTATTAATATAGTGTTGCCTTTTCTGATTATCTTTTTCTGCCAATGGGAATGGTAAGGACTTATAATATATTTAAAATAATTTCACGTGATAAAAATAAAACTTAAATGCCAGGCTGTTTGTGTTGCAGATATGTAAGCAGTGTCATAGTGAAGCAGTTGCACTAATTTTCTGATGGCTCCTTTCATTGCATTTTGAAAATGAGGAAGCAGACTGTCTAAATCATGTCGGCAGATGTTGATGTTTCTTGATTCAGGACATATATTCTTCTGGGCATTATTTCCTTAGGTCTGGTTTAAAAATTAAAAAAAGAAACTACTGAATTATACATTTACTAACCTCTTAATGGTGATCTGTAGCATGCAGATTTTGACGTTAACTTTATTTTTTCGCTGGAAGTATTGTTTCAGTGTTACTACCAATTACCAACTTTGCCCGTGCAAAGTTTGCTGCTAGTGCAGTTAGGTGTGTTATGTCCATCAATCACCTGTTAGTTTCGCCATTTGCAGTTGAACTTGTTTTTATATCATGGTCGTTAAGAACTTAAAACTATCACGTTGGGGATACTCACCTATACACGTGGTTTGAGAATTGAGAACATGATCAATATGATGATGTCGATAGACATGCTTCATAAAGCCGAAGAAAAAGCGCTTTAGGAAGGACTACTAAAAAAAAATACGTCCTAACTTCCCAAGCCTGCATTATTAGTTATTTACCCTTTTACGTGAGTTTCGAGTTGGCTGTGAACTTCATTTTAGTTCTTTAATTAGTATTAACCTACTAGAAAATTTTGGAAATTTAAAACTCGCTCAGCGTAGCATGCAAATTACTTGGATCTTTTCAAGTGCTAACTCGGTTATGCACATTAGAATGAAATCTAAGTAATTAGTGGAATACTTGTGTGAACCTATATATACATAAAATTTACATAGACAGGCCTCGATAACCTTTATTGCTTAGTGTAAACCCATAAGCAGAGCACTGTTGTACTCTGTTCACCATATATGCGTACTTCTAAACATACACCTAAGAGGTAAGGATGTGCTAAGGACTACTAAACAAGTTAGTAGTTAAATATGCGTGCTCCTAAACATCCATTAAAACCATATTACAATTATGGATTCAAACCAACATAACTCTATAGTAGTGATAAGAGAAGAATTGTCTTTGAATTCAAGAGTTTCCTAAGAGAAGAATCCGTTTATCAAGTTTCTTCAATTTGATTCTTGAAAGTACTAATTACCCCACTATGAACTTGAAATGTGGATAGTATTACCATATATGCTTTACCTAGATAGTATAAGTATTCTAATTCAAGGTCATAATCTTTTACAAATTCTAACATTAAGAAATAGATATATTTAAACTTAACAATAAATCAATGCAAATTGTATACACAACTGTTATTTTTATTTTATAATTGGCCTGAAACTCAATAAAACTCGTAATACAAATTTTCAATCAGTACGGCATTATTCTGCAAGATACAAAGACAAAATTGATTTCTCGAATGAGAAGACCACAAACACCACGAAGCAAGAAACATGGGCGACCTTGTACAAAAGTGGGTGAAAAGAAAAAAAAACGTTACCCAGTATTTTTCTAATCTAAAGATATACATCTAACCAACAAGATTGCCTGTATACATGAATAGGGGTAAAAAGATGAAAAGAACTATGATTTTGACGTCCACAGTATTGCCTTTGCCAAGTCGTAGTCATACTGAAAATTCAAAACCAAGTGAAGCCACGACATGTATCTCTGATCAAGTAAAGATAAAACCATCGGGGAGTCAAGGAGCAGAACAGGTGGTTCCTTCCTTTCAATTCCAACAATGTGCGTGTATTTTACTTGTATAAACGTCAGTAGGCCTTATTATCACCAAGGACCCCTGCTTACCTGAAAGAGAGAAACCATACATATCTTACGGCTACAAAACAGAAAATATCTGCAACAAAAAAAAAACTATTGCCGACATATTCCTTCTAACCTTTATAACTATAGTTAATATCATTATTTTTCAATATTTTACTTTTAAATTTCCATCCCATAATTTATCCTATTCCTAGTAACAAAATACACGTGTCTTAGTAATTTATAGAATTTGAATAAATCAGCAGCAACTCCAAAAAAATAATAACACGGACCTATCAATACATGACCAATTTGCACAAATATACAAATTTCAATTCCACGATTCATCAGCAAGATATTATTATTGGCACATCCTTGTGTATCGACATCATACTCATTTCTTTTGTCTACATTAATCAACTGAACTAAAGGCATTCCCACATGCTTTTTAGGTATGAAACTACTCTCTAGCTTAGGTTATGTTTGAATATCTAATGATGGGTGGAATGGGATGACATGGGATGGCGTGGTAAATGGAATACAATGAAATAAAATTACCACAGCATTGTTTGATATCTTACGATGGAATAGTGTAAGTTTCCATTTTGTAGTTTTGAATGTGCACAGAATGATAAGGATTATAACTAATGATTATTATATACTGGATTCATCTCATACTATTATTATATAGCCCCTGATAATGTAGAAAATGCCTCTTAACTGCTGAGTTCAGGCTTGCTTACCAATAGACACACACAACAATGCAACAGTTACAAAAAACACTAGTATTTTAAAAGTTTTTAGCTGCTGCCACAAACATACAGAGATTGGCTTGATGTTGTCCTGTGTTTCAATTTTTCCACAATCTCTGTGTTTAACTGTTTAAATACAAAGGGACATAGAATTGAAAATTTTATTCTAGGAGCAAGACTGGATTTTAAAAATGAGTCTCTAAAAGATGCAAGTATGGAGCAAGAGATAGTAGACAATGAGTCGCAAACTAAAGCAACAGTACATGAATATATCACCATATTCTAGGAGGTAGACAGATAGTGTACCCCAGGCTCTTTAAGTGTCATTTTATTTAGGTTGTAACTGCAAACAAAACCTAGTGAAAATATGAGGTAGGCAACTCTAGTGAAAAAGGAAGCCGCAGCAGATTAGAAATTGACCAGTAGGGTGTGTTTGTGAGTTTAGAAGGGAGGGAAAGGAAAGGATTGGAGCGAAAATGGAGGGGGAGTAGGGGAGAGGAAGACTTTGTGAAATGCATTTGTAAGAATCAAACTCCCAAACATAAAGGGGGGAAGGGCTTCCATTAAACCCTCCCCTTCCCTCCCTTTCCCTCCAAAACTCAACTCACAAATATACCCTTACAGAAATCTCGGGGGAAAAAGGGAAGGACTACCACAAACCTACACAACACAACAAACAGAAGTTTGCAGTTTTACAAACATCCATTTAAAGTATTGATTTTTTTAATTAACTCGTAGCATTTTATTATCTAATACAGATAGATTAAAAACAATTGAGAATTAATATGAATATCACAAAACATCAAAGAAACCAGCCTTGAAGAACCAGTACATAGTCAATTTGGTCAAATGGGATGCAGTATAAGTTTTAAATAAACAATTTTAGGTCGAGAGAAAACCTTAAGAAAGTGGAGTGTAATTTATGCTAAAGTAATAATATTAATATTACTAATAACAAATCAAAATCTCTAATTCTCTAAAAACTATAACTCCTTGTAAGAATTGTTACATAAAATTTTAGACAAGAAAACAAATTATAATCACCAAATTCCCTTTATTTTGAGCTCCAAATAACAACCAAGAGCAAAATGGCAACTCAGAATATTTTCAAGTCACAATAATTTTTCCAGTGAAAAAATAAAATCACATTAACAAAGAAAAACACATTTGGAAGTTGACATCATTAGAAGAAGTTCCATCCTTTTTATAGTTTGACCTGTCTTCAACAGACTAGATACCAATTGTTATGGAAGGTAAAAAGCAAAAATTAGGAGTAGTGAGCAGACAACCATAGAATTATAATCAGAAGATCATTGGGCATTTAATCCTTCATTTTCAAGCAGATAACCAAAAATCTAAAATAAGTGAAAACTGCAACCAAAACCCAACTATAACAGCCTGAATAAGTATCTCATGCCATGTGATTTATTATTTCTTATAATGTAGAAAGTCTTTAACTCGTACCGATTCCCTGCTTTTTCTGAGGATGGACTCTGTCCAGGTAGGGAGCAATTATGGCATCTAACTTCACCAACCACAGAGCAAGGGCAGATGATGTGTGGGGCATAGATGCAAAAGATGCAATGATTTCTTCAACCACACCATCAGGAAATTTGCATTGGAATAACCAGCCCTCATTGATGGCACCAACAAAATCAGCAAGAACCTATAAAAATTGCAAATTCAAAAGAAAATAGATGAAGTTAAGTGTAACAAAATTTCAGGCACTCCAGGAATTCAATCAAACATAAAATTAAAACAAAAAACCTGCAAAAGCTCCACTAAAGTTGAAGTGCGTCTGAGCCGCTTGACCCATAGTTTATGAGCAGACTTCCTCCAAGCACCGACCAGGGCATCTTCAGGCATAACAGACTGCACATAGAGTGGTGGGAGTAACACAAAAAAAAATGATTAATCTTCAAAATACTCATACACTTGAAAACATACATGTAAACCATTATAAGTTTTCAAGATAAAATCCCAGAAAGCTGGAGAAGCAGTTAAAAAGATAAGGATACATGATAGCACATTTTAAGTATCAATGCAGCATCATGCTTATGTTGGAACAGAAGTAATTTAAGTAACAAACTATCTGACACTTTCCAAAATAGAACTACACTGTCCAAAGAAAATCAGGTGGCAATAAGATATCAATTTTCCCACACAAAACCCCGTCAATTTAAACATCCTTCTCTTTCTTTCTGGACAAACCACTCGCAAACCTTGCATTTGTACCCTAAAGTGATCTTAAGTATTACAAAATAAGACATCAATGTCAGCATGCAATGAATGTTGAAAATTGAAGCAATGAATGACAAGTCACCTCAATAGCATAAATTGCAGCTTTCAGTGATTGAACCTGTGACGCTAAGACTTTATGATTTGGAAATGTGTTGCTGTCATCTTTCTCCCTGCATGTGGCTATGTGGATTGCATATCTTTCTTCTAGATCAAAATCAAGCTCAAATGTCATATGGCAAATTTTACAGTGTCTCTCATCTCTCCAGTATAGATCATGACAACTCTTACATCTGGCTAGAGAGTCAAGATAAGACCTTCTACCATATTTTACAACATTGAGATCTAAATAAAAGGAATTCCAAATCCAAGAATCATATTCTTGAACACGGATCCACTTTTGTATTTGTTCCTCTGCTTTCTTTCCAGCTTCAATTACCACAGCCCCAGCTGACTGCAAAGAGTCTTTATCAGTCTCAGCCAAGTTTAGGTTGTCTATATCAGATATGGGAGAATCCAGCTCAGATTGATCAGAATGTGACATACACCCCATTCCAGTACTGTTAACCTTAATCCTGGACATAGATCTGCATAGAGATGTTTGTCGCCTCTCCAAAGATTCAATAAGAAGAGCTTCCCGTTTCCCTCTATCATCAAGAACTGACAACAAGGCACATAATGCCTGCACATAGGTTAACCACATAAACACGATTGTTACCACTAAAATAACAAGGCATACAATAGACACACTAGACTAATAAACATATGCATGTCTAGTTGTTTACTCTTCCATGTTTCCCATGTAAGTAATTAAAATATCTAATATACCAGAAAATAAATTTCAATCCTTGAACAGAGCTACACATAATAAGAAAACCTAAGACATTCACCTCTTCAGTATCAATCACCTCCCAGTGACCATCTTCAGAAGATTCAAAGTAAACCCTCCTGTGGCCAGGATCATCTGCATTACAAGGGCCCAAGAATAGCCAGTATCTATTGTACCGACGATCAGATCCCAAATACACTGACTGAATGGGGTGTGAATCAGTTGATCCTTTTGCTTTATCAAAGGATGCCTCACGACTATGGCATTTTGAGATTAATGACGCAGAATCTACTGGACAGGAATGAGAATTCAAGTGCACTTCTGTAACACATTGCATTTGCCCAACCTGGTTCCAAAATGGTCCAGGCTTCTTTACTACTGATCTCTTTATTTTTGCTCCAGAACCACGTAATTGGATGCTAGAATTGCAATCAGCTGTAACTTTTATTCGATCCTGTAAAAATGATCATTCAGAACTTCATATAAGAGCACTTTACAAAATCACATTTTAGGGTATGTTTGGGAGTTGGGAGGGGAAGGGAGAGGAACAGGGGAGACAGTCCAAGGTCTGCTGCTCTAGCTTTATTATTAAAATTTCACTTCATTTTTTTTTGGGGGGGGGGTATCCAAGTCCTAAATAAAACCTTTGCTGAAATGTTCAGTATTTTACCTTCATCCTGATGCTGGATCCAGATGAAACAAGATCTGTTAGAGCCACCAATGCATTCAATTTTTCCTCAATGTTCAAATCTGAATATTCACTTTCCATCAGTCCTAACAACCACACTTCTCCTGGATGACTCTCATCTATTTCAGTGTATACTTTCAGGATATTATTTTTAATTTTCCGACTGTTTGCGCGCTTCAATTTTCTTATATTGGAGTTTATTGAATCACTTTCAAAATCATCTCCACTGCTACACGTATCAGTGTCGTTAAGTTCATCATCAACACTCCCATAATCCTCCATATCTGACTGAAATTCATCATTGTCCTTCATAACAGTGCTCATACGCAATCGATATGCAGATGATGAAATCTTTTCAAATAAAGTAATATCACTTGAAAGTGTTGAACATATTAAAGACTCCAGTTCCTCTGTTGTGCTGACCAGGTTTAATTCAGCAATCTACACAGTATCAAAATAAAGCTGAAATTCATCAATAGTATAGAGCAATATTATAATCCAAAAAACAGTCAGTTACCTGCATTGACTTTGCCAGGTCAGATACTTTGCATCCATTGTTTCCTCGCTCTGACAAGATTGTAAACAACTCACCCTTCAAGGTGCCAGGGCATAAGCCATAGTTGACAAGAAGATTCAATTCCTATAAAACAAAGCACAAGACTATACCTTAAAATCCAAAACATGCACTTACTGAGAACTTGGAGTAACACCTCTAAAAAGCCTATTGAAGTGGAAATAGAAAAATAGAATTAATAAACAAGATCTACTCCAAGCATCTCTAGCCAATTAAAAATTAAAATTAAGTTTTACACACTAGAAAATGATGACCACTTATTCTCATTCCTACTGATTAACAACAGCTGAATATATGGCTGCAAAATTTTAAGGATATAGAGAAGTACCTGCACTTTTAATTTCCTATGCAAGTTGGCTTACATTATCAGTAGAAAAAAATATGCCACAGTTTTTTTTTTTTAACAGGCAAACATTAAATGTTTCATTGAAAGTGTAGAGTTTTCTACACTGCCAATGGGTTAGAATTAAATCCAAAAAGAGAAACATGGCCATTGTAACTATATCAATCGAAAATGTTCAAAGATGCATATGAGATGGCAAAAGCAGTGGTTTTGAAAATTGAACTGCTTTTATTAGAATTTGGAAGACTAAGTAAACGCTTAACGGCTTATTGCCAATGGTTTGGTACTTCAAGAATCAGTTGAACCTGACCACCTGCTTCTTGGCAAAGGTCTTCCCCCCTATTTGGAATGGGGAAGTATGGATGCCAGGGGGACATACATTTTAATCATTGCTGATACTTTTGGAACCTACTTTTTCTAAGAATAAGCATATATCCCTCATTTATAGCCTTCAGTTACATGAAACATACGGGTCAAATAATATTTTATCTAGAAATCTGTTGAAGTAGATGACAGACAAGAAACGAGATGTGTTCAATTTAGGATATGACATTAGGCAGAATTTACAAATACACACACACACTAATCAAAAGCCTCTAGACAGTTCGATCTTATGTAAATGCACACAAAAAACACATTAAGCATATTCAAGTCAAGTCATGTCTAAAATGGTCTTGTTTGGAATACCTTGCTAAGGGCCTCTCTTCGCAGGGCACCTTGCTTTGAACCAAATCCAGAAGCAACCAGTACTTGACGAAGTATTTCAATCCATGTAAGAGCATTTAGAGATCTTCTCCAGAAGTCAAGGGAATATTCTCGACTTTCAACCTTCCGAATAGACAAATGTTAGTCAAACTAAAAATATAAGAGACAACAAGCATGCAAACCTCCCAAAATGAGGTAAGGAAACTCACTGAGTGAAGCAAGGCCAGAAAATTGCATGACTTATTTAAATGAGGTGAGAATCCATTCGTAAGCTCAACTTCGATGTCAGATAGAAGAAGTGTGAGAAGGGCCACATGAATCTTTCCTAGTAACATTGAGTCCTGGAAGGCACATGCAGCAAAGTGAGAAGAAATGAAGCATTTTGGATGTTAATTACAATTTGATATATGGCTCTAATAAGATTAAAATTGAATAAGAAAACTAGAAATGCTTCGAAAATCTAAAACTGGGTCAAAGATGACATATTACCTTGTCATGAAATGCCTGAACAAACTCATCAAGAGTGAAGGGACATATATCAACAACTACAGCATATGTATAAATGAAATGGAAAACCTGCCAAAATAAAGTTAGTCCTATGTCAAATTAAAGTCATCTGCTATCATAAAAAGTTTCAAAGAATAATAAATGAAGCAAAACATTAACTTAGTAAATCTTGACAAAGATAATATGTGCTAATCTAAGAAAGAAGTTTCTGTCACATAACAAATCAATCCTGCTGGGCCACTAATAAAATCCAACCTTTGAAAATAATTCATTCAAGTTAAAACAAAAACCCATAATGTCCCACAATGAGCGAGAATTAGGAAGAATTTTGTTTACTGTCACACTATTATAACCTATTATATCTATCCCGAGTTCTAATTCCAACAAACACATGCATTCACAAAATCAGATCTTCCAAGTCACAACTGATTGATTATATTCACCTTAAATAATTTCTTCACAAGTTCTGGAGAGGAGTCCCAAGGTTGCAAACGTATAGGTTTTTTCATCTTGACAGTTTCTGGGGGGAACTTAACTAGCACATCTGTAAAAGCCACAAGCAATCATAGACTGTTAATAATCAGAAAATTCCAGTTTTACACAATCAATAGAACATAACACATAATACTAGGTAACACTTGTTCCTTATAAAATTACCTTTACAGAGTGAGCAGCCAAGCATTCCACTGGCAGCAAGATGATCTGAACACACAAGCAGATTGGTTCCTTCTTGTAACTCTCTCAACTCTAGCTCTTCGTCATCAATTAACATTGAAATTCGATCAACTCCCTCCTCTGGTATTGCGCCATCTAAAGCAAGATCGCATTTTTCCTTTGGTGACTGCTCCTGAATCACATATTGGTTCAACTCCCCCTGCCAGAGTAGAGCAAGTTGTAAACTTGCCAAACCATCCAACAAAGCCATAAAAATGCTTATTCAACTTTATAATTACCACTCTTTTTTGCATGAAAAGTTTCCTCTTATCCTGTACTTTATTTCTCTTACTCTGCATTTTATTTTTTGGCTTTCCCTGTTCAAGAAAAAGAAAAAGCATTCTTCAATATCTATTATCACCAACCAAATTTGACATGCTCATACATGTATTATGGAAGGAAAACAAAGTGAGCTTAGTATTATGGGTTTAGATAACTTACATTCAAGGTAACTGTCTTCCGTGACCTGTTGTTCTCATGGACTGGTTTCTGTGCTATAGAATTAGAGATTTGATGAACTTCTTGGTCAGCAAAACCAAAACCGATTGGAAGGTCTCCAGCATCAGGATTAGTTGCCCTCCAAACTGTCATCAGACCTTTGCCAATACCATGTTTCTTCACAGGTGCTTTCATATTACAATCAGGGTGACTGTGAATTGCACTCGTAGAAACCTGAGGAAAGAGGACCTGAGACAAATTAAAGGAGAGTACAAAGATATATAAAAAATCTTTACCAGGATACCAAAAGTCACCTTCCTCTTTCTGGTGGGTCCTTGGTCCTCTTGACAAGCAGAAGTGTGATTTTTGGGTCCTAAGCAATGAGAAATGAAATTGACAAAATAAGACAAGTTACAAGAATTAAAATGGTGCTTAAAGGTGTAATTAGAAGTGCAGAAATGGCCAAATGAGAGAAGTAAAAAACAATTTATATTTGCTAGGTACAAGACAACAGTGGAAGGAATTAATATGAGATGCCCATTTTGACCACTCAATTTTCAAATGAGCCTGAATAGGTTGTTTTCATCCATAACAGAGAAAAGAGTTAGAAAATATCTGTAATCACATACTTTAAATTCATATTATTTATAAATACTATGCATAAGTATGGTGCAACTGTGCAAGAATAATAAGTATTAAAATAATTTTCCTCCTCTCCACCTTCATTCCAATAAAAAAAAGGAAGTCAATTACGAAATAGAAGCTAATCCATCTAACACAAATTTTTTAATAAAAAGAGTTATATTCCATCTATTTCTTACTGTTTGTTTCCTGAATTATGATTATTCTGTTCTGATTGAACTGATAACTATATATAATGTCATTTTGGAAAAGAATTTAAAGAGTAAAATAAGATAATCCCCGAGTTTTATAAAACCTAAGCTCCCTCTAGTTTTAATACAAACACCTCTATAGTTGATTTTCCATAGGGTATATGATGTTTGTATGGTAAAAAAATTTAACTAGGAGGAGTATTTGTCAACTGAGAGTTTATAGGGGACGTGAGCCTAACTTTGAGACTAGAGGGGTTGTTCGAGGAAGGTCAAGTGTGATCTATTCTTAAAATTCAGTAAAAATTCAATACTACAAACCAAATACTGCAGTTCTAAAATCACCAAAACAGAAGTAAGCTATTTCAGTATTTCATTAATCTAATTTTTTTTTATTCAAGCCTCATTAATTTGGCAAAATACCCGTGCATTGCACGTGTTGTTATGCATACCAATTGAAAGCTATGCACTGCCGATCACCATTCACCGCCTAATGAGAGCACCTTCTATCTCTGTCAAATACCATCGGTTCTACATCTACTCTAATACAATTAAAAGTAAAAGAAAATAAAGTATTCAGCAGTATAAACCATTACAAGTAAGAGACGCACCATAAGGAAGAGAATCAAATTCCCGACCAAGTGGAGGGCCATCCTTCCGTAACACATTGCTAACAATGAAGTCTTCTGTAAACAACTCCTGTAGACATTTACGTTTTTGCTTCTTCTTACCATTCCCGATTACAGTCATATCGTATCTCGAAGATGAAGGAGCATTAGCCTTTCCTAATAGTCCTTTTCCACCGCGAGAGTGGAATTCCTCACGCGAAGAAGAACATGATGGCACAGTCACTCCGTTTTCTCTCCGTGTTCTGTAATAGCCTTCCATGACTTTCAGTGTTCTATGCTTCTCATCTGAACTGCGAAATACATGGTATGTATTGGCAGAAAGTCAAAATTAGAGTTCAGGACGGACACTGAAATGCAACACAGAAGAAACTATGCAGAGAATAATGCATTATTATGGCGATCAAACATTGAAATTCCCTTGAATTCGGCTATATTAGTTGAGCTTTGTCGCGGTTCTTGGAGCAGAAAAAATCGAGAACGTGGATAAGATGAGAGGAGAGTGATTGGTAAATATGTGAGAAATGGAAATCTACCTCGATTACAGCTTCGCCACTGTCCGTCCGGGAAATGGAATGAGCGTGTGAGTGTGAGGAACTAACTAG
This sequence comes from Sesbania bispinosa, assembly GCA_026901365.1. Classification (NCBI taxonomy): domain Eukaryota; kingdom Viridiplantae; phylum Streptophyta; class Magnoliopsida; order Fabales; family Fabaceae; genus Sesbania; species Sesbania bispinosa. The sequence continues at coordinate 2,920,263 of QLOH01000020.1, forward strand.
GACAAGGGAAGCAGAGGATAATATAACTCAGACAGAAGTAGGGTTTTGGGTTTTATGGAAGAAGAGAAATATCTCTTTCATTTTACTAAATAACCCACCCAAACAAATTTTTTTTTTGGACAAATGCTCCTCTTAACTGGGCTCGGTCTCAGCCCAGGATGAACAACTTATTCATTTATTTTTCCACCATTTACCAATTTGACCCTAAACCCCAATTTGACCCGAAAAACATTTACCAAAAAGAATCCATTACTCAATCAACTAAGAGTAAATGGTTATTTTGGTTCCCGAAAGATTGTGGGTCGGTCAAATTGATCCCCGGAAGAAGTAAATTAACAAATTAGTCCATGAAGATACTTCCGTCAGTCATTTTTGTCCTTTTGTTAGTGTCTGTCTGGTTACGTTAAAAGAAGCGATGATTTGGCAGTTAAATGCCACGTGAACTTTTCTGTGGCAGTCCCACGTGGCTAAAACACATATGAGGGACTAAAATGACTAAAACGAAACTTTCCTGCTTTAATGCAAAATTGTAACAAGGTCTTCTTCTCCAATTTTTTCCACAATCCATGTAGACATTAAAATCCTAATACCATTTTGAAAATAAACAGACAAGATTAGAGACACGATTGATGGGGATTATAACATTCTCATTTGCACCGTCAAGTTTATGTCAATATTGTGTTTTGTGTAACTGACTTCAATGCTATGTCTTTTGAATATTGTATATATGATATCTGATCCCCAAATTTTAGTAAACAATGGAGTATGTTCCTTTGTTCAATTTTACAATTCACTTTTATGTTCTACTTATGATTTATCGTCATACTGATTCATTTACTTTTTTGTAGAAATTAAATATATAGAACTTTATAAAAAATATATGTATTCCAATAAACATAGACATTACAAACGTTAAAGTAAAAAATTGTAATTATGGATTGGAGTAACTACTCCTATTACTCCACCTCTTTTCACCATCCCTTGAATGGTAAAATATATTACTTACTTCACCAACAAAAATAAAATTAATAACTTGAACAACAACACCATGACGCACCTCATTCCAATCATATAATGTTTTAGGCTCCTAACTTCAATGCACAAACTTTCAATATTGGATGTGTATTTCTCATTCTTCCATAATTCATTCCATTTCTCGTCATCATTAACCCAGGCAAAGTACTTCTAATTAAATTCACCATCATGCAAAAACAACACATCAATTTGAGTCCACATTATGTGATATACACAAGTTTCAAACAATCAAATACTCATTTCTATAACATCTCATTTGAGAGGGTACATGTGTGAAAGATGAATTTTCCAATATTTCTCTGTGTCGTTTTAAGATAGTATAATTTCCTTTATTTTCCATGCAACCTCCATAAAAAGCTTGCTGAACCACTCTATGAAACATTTGATGTTTTCCTCAATTGGTGCAAATGATAATGCCCTAATACCCATCTCTCATTTGTTCTTACGCCCAGGACCCTAAGCTAGAACAAAAAATCTCAATCCAATTGCAAAATCTTCTTTATCAATGCATGAGAGGACAAAAATGGAATTTGTTATCTAATGTGAGGGATGAAAATGAATTTGTTTTCTAATGTGAGGGACGAAAATGAAATTTGTTTTCTGACGTGGGGGAGGAAAATGAAGAGTTTTTTTCTGCTGTTTTAATCTATGCCACGTAAACCTCCACATCAGCATGCCACGTTGTAGTTAACATGCCGACTAAGCATCTCCGTCATGGTTAAGTCACAGAAGCTAACAGAGGGACTAACTTGAAAGACGGAGTACATTTTTAGGGACTATTTTTTGAGATTTATAAAAAACTAAGATTATAATCATCTAAAAATGTATTTTTGTTTAGAAAATAAAAACCAAATTTATATAACAAAACTTAAGTAAATGCATCCTTTTGTGTCACTTTATATTTATCAGCTATTTGAAAAACTATTTTTTTTCTAAACACTTATGTTCTGGACCGAGATATGGCGGTCAGGATTGGTACACCGGCATCAGGCATCAACCAACATATACCGGGGTCACTCATGATCCTTTCACAAAATTCCTATAGCATCCGAAGTCATCAACGGTAATTCACCCATTTATCGCATTCGTCATATACTCCAACTGTAACCGACATGTATATGCCGGCACGATGCATCACGGTATGACGTATATCACAGCGCGTGTATACAAACCCGGATAAGTGAGTGCCCGTAATTTCAGGGATCCGTTATAACTGTTTAACATACTTTCCCGCCAACAAATGTCACTATAAAACACCCCGGTGGTGCATCATTCAGGTACGCTTTCAATCTATTACATTGTTACTCTGCCGGAACATTCTTCTAACTTAAGCATCGGAGTCTCTTCAGGTGCACCACCACCAACCGCTCGCTGCCGGCGTCGCTCTGTCGTGGAACCATCGTCTACAACCATGCTTGGAGTCTCTAGAAGATCATTAGCGTCGTTTGTGGTAACATTGCACCAAAGCTTTCGTTCTTGAATCTTTTTGCTCTTTTCACGAATTCTTGGATTTTTCATTACGACTGAAAATGCGTTGGGACCAGGAGCAGCTCCACCGCCGCTGGAGATGATGCAGACTTGTTCGTAACTGCTGGAACCATGCTAGTAGTTCGCTCTTCCACAACCGGAGTTGTTTCTGCCACTGCTGGAATTCCTCCACCACGACCTGTTATGCCTTACCCTCGTCCTCCTCCTCAAGGAAGCCATGGCTCCCGTGCGACTCCACCGGACCAACCTTCCTGAGGAGAGCTTATGGAGTTTATCTGTCACCAAGGCGCAATGCTCGAACAATATGCACAACGTCTTGAGAAGCTTGAGACGAAGTAGCAATTGGAACGTTTACAACGTCGCATTCATCAAGAAGAAGCAGGTTCTGAACGTCGTCTGTCGCCGCGTAGCGCAACCAGAGCTTCACCGCAGCCGGAGCACCACAACCTCTCCGCAGCGTGAACGTCAATCGTCTTCAAGACTGGCACGTCAGCATTCTCACCAGTTTTCAGTGCAGTCAATGCACTCTAATTACGGTCCACGCAATCGGACTGCCCTATTCTGGATGAATCTCGTCATGCCCCTGACGACGAGGTAATACAAGTGGTTCTGTCGTTTTATGAGCGTATAATGCTATTCATAGTTGATAAACACTTTGAGAAAGTTCCTGTACCGGAGTTGTATGATGGAATGAGTGATCCTTTTTGAGCATTTGGACATCTATGAATCTGCGATGTCCATCAGAAACGCTTCAGGGGCCAATTATATGCAGAGTATTTCCACTATCTCTGAAGAAGACCGCCCTCAGGTGGTTTCAGACACTTCTGTCGCATTCCATCAACACCTGGCCGACTTGAGGGCCAAATTCATTATTAGTTTCACTACCAGCAAAGTTCAGCCGAAGACTGAGGCGTCTTTAAAGCAGATCCACCAAGGACCTTCAGAATCACTCCGGGATTACATCAGTCCATCATCTGTTACCTCTTCGGGTTTGGGGTTATCTTTTTCCTCTTCACCATCATCAGCATGTAGAACGGGGCTTGAAGGTTCCTCATCCCCGGAGCGCGCATTCGATGTTGTCGAAGGGAGTGACACTGTACCACTTGCTATCTTGAACTGTACAAAGTGTCGACATGCCCCGAGTGTTCAACACCCAACCCCGGGGTTCAAGAATGTCATCTGTTTGATTGCAGCATAAAGTACACCGCGGAAACATCAATCCATAGCTTCTCGAGGCTCTCAATTTCTTATTTGTCTTTTTTTCTGCCTCGATTTCAATTCATTTATTTCCCCCTTTAAGGTGTCCAGTTCTGTCTTTGCAAGCTTTGCCGCTGAAGTGGCCGCCTTAGCCTTTTCGGCAGCTGTCTCCGCATTTTCCTTGGTCGCTTTCTTCTCCAGTGTAAGGGTTTCAACATGTTTAGTGAGGTCGGAGATACTTTGATTTAGTTGGTCTCTTTCTTTAGTTAGCAACTTTACGTCCTCAAGAGCCTTCTGCATTAAGAGCTCATCCGACTCCAATTTTGCCGTCACCCATTGCAATTCCTTCAGCACAAGGGGAAGGCGGTCAGATATTTAGTCGCCCCAACAAAATACTGGGCCATCATGGTGAACTTCATTCCCCAATCTGACGCAACGTTCAGAAAATTCGCCATCTCCTCAGCTGATTTATCACGGAAAGGGCTCGACCCTGCACGACCAAATGATGACGAACTTTCTCCAAGGTCATGTTGGAGACGGGAAGGCCAACACCAAGTTCAGGCCCCTTACATTTGTCATCTTTTGGTGGAAGCGTTGAGGAGGAAGCTTTGGATATTACTTGGACGGGTTGTTTCACTAGGGCTTGAACTTCCGGGATCTCTTGTGTCGGGGTAGTATTTACCCTCTAACGCTTGACCCTTAGCCTTTCTGCAATCTGCAGGTTCAGCTCAGAGCCATCCCGGGTTTCCTTCATCTTTTACTAGCCGCAACACTTCTCTTGGCCAACTTCTCCGCCAATTTTGCTTCTTACTTTGACGTCATATTCAATGCAAAAGAAAACAACAGTCAACATGGATATCCATTGGTAATAAACAAAGATTTAAGGTTATTCGTAATTACCCAGAGATTTATGGGTAATAGCGTCGCCTTTAGTTATCACAGATCGGCAGTCCAAGGTTTCGTGTTCCTTGACGAAAGATTGAATGGCTTTCACCACTCCTTGCTCTGCAGGGGAAAGCTCGTCGTAATCCACCATGTAGTCTTTTGAAGACCTCTGGAAATTATTCAGATTCCAGTACGGATGGATGATCCTCTTGCCATCCTTCCCAAGGACATTATCTCGACCTTCCCCATGTGGCCTCACAAACACAAACTTGTCTTTGAAGTGTTTGTAAGATTCTTGGAAGATGTCGAAGATCTTCCCCCCGGTGCTTGCACGTAGCGCAAGCCAAGAATACTTGTCTTTTCCATCTTTGACAGTCAAAGGCCAGAAGAAGTGGAAAAATACGTCTGCATGTAGCTCCACCTCTAAAGCATGGCACAACAACATGAAGCTTCAGATGAAACCCTAACCATTTGGATGAATCCGTGAAAGAGCAACCTCTAGCTCAAACCAGGAGAAAGGAAGCCAGAATCCGAGATCCTCGAACAAGGTCTTATACATCGGGATAAACATTTCTTCCCGAAGACCCCCCTGAGAGAAAATTCTCCCGTCTTCTCCGGGGACCAACAACCCTCACTCCTTTTCTTTGCTCGGTTCCACCCATTCAACGTGTTTGAATCCCAAATCCAGTGCCTCTGCAAAGTTGTATATGTTGGACGTCCCAAAAGCTTTCGTATCCATCCAAGTCATGGACGCCAGTCCATGAGGGACATGGTAGTTGGTGGCCGGAGAGGTGTGAATTTTCCGCTTTCCCATCTCGGACCTGCCCAAAATTCATGTGACAAGTTAATATCTAAAGATGATGAGTCTGCGCAGGGATACTCTCAGACTACCCCGGCAAACTTCGCGGACACAATCTCGTGATAACTTCACTTCTAGAGAATGCGAGCAATTTCAAGTACTGACTCGCGTTGTGAGTTTCCAATACCAACAACCCCGGAGTGGCATCTGCATCTTAAGACCAGGTTGGGGATTCCCGGATCCTCAAGCTCCTTAGTCACGACGAAACACTTTCGTCTATTCTCAGCGACCAAGGCTTTGGCTTTTGCCCTTGTGATCATGGCATCTCAAAAAATGGAAAATGCATAAAAGTAGAGGAAATGGGGGGCAGGACAATACCTCTAAAAAGTCTTGAAGAAACCTCTTTGAACTCCTCAAAAAAAGTCAGTAGCGCCGAAGTTCATACAACACAATGTCACGCCTTGAACTCCCTGGTTCTAATCCAGCAAGAAGTGGAGTGAAACGGCTACAGGAAACCACTTACAGAAGAAAGTTTGGGTTGAAAAGAAGAAAATACCATAGGCTCTACTTCGCGAAAGGAGAAAAGGGGAAAGGTGAAACGTGAACCGCCAGTTACTCACGCTATTTAATATTTGAAATCAATGGTTGGGATTACTGTTAGGAATATGCACTAGATACTTATATATTTGTGAACATCTATCACTTGTATCATGTTATTTTGTAAAGGCAAGCTTATTCTTTTAGAATAAAATTATTGTCCTTAGAATAGTAAGCTTAAACTTCATAAGGAATCAAGTAGATGACTTGATCGTGAGAGCTTATGAAGAACTATTCTTAAATAGTCCCTATATAGTCAATTATCATCTTAGGAAAAAGATGCATTTAGACTATTATGTAAGTTCATTGATGATCGCATCTCATATATCATGGATATGAGATATCATGCGCTCATATAGGTACACATTAAGAGTAATGGTGTACTAGACAGACCCACCTTAAGAATGTTGTATGGGTTGTTACATAAGTGTCATGGACGTTTCTTAAATTGATATATGTTATATGAAGTCCTTCGACCTGAAATCACTACGATTCCTACATAAGGAATATATGTTTTGAATATCATCAAATGTTACCTATAACAGGGTGATCATAAAGTTGGTATTTGGATATATAATAAATTATGTGGAGGAATGTGAGTGCCCTAGATGGGATTTGTCCCTCCTATGTAACAGGAGTTATATCTGTAGGTCTCTTGATAAAGTGAGACTGCAAAATGCATGGCCATGCTCAGGAGGATAAACATGAGATGTTTATTTTTTATACAGTCTACTTGGGGATCAAGAAAATATAAATTGAACCATACAAGGTTGACACAATCCATGCCCTCGTGTTCAATTAAATATTTGGACAAAGGGACATATCATATAAATTATTATCATAAAATAGGATTTATCAGAGTTATTGATAAACTCAATATTTGAATAGTGATGTGTTGCTAGATACCGCTCACTACTTATTATATTGAATATAAAATGGTTTTTATTTTTACTATTATAACCAAATATTAAAAGCCTATTGGTCACACGCATACAGCAAGCCACTAGGAAAGGATAATAATTTAATTAAATTAAATTAGAATTATTACATAATGGGCCAGGCCCATAAGTGTGAGGGTTAAGTGAGGGAGGGAGTAAAACCCTAGCCACCACTCTATAAATAGAGCATAAGATGCACTACCCCTAGACACATGAGCAATCGCTTCTTACTTCTAAGGCTACTAGCAGAGCCGAGGAAGGTTTCCTAGTCCGGCTGTTGGCGTGGATACCAATAGAGACGTGGATACACTTGCCTCGTTTATAATCCTAATAAGGTACGACCTTTCGTTTCGATACCAATTTGCCTTCGTGTTTTCGCAAAACGATTATAACAAGGGAGGGAATCCATTTATTTCCGCTGCACCCTGACCACATGCTTGATTCCCTTCATTACATTTGAGGAATAGGCCCATGGGCCTAAGATCATATGATGCTGACACGTGCCCCAAGCGATTGTCAATCAACAGTCACGTCAGTTACATCGGGATACGAAGCGTCGCTATCTCATGAATCATCTCGGACGACGTCGGAAGATTCTACATCATGGGCTTTACCAAAAATCTTATGCCGGATCTATTCATTTCACAAGTCGGGCACTTTCATACAAACTATTTCGACTTGGGGGGCAACAGTTCTGGACCGAGATATGGTGGCCGGGATTGGTACACCGGCGTCAGGCATCAGCCGACATCTACCGGGGTCACTCATGATCCTTTCAGAAAATACTTAGAGCATCTGAAGTCATCAAGGGTAATTCACCCATTTATTCGCATTCGTCATATACTCCAACTGTAACCAACATGTATATGCCGACGCAATGCATCACGGTACGACGTATATCACAGCGCGGTATACAAACCCGGATAAGCGCGTGCCCGTAATTCCAGGGATCCGTTATAACTGCCTAACAAACTTTCTCGCCAACATGTCAATATAAATACTGTAGGAATATGCACTAGAGACTTATATATTTATGAACATCCATCACTTGTATCATGTTATTTTATAAAGGTAAACTTATTCTTTTAGAATATAATTATTGTCCTTAGAATAGCAAGCTTAAACTTCATAAGAAATCAAAGTAGATGACTTGGTCGTGAGATCTTATGGACAAATATTCTTAAATAGTCCCTAGTCAAGTATCATTTTAGGACAAAGATGCATTTAGACTAGTATGTGAGTTCATTGATGATCACATCTCACAGATCATGGATATGAGATATCATGTGCTCACATAGGTACGCATTAAGAGTAATGGTGTACTGAACAGACCCACCTTAAGAAACGTTGTATGGATTGTTACATAAGTGTCATGAATGTTTCTTATATTGATAAATGTTATATGAAGTCTTTCGACCTGAAATCACTACGATTCCTACATAAGGAGTTATATGCTTTAAATATCATCAAACATTGCCTGTAACAAGGTGATCATAAAGTTGGTTTTTGGGCATGTAATAAATTATGTGGTGGGATGTGAATGACCTAGATGGGGATTTGTCCCTCCCATGTAACAGGAGTTATATCTGTAGGCCTCTTGATAAAGTGAGACTAAAAAATGCATGACCATGCTCAGGAGGATAAACATGAGATGTTTATTTTCTCTACAGTCTAATTGGGGATCAAGAAAACATAAATTGAACTATACAAGGTTGACACAATCCACGCCCTTATGTTCAATTAGATATTTGGACAAAGGGACAGATCATATAAATTATCATAAAATAGGATTCGTCAAGGTTGTTGATAATCTCAATATTTGGACAGTGATGTATTGCTAGATACCGCTCACTATTTATGATATTAAATATAAAAGGGTTTTATTTTAATATCATAACCAAATATTAAAAGGCCTATTGGGTCACACGCATACAACAAGCCACTAGGAAAATATAATAATTCTAATTTAATTAGAATTATAACATAATGGGCCAGACCCATATATGTTAGGGTTAATAGAGTGAGGGATAAAACCCTAGCCACCACTCTATAAATAGAGTATAAGATGCACTACACCCTATACATGTGAAAACACATGAGTAGTCACTCTTACTCTCTAAACACTACTAGCAGAGTTGAGGAGAAAATCTTAGTCCGGTTGTTGGCGTGGACACCACTAGAGACTTGGCTGCTATTGCCTCGTTCGCAATCCTTAAAGCTATGACCTTTTGTTTTATACCCCTTTATGTCTTGATTCGTGTTTTTGCATAACGATCATAACAAGGGGAGAGAAACCATTTATTTCCGCTGCACCCTAACCACATGCTTGATTCTCTTCAAATAACCCCGGTGGTGCATCCTTCAGGTACGCTTTCATTCCATTACACTGTTACTCTGCCAAAACATTCTTCTGACTTAAGCATCAGAGTCTCTGTAGGTGCATCACCACCAACCGCTAGCTGCCGCCGTCGCTCTGTCGTGGAACCATCGTCTACAACCATTCTTGGAGTCTGTGGAAGATCAACTTCTAATTAATGAGTTAACTTATAAACTATGGGTTTACCATCTGACGACCAATTTATTACTTAATTTTACCAAATATGTTCTTTATGGGTCGAAGGCTAATGATTGGGTCGTGGCTTGTGGGTTTTGTGTAATGGCCACTGTCGATTTTTATTATGTTTTTTTTCCTTTTCCTTATCGTATTTTGATGTGTAATATGTTGATTTATATTCTTTGTATGCCTGATATAGTGAATTTTGGTTTGGTTTAGACATGGTCAGTAGAGTTTAATCCCAAGAGATAATAATCATTTTTTTATGGACGTCTCCCTGTCATCTTTCTATTATTTATATTTTACAGTTGAAGATATGAGAATTAATTAAAATACCATATATATATATTTATTTATAGAAAGCCAAATAACATATGAGATGTGTTGCGACAATGATGGAGAATCACGCCAAGTGTACCAGTGACAACAATGTTGGGAACTCAAAGAAGCCAAGGTGTACGGAGCAACATTTGATTCACGCAGATATTAAATGCTAACTCGTGATAGAATAATATCCATATTAAATGATCTTTATATCTATATGATATTACATGCTTTTATTTTTTCACTTAATACTTATTTTATATAATAGTATGAGGATATGTAGGAGGAAAAGTATAACGATTTGTCATTACTAAATATTCCCTGGTTTGGTACTAGACCTTTTTATCCAAGACCGAAGTTGAATTGAAACTCTCAGGGGAAGCACATTTGCATTGGATTAGATGATTAGCCTTTAAAGAAACTGATTAAAGTTCCAACTCACATGACCTTACTCTTTAGCAATCTACCCTATGTAAAATAGCCATGAACCGGTTAAACAAATTAGTAGCTGCTTTTATGACCCCATGAAATCCAACAATCCATTCACCATTACCCTTGCAGATAATACACACGAAAACCCACAACTATATGGTTCCCTGTAATGGCATCATTTGTATGTAATTCCCATGAGACATGCCTTTTGTTGTTGATGGTGTTGGTGTCGGTGTGACACCTCAAGATGATACATTGCACTAATATTGCATTTTTTATAAGGCTTGAATTTGAATAAGGGACTTTGTAATAAAGTTGACCTCCCATTTCTTGTAAGAAAAGGGCCAGCAACACACTCTTTGACATATTCTTTCCAACACACTCCATGTGATGGGTTAAAAGTCCATATGAGTTCCACCACATTGGGAGTGGGACCCACATAATTTGGTGAGACCCATGTGAATTTTAGCCAATCACATGGAGTGTGTGGAAAGAGTGTGTTACTAGCACTACTCTTCTTGTAAAATACCGTCATATTACACTAGATTGTCCATATCGCAACAAAAGATAAAAAAAAAGATAATTTGTGATGCTTCGTAAACAAATTTTACAAGTTAGTCAATTGAAATAAAAAGGTGCCACTCCTCAACATGAAAAATCTCCTTACATGGATACAACCTTGTAGGCATGAGGATCGGACCCCATGTAATGGCTATAGCACTTACACGTTTCATGCACAGATAAGTTGCATTTCTTCCTTCTTATCCGGTGACCAAATTTTTAAGGAGGGTGGATAGTTTGGTGTCTGAGTCTAAGGTAAGGAAAATACCTTTTAACTCAAATAACACGTACAAAAGGCTTTTTTATCTTAAAATATTTTACGGAACATAATTTTTCGAATTCAGTTTCAAGATAAAATGAAGATCTAATGTGATCAAAATCGTTAAGCTTTTATCATCCATTATAATTTTGTCAATATGTGTTTTTTTTTTAGTTTAAAGAATGTACAATCTTGCTACGAATTTTTCTTAGAAATTGGCCTAAACAATTTTTTTTTTGTTTTTTGATCGGGAATCCTTCACAAAAATAGGTTTGAGTTTAACCCTCAAACATGAGTGGTGATTAAATAAAGTCATCGGAAACGTATACATCCAGAAATTTTGGTTTAAATGATAGACATTTAAACTTATAAATTAACAAACTGACGCTTAATAAATTAAAACAATTCATTATGTAAATTTATACGAATTAATTATCATACTTGAATTTTTTTATCCTATTTATCTATATTATCCAATGAACTAAAAAAAATGATATTAACTAACTAACTACAGTTTTTATGCATATATTAATGAATACGAATAAAATAAAAAATTTAAAACTTATACATATGTTTTGTCAGACAAAAGTTGTCCTAAAACTTAAAAAAAATTGTTATTTAGTTTTTTTTGATTTAATAATGTATTTGTTAAATTATATAATAATTTTCCAAGATTATTGTCGTTGACACAGTTAATAAATTTCTTATACCCAATTTCAAAATAAGGCTAATAAGTTTTTTCCACATAAAATGACTATACCAATGAGGCTAATGTTTAAAAATTTCTGTTTTAATTTAATAATTTGAATTTAAAAACTAAAAAAAGTATTAAAAAAATAAAACAGTAAAGTTAATTGCGCTTTTCTTTCAGCTATACTGAAACGACAAATCTCTATTGTCGTATGTCGCAAACGAAAAAGAAGCACTCAAACCGACAACATCTTGTAACCTAGACGACGGACGCGGCCACTATAAATCTATAATTAGGGTTATGGTATCAGCCTTTAGAACAATTTTGAGGGAGAGAAAAAAAGGGAATTTCTTTCAATGGCGTCGAGGGTTTCTCTGAAGGCGAAAGGCAAGAGCTCGAAGGGGTCGAAGGCACCGGAAGATCGAACAGTGAGTGAGTCCCTGAAGGAATGGACCACATGGACCATGAGAAAAGCCAAGGTCATCACCCCTACGGCTTCATCCCTATGATCATTTTAATCGGTATGAACTCTGATCCCAAGCCACAACTTTCCAGCTTCTCAGCCCTGTCTGATCGAGTTCCCTTCAACTCACATCACACACATCACATCAACCAGGCTTCGCTTCTTCTTCTTATTATTTTTTTCCTTTTTCCCCATGTTTGTATGTTTACGGAACAATTTTCACTTGCATGTCTTATGTGTATAATGAGATCAGAGTGAATTATATGTATGAATTATATGTAGCTTGTTTGATCTGTGATGATTTTCAAGACGAAGTAGAAGAATAATCCGCTTATTATTATAATTACAATATTCAAATACCGTCTCTGCGTTTTAGTTTGCTTTTTTTCTTGACGAGCTATATTTCTATGTATGTTAATAGTTTGACAAATGAAATATAGTTTGGGTGACTTTCGTTTTTCTGTTCAGCTGCTATCATGTTTATGCTTGTTTGAGTAGGTGGAAAATGATTGTGCTCCATGCTTTTCAATGCATCGGTTGAGATTGTTCGTACATTAGTTTATTGGATGATGCTTGAGGTTGATAGTTTTTTAGAGGAAACAGCTATTTGGTGCTAGAAAGATCTAGGAAGACTATTTGGTACTCAAATGATTATTACTTCATTTTGATGATAATATTTTGACATTAATCAAACATACCCTGAATTGATGTCATGCGATAACCATAAATCATCATTGAGGACCAATTTAATTCGCTAATCTTTGAGACCAAAAAAGGGAATATCTCAAAGATAAGTCTTTCTTCAAGGTTGATTTTTATTTTTCTTCGGCCTGGGCTGTATCTCAAAGATAAATATTTTTGGTTTGAGTAAAGATTGTGAGAGGGGAAATAGTAGGGTTAACCATCGACTTATTTTTTAAGTATGAGACTGTTGACTATTGACTTACCATAATGGTGTCCTCATGTGCATTGGAAATTATGTAAGGGGCTTGGATGCACTTCTACAGAATAACTTCTAGGTAAAAAAAATAGAATGAATCAAAGAGGTGAAATGAATTTAACTTCTCCATAAGTTGAAATTAGTCTTTATAGTCACCTTCTCCAACAACTCTCTCATTTAACTTTTCCATAAGTAACTAGTTTCAACTTATAGAGAAGTTAATTTCATTTGAACTCTTTGATTCATTCTATTTTTTTTCTTTCTAGAAGTTCTTCTGCATCCAAACTGGGCCTATGTCTTTTGTTCTACTTCTAGGATGCATCTTACGGTATGTTTGGATACCACATTTCCTTTTGGCCGGATGTGTGTCCAGATAACGTTATACAAAGTAGCTTCGATATAGGGGACACACGCCATATGGCTATACAAGGTAGCTTAATACAGGGGACACGTGATAAATGGCTATACCCGCCAATCCAGACATGTATCCAGTTAACTTTACACAGAGTAGCTTCCATATAGGGGACACGCGATAGATGGCTATGTAGCTTAAGTGCGTGTTTGGTTTACATAAAAACCTCGTTTCAAACGTGGTTTTTGAAACGAGGTTTTTATGTAAACCAAACACGCTGTAAGTGTATATTTGGTTTCTACCAAATGTTCCAAATGTGGATCCAAGTCAATGCCACTCCAGTCTAAATATAGGGGATACACGTTAGGTAGGTGGCTATGTAGCTTAAATATAGGGGACATGCATTAGATGGCTATTACCGCCAATCCAAACGTGTGCTTAAAAATGATAATGAACGGGACATAAGGTTATTAGAGATCAGAACAGTTTGTTTCATTCCATCCTCTCACGCGTCTAACTATACCTATACGTACATTGATTTAGCTAATAGCATTTTTTCTGTCTGTATTTATAGTTTGATTTTCCATAGATAGACTAATATTTGGTGTCTTGTGATATTGAGGATGGCAGTGGTCAGATTTGATTATGTATTTAGTTTTGCTTACTTTTTTCTACTTGGTGTGTAAGGCCTGATTGAAGTGCAATTATTTATGTGTCTGCTTCTTCTCTCCTCCATTCTGGCTTTCTGGTATTTGATCTGAATATGCCCAAAAGTCCTCAGCCTCTTCATGATTGATATGGCTGCTGAGTTTTCTATGTTGTTTTAGAAATTTCAAAGCTGGAAACTGCAATCAATATTATGAGTCATAGAGTTTGTCTCTGTTAGCAGCTGTGCAGAAAAATCATGAAACTCAGTTTTGATAACTCATTTGATTGCATGTTGGTATTTATATGAAGACCATCTAGAATCAGTAATTAATTGTAGTTATCAAGTCATTCGAATTTGTGTTTGTAAGATTTCTTCTGTGTGATATGAGTAATTACCAGATCTATATTTCGCGTCCAAGATTGGCTATAGTCGGTCCTGTTGATATACACTAGTAAAAAAAAAGATTGGCGTACACCTTCAATTTTGATTATTTTCACTCCGAGAAGTTCTATTCAAAAGCCTTCTCGGACATTTTGACTATTTCTTTTTTTATAACAAAATTACTTTAACTGAACACGCATTCTGCATCAATGTATACACCTCTTTTAAGTATGCTGAAATCTTTTCAAGATGTCAATTTGTCGTCTTTCTCAATCACCCTGTAGAAATCTTTCGTCCTCTAGCTGTTTAGTATACTTTTGTAATATTGAGGTGCTTGGTGTCCATTTGGTTTATAAGTGAGTATAATATTGATTTTAGAAATGAATAGTTGAGATGAGTGATACACATTTTATAAAGCATGTTGGACGGAAGTGATTTAAAATTAATTATACGAAATTATGATTTACATTGTTACAATGGTAAATGTACGGTAAAACAAATAGAGGCTTAATTATCTTGGCTTAAAAAGTTTGTGGACTGTCAAAATTGGTGTTTAGATCATTTTCAATGGGAGTTGTTTAGATGAGTTGTTTAACATAAAAATTATTATTTTAATATGGGTTTCATAAGTTGAGTTGTTCAAGCAATTCTTACCCATTTTTAAATAACTCAACTTGTGCGACTCACATTTAAAATAATATTTTTTTAAGTTAAACAACTCATATTAAGCTTTTAGGAGCTATTTTAAAATTACAACAACGGTTTTGTAGTGGCCCATTTGTTTTAAATTTGCACAGTACAAAATCATGGTTTTTTAGAATTGATTTTAAATCACTTCCGTCCAACTTTACTTTGTAAAGTGTGCATCATCCATTTCAACAATTTATTTCTAAAATCAATTTTAGTTAATTGTAAACCAAATTGATCGTAAGTCTATAAGTAGAGATTAAAATCAATTCTAGTTAATTGTAAACCAACCAAACCAAATCGATCGTAAGTCTATAAGTAGAGATTAAAATCAATTCTAGTTAATTGTAAACCAAATCGATGGTAAGTCTATAAGTAGAGATTGCAAGCCGGAGATATACGGATATCCGGTAATTCAGCTAGAGTAATTTATTAATGACTGTAATCTAATGCAATCTTGTACTAACATCTTACCAGTTTTATGGCAATTATACAAAATACCAAATTTATTAAATTGCGTGATAACATATAATCAAATGTAAATATGATTTTTTTATATGAATCAAAATTAAGTCGTTGATTAATAAGTTGGTCTCGTTTTTGGTGGAGATTTGGGGAATAAGTTGGTCTCTTATACATGCAATTTTGACCAAAGTGGGGCTTACATGACAAGAAGGACAGACATTTATGTACGGTTCGACAAAAAAAAAACATTTGTGTACGGCGAATGAAAATGGATTAGAATATGCATTATTTTAAGTAAATCTATTCCGTTCTTCAAATCTAAAGCTTGAGCTGTCACCAAAAAGACAATCTAAAGCTTGAGCATTGTATGCTTATCTAATATGGTCCTTTTTTTTTGTAATATTAAGAAAATAAAAAAGGCCTACACCCTAACAAAAGAGACCCCTAATCTGTGGTAGCTGCTAAGATTATAGGGAGGAATTTTAAGAATATAAAATTTCTTAAAAGAGGCTACACCTTGCTTGATTAAAGTATCAACATAGAAATTTCCTTCCTTTAAAGTATGGAATAAAGAGATACTCCATTCCCTAGAGAGATAATCTTGAATTGATTTTATAATAGGTCTACATTGATGAAGATTAAGTGTGTATTTGGTTTAACGTTAGAACGTGATAAAATCATGTTTGCAACGCTACAAATAGTTGCATTGAGAGGTTCAAACTTGAGTTTGACCCTTCTCAACGCTAAACCAAACACATTATAAGTTGAGTATTAGAAATCAATTGAATAATTTCTAAACAATCAGACCAACAAGTTACTAACTTATAACCTTCACCCTAAGCTAATTGAAGACCATGAAGTAGAGTTAGTAATTCTGTCAAAATATTATCACAATATCAAATGTGACCATGGAATCCACACAACCATCTCTATTGATATGGCCATTTCTTTAAGTTTAGTATAACATCTTATTTTACCTGAAAGTATAATTAAAGGTCCATTTGAAATAATGCATTTGAATGTTATAAGTCTATCTTTAGACTAATAGACCTAAATTTTTATGTAGGTCAATGATTTAGTGTGTGTTTGTGTAGGTGTTGAAACATTATTTTTTTGTGTCTCAAGACAAAAGTAACAAAGGGATTCAATGCAACTTACGCTTGAGCATTTCCAATATTACGTAAACACATTGTTATAAAACTCGGACCAGCCCGACCAGCGTCCATAATTAAATCTAACATAAACACTTTAATAAAGCTCGTGCATTGCACATGCTCATATACTAGTTCAAAACAGACATTACAATCTATTTATTTAAAGTTTGATAGCATTGCTTTAAAAAAATATTTTTAAAATAATTAATTTTAAATTTAATTTGTTTTATGATAATTTTGGCATGAACCAATCACCCATGTGTATAATTTGATTTTAATAAATGGAAAATTCTCCTAACTTATATCCGGAGTTTTATCCAATTATCCAAAAGGGTTTTCAAGGTTTCGGTTCTTAATCCAACTCCATTCCATTCAAAGCTTTGTAGTTTCTCAATAACCTATATATTTTTCAATTTGAAGTTCGAGCTTTGGGCTTGTCACTCAACTCAGGCCCACAACAAATGAAGCTCCATAGCTCCAACCTCCCTCCAAGGCAAAACACTAACAAAAATAAAAAAACCGCGCAGCACAGAAAAATTAGGGTTTCGGCCTGAAAACCAAATCTAATTGCATTTTGCGCTCTCTCTGCTAGTTTCAAACTCAGAAGAGGGTTATTGACAAAAAAAAAAAACTCAGAAGGTTTTGGGGAATTTTGGAATCAGTTTGGTAGCAGCTGAGGAGGAAATGGAGAAGGAAT
Organism: Sesbania bispinosa; assembly: GCA_026901365.1. Taxonomy (NCBI): domain Eukaryota; kingdom Viridiplantae; phylum Streptophyta; class Magnoliopsida; order Fabales; family Fabaceae; genus Sesbania; species Sesbania bispinosa. The sequence continues at coordinate 2,937,811 of QLOH01000020.1, forward strand.
CGCCGACACTTGGAAAGCGAAAAGAACCCGAAGTCAGCGACAGTTCAAAGCCAAAGAAAGCTCGCAGTTCAGAACGTACATGCGTGCATGAAGTAGCTGTTCCCAATGGATACCTCTCGAGCAAGGATGAATCACTTCATGGCACTCTCTCCAACCCTCTCCACAACGGTCCCATGGCTAAGTCCTATCCATTCACACTTGACCCGTTCCAGCAAGTGTCCATTGCGTGCCTCGAACGAAACGAGTCCGTTTTGGTCTCCGCCCACACCTCCGCCGGAAAAACGGCAGTCGCAGAATACGCCATTGCAATGTCGTTTAGGGACAAGCAGAGGGTTATCTACACTTCCCCGCTGAAAGCGCTGAGCAACCAGAAATACAGAGAGTTAAGCCAAGAATTCCAAGATGTTGGGTTGATGACCGGTGACGTCACCATTTCCCCTAACGCCACGTGTCTCGTCATGACCACGGAGATTCTCAGGGGAATGCTGTACAGAGGTTCTGAGGTTTTGAAAGAAGTTGCTTGGGTTATATTTGATGAGATTCATTACATGAAGGATCGAGAGAGGGGTGTTGTTTGGGAAGAGAGTATAATCTTTTTGCCACCTGCTATCAAGATGGTTTTTCTTTCTGCTACAATGTCAAATGCTACTGAGTTTGCTGAGTGGATTTGTAATATTCACAAGCAGCCTTGTCATGTGGTGTACACTGATTTTCGCCCTACTCCTTTGCAGCATTATGTTTTTCCCATGGGTGGTAGTGGCTTGTATTTGGTGGTTGATGAGCATGAGCAGTTCAGGGAGGACAATTTTCTGAAGCTGCAGGATACTTTCACCAAGCAAAAACTGGGTGATGGGAGCAGGGCTGCTAAATCCAATGGCAGATTTGGGAAAGGTGGCTCTGCTTCTGGTGGTTCTGATATATACAAGATTGTTAAGGTCAGCTCAGCTCAGCCCATCCTTGTGCCATTATCAAATAAGAATTCTTCTTTGATATCGTGGAATATGACAATCATACGGCCACAAATGACTATATGTTAAATGTAGAAATTCATCTGTCTTGTTTTTGTATATTTTATGATTTTATTTTTCTGTTGTTAACTTATTTTGTTGAGGATCTTATTCTGCAAAATTAATGTCATGGGAAATGAGCTGACTTAGAATTCTTCACTTTTTTTGCTCTCACATCTTGAGGCTCGGAATGTGTGTAATGGCGTTTCTAACGACAAATGAACACACACTATAATATTCTATTGTTAGAAGCTACAGGGTTTCTGTTTGTGAAAGTTGTGACATTTGGGCAGATTCTTAAGATAATAATATCATAAGTGGTAGTTGAATGTTATATTTTTAGGCAAAATTGTTTTTTCATATGCTCTGGCTTATGTTGCAAATCAACATCGATATTATATACATATTGCATATAAGGAATCGAGTTTTATTAGGTATAAATTTTCTGGGTACAAAGTGCGGCAATTCAGAGAATTTTCTACATTTCTGTTTTGAGTAGACAAATATATGTGTTAGAGCTACCACCGATTCTTCAAATTTTTCTTTAAGATGAAAGCCCTGTATTTATGACATTGTTGTCAAGATCGCGATCTATATCGTAAGATCGATCTTACGATTTCGCTACCCCATCGTAAGTAAAATCGTACGCTGGTGGGATTGTGGTGGGGTCGCCGATCCAGATAGTAAAAACGTGAGATCGTGCGATCTTGGGCGATCTCGATTCTGCAGATTTTCGGGTCAGATTTCGCGACCTGGTTTAACAAAAAATGTTATTTCTTGCGTGCCTTTAATCCTGAAGCCCCATTTTTGAACCCTAACAGTTTCCTCTACTCCTCTCGTGCCATTCGAGATGCGTTCTGGGTGGTGTGCGTTCACTGCATTGCGCCATTGTTGTTCCCGTTCTGCTCTCGTTTTTGGGTCTTGGTGCTGGCGTTGCGGTTGTTCTGCTCTGCTGTGCGTTGTGTTCTGGGTTCCATTCTGCTGTGTGTTACGCTCTGTTCTGCCTTCTATTTGTGTTTGTTCTGCTCTGGTTCTGTGCTCTGTTCTGCCATCTACTTTCTGCTGCTACTGTTTTTGCTTGTTCAGCTCTGGTTTTGAAGCCTGTTTTCTCCTGATGTGCTGCTGCTGCTGCTGTTTTTTTGACTAAAAAATGACAATTGTGCTGTACTGTTTTTCTCCTGCTGTGCTGTTTTTAACTTTACCAAACCTTATGTATTTATTTGACTAATTAAGACATGTTTTTTATGTTGTAATAATGCAATTTAAATTTTAAGTGTGTTTTAGTGTTGTCATTTATAGGTTTTTTTCATTCTTTCTGTGCATATATATATTTTTTAATATAATTTTTCATTTTGGTAAGATCTTTCGATCCTTTTTACGATCTTACATTTCTACGATCTTGCTACCCCCGTCCCGATCCTGTGTAGGATCTCGATCTTGACAACATTGATTTACGAGTCATGATCCTTCTAGGTTGTTGTCTTCACTTTTTTTTCCTTAAAAAGATACTCTTAACTCATTGTATAGAGAAACATTCCACCTTAAAAAACTCCTTTGGAAATATAAAGCTACCTCTAGATCAAGCCTTTCATTTGGACACTGCTTAAATTAATTAATACTAGTAGTGACATGCTACGGGTGTGTTGGCCACATATGGCAATTTCCCTTGATGTGTGTTATATGTGGTGCAAACTGAGAATCTTTTCCTCACCTATTCTCTGCGTCTTAAATCCTTGGACCAGTTTTACTGGTTTTGGAAGAAGTAAATAAGCCAAAGTTTTTATTGGCAATGTGCAATATTTGCTACACTTTGGTGCACTTGTGTAGACTGTAATGCTCGCAATTTTGGGGATATTGCTTTAGGATATGATTAGGCATTTGGCTTCCATATGGTGTAAAGCACACAGCCTTTTTAAGGAGTGTCTTTTACACCTATGTTGATAAATTGGGTAGCTTTACTATATTGATGTCTATTGTTCCTAGGTGTATTCTTTTACTTTTTTATCTGGATGGTTTCTTATCCTCCTCTCCCTCTCTTATATTTTTTATTGCTTGTTGTTTGAGTTAGAATGTTTCTTGATTTTCAGATGATCATGGAAAGGAAATTCCAACCTGTTATCATCTTTAGCTTCAGTAGAAGAGAGTGTGAGCAGCATGCAATGTCGATGTCCAAGCTTGACTTCAATACCCAAGAGGAAAAGGATACAGTGGAACATGTTTTTCGTAATGCAGTGCTCTGTTTGAATGAAGAAGACAGGAGCTTACCTGCTATTGAGCTGATGTTGCCCCTTCTTCAGCGTGGGATTGCTGTCCATCATTCTGGCCTTCTTCCTGTTATCAAAGAATTGGTTGAGCTTCTTTTCCAGGAAGGTCTTGTAAAGGCCCTCTTTGCTACTGAGACAGTAAGATTTTGTCCAGCTTCTGATTTCTCTCTTTGTATATTCTTTTGAGATGCTATTGGAATGAGGCTGAGTTGCACTTTTCTACAGTTCGCGATGGGTTTAAATATGCCAGCAAAAACTGTTGTATTCACTGCTGTTAAGAAATGGGATGGTGATAGTCATCGTTATATTGGATCTGGTGAATATATACAAGTAAGTGGTGATTTTTTGGGTGGTGGTGATTGATGACTTATTCATTCTATCAAGGTATTACTTTGCCAACTTCACTATTAATGATATGGTACGTGTAGATGAGTGGAAGGGCCGGGCGTCGTGGCAAAGACGAGCGTGGAATTTGTATTATAATGATTGATGAGCAGGTCAGTGTAGTTAGTAAATTTTGTTTTCTGTTGCATAAATTTGTGAATTTTCTGCCTTATTGAATTCCACAATTGGATCTCTATCTTTTCATCGATCTTGTGAATCCTTTATTCTCAACGGTATACCTCCTATGCAACATACTGAAATCATACACACCCATTCTCATGTCGAGCACAACATAGGCTGTCCTTTTGTAAAAAATTATTTTGATAGTCACCCTTCTTTCTTAAGTTTCCCAGGAGATATCTGAAAGTATTGATATTATAAATGATTCAATGTATTTGTTTTAATAATACCCTAACTTTTTAACATAAATGGATATGGAAGAGGAGGTGAATCTAAATCTAAACTTTGTAATATTAGGTTGGTCAAGAGATGATTCAATACATTTGAGGTTGAGTTCATTTCTGAATCAGCTTGCCAATGAGTGTTTGAAGCAAAAAAAAGAAAGATTAAATTGGTGTCTTGGAATGGAGATTGTTCTGATAGAACCAGACCAAAACAAATAGAAAAACAGATAGAAAAAGAGGAGCTTTATTGCATATTTGCATATCTGTATATCACTCTTCTCCCTGAATCTGAATCAAATGTGATTGAGAAGCCAGAGGCTTCTTACTCTTGCTCCCAATCCTTTCTCGAAGTCTAAAGTCTCCCCTGTTCACTTTTCTAACTAACTAATTAACTAACTGTTGATACAGTTGGCAATAGAACTGTTATTGAGTCTGCTCAGAGTAACTATTTGCCAATGCATGGGTCAAGTATCACACATGTTCTTCTCAGAAACTAATTATGTAATAAAGAATTTTGAATAAATCAAGCTATTGGGTTGGGTTGGTTTGTTTTGGTTTTGAAGTTGTTCAAATCAGATTTGAAACGAGTTAGATAATTTTCTTTTTTATTGTTATTTCTTTAAGATGGCACATGGTACTGGTTAGTTGTGAATATGTTTAAACTTTTCAAGATTTATGAACGTTGAAATTTCCAGCCTGGTTAGTAATAACATGTTATTATTTGTTCTTTATTTTCCCTTCATATGTTTATGGAATGGAATCTGGAAATAAGACTTTCAAAAGCATACTTTTTATATTGTGTGTGTGTGTGTGTGTGAAAAATCTATTATTGATATAAATCTTGTTGGTACCTACTTGTTCGTAAGGCAGGGCTGTGAGGATATATGTTTAGTGCTCTGTGTATTGCTCACATTCTGCTCTTGTCTATTATCTATGTAACAAAGTTGTTTGATTTTGGACGAACTAATTGGTTTTTCATTATTAATCAACTAAATATTTATCTGATTATTTTTTGCAGATGGAAATGAATAACCTCAAGGACATGGTTTTGGGTAAACCTGCTCCTTTAGTTAGTACATTCAGGCTTAGCTACTACTCGATTTTAAATTTGATGAGCCGTGCAGAAGGCCAGTTCACTGCTGAGCATGTAATAAGAAATTCATTTCATCAATTTCAATATGAAAAGGTTGCTACTGAACCATTTCCTTCAAAATCTTATTAGCATTTGTTGCACTATGTTGTATAACATATTTGCTCCTTACTCTTGTTCAGGCCTTACCTGATATGGGAAAGAAGGTGTCAAAGCTGGAGGAGGAAGTAGCCCTGCTTGATGCTTCAGGGGAGGTAATCTTTGTTCCTGGGCCCCAGCTTAATTTTCTTAATTATATCTTTATTGTATTAATAAATTGATATTTGATTTAGCATAAATCCTTTTTTTTTTTAGGCTGAAGTATCTGAATATCATAAGCTAAAACTGGAATTAGCACAACTTGAGAAGAAGATGATGTCACAAATAATAAGGCCTGAAATGATTCTTTATTTTCTTGTCCCTGGTCGGTTGGTAAGTGATACTTAGTATCAGCTTAGAAATGAGTTTGGATTATTTTTGTTCTCTAATTAAATCCTGAGCATCAGTATGTAAATTAGTTTATGATATCATTGATGCATCAAAATATCAATATATATTTATAAACATCAGCTATTTGTTCTGTTTTTCCCCTTTAATGTCTTGGGTTCTTCTGTGCTTACTTTTTCTGCTGCTGCTTCTTCATTCATCATACTTTACTGAAATAGTTGGACTTTTAACCTTGCAGATCAAAGTAAGAGAAGGAGGAACTGATTGGGGTTGGGGTGTTGTTGTCAATGTTGTTAAGAAACCTTCTGGTGGGGGTTATATAGTTGATACTTTACTTCATTGTTCACCTGGTTCAAATGAAAACAGCTCACGGCCAAAACCATGTCCTCCCCGCCCTGGAGAGAAAGGTGAAATGCATGTGGTAAGTTGACATTTTGAACAGTCATGCTATTTCACGGCTCTGTTGTAACTCAATGAGTCAATGTATCTGAAAAACTTATGTTGCTATCTCTTGACTGCTTCCTTTTGTGATAGGTCCCTGTTCAATTACCATTAATCTCTGCCCTTAGTAAACTGAGAATATATATACCTCCTGATCTTCGGCCCTTGGAAGCAAGACAAAGTATACTCCTTGCTGTACAGGAGCTGAGCAATCGTTTCCCTCAAGGCCTTCCAAAGCTTAATCCTGTAAAGGTAATTATTTTCCGCACTCTGCTTTGTAAGTTACTAGTATGTTCTCTATCTGTCCCAAAAGAGTTAGATAAATTAAACATCAACTTTTGTCATCAGAATAGGGATTGAATGCTTTGGGTTCTTTAATGTTTCACTTACTGATGGGCACATGCTTTTTATGTAAAGTATATGACAATAGAATTCTTCTCTTCATTGCTGTTCATTTTATAACTTCTCTATCTCATTCTCCTGCTTTTAAGTGAGGAAGAATCTTTTAGCTCAGGATCATATTGAGCTTGAGTGATCTTTAACAGAATCACAAATTCACAATATAATATTATGTCTTTATACTTTATTCTCTAAAATAAATTTCCAGGATATGGATGTACGGGATTCAGAGATAGTTGAACTTGTCAATCAAATAGAGGAACTTGAGAAAAAGTTGTTTGCTCATCCTATGCATAAGGTTTGTTACTCTATGGTCCCTATTCTGTATGTTATAAATGTGATGTACCTTGCTCTTTGGTTTGAATGTTTCTTTAATATTTTGCTGTAACTTAGCATCAAAACGTGGACCAAATTAAAAGCTTTGAGAGGAAAGCAGAAATGAATCATGAAATCCAACAACTCAAGACAAAAATGCGGGATTCCCAGGTATTGACTCTCCTGAGGCGTCTTTATTTGCTATATATAATAATCATTAAGCTGGATCTCATGTTGGAAGTTAGGAACTGAATGGGTGTCAAGAAAGTTGTCTTGTATGCATTATATTTGTGCCCATGTGATATGTGAATTAACCATTTAACAGTTGATGGGATGTTAATATGACAATTTTGCTCATGAATTTGTGTTCACCATTTTGGAATGCGGACATTGAATAACTGTGCTCCCTTAAACACTGTTGTATGGTTTCTTAGTTGTTTTGATGGATTCTCTAGTTACTGGACCTTTTTTTTTTAAAAAAAAAAATTCAGCTACAAAAATTTCGTGAAGAGCTGAAGAACCGCTCACGTGTCTTAAAGAAGCTAGGCCATATTGATGCTGATGGTGTAGTTCAGTTGAAGGGACGGGCAGCCTGCTTGATTGATACAGGCGATGAACTCCTTGTCACCGAATTAATGTTCAACGGTAAATCAATATGGGCTTCTCTTTCGTGCTTTCTGTATAGTCTGGAGTTTGTTATGTTACATAATCTAATGTTTTCTTCTCTTCATTTCCCTTTCCCTATTAGGTACTTTTAATGATCTTGACCACCATCAAGTTGCTGCCCTTGCAAGTTGTTTTATACCAGGAGATAAATCAAGTGAGCAGATACAACTAAGAACAGAGCTTGCAAGACCTCTACAACAGCTTCAAGACAGTGCACGGAGGATAGCAGAGGTGTTTTATCATTAAACTTGATATTTCTTGAGAGTTTGTTAATTAAATTATAAATGGGATCACTCTATTGTCACAGATACAACATGAATGCAAATTGGATATAAATGTGAATGAGTACGTGGAATCAACAGTAAGGCCATTCTTGATGGATGTGATATACTCTTGGTCTAAGGTTAGTAATATCATATTTTCGGCTTGAATGCCTTAGTCATCAAAATTTGTTAGATTTAGGCATTTGAGACATGCTTGCAAAATTTATAAAATGATTTGGTTGCTGTGGTTGTGTTTCATATGTTACAACACACAACATGAGCATGACGCCTCCATGCACATACACACAAATGTTTTAAATTTAGGCACACAGAGCATGTGTTGGTATGAACTTCTTTCAGTGAAAGGTCAATATGTGGTTTTTGGAATTTTTTAATGGTTTTTCTAACGTGCAATATTGCACATGATAATAAAACAAAAATAGAAAGGTTTTATTGGAAATTACAACTATCACAACACTTAATGTATTGGTAATATTAATAGTTGTAATTTCCAATAAAACCTTTCCACTTTTGTTTTATTATCATGTGCAATATTGCACGTGTTAGAAAAACTGTTTTTTAAATACTTGTTAATCTATCTTCTAAGCATGAACTTTGGTCCTACCTTTTGGAGCAAAAGGATCACCGGATTTGGTTACTTGAGTGATAGGCACAATGGTCTGCCACTCTTGATTCATTGTCAAGTAATATAAGTAGTGTCTTCAACATGGACTCATGTGTGTTGATTGTGGGACTAAAGCTCATTTTAAATTGTATTCTAAAGACACGTATAGACATCTCAGCTGCAGCGAGACTTCTGGTGGGTATGCATCCCCCTTTGAACGGGAGAAAAGAAAAGGAACCGGTTTTTACTTGTTTTTAAGTTTATATTAATCTATCTTGTCTTTCCTTTCAAATTTTTTTCCCAGGGTGCAAGTTTTGCTGATGTTATACAAATGACTGACATCTTTGAGGGGAGTATTATTAGGAGTGCTAGAAGACTTGATGAGTTTTTGAATCAGGTAAACAAATGTCCACCCCGTAGAAAATAACAACACTGTTTCATTTTTTATGATTTAACTTACTTAAGACTTGCATCTTGCAAATAGGCCCTTCTATTCAGTAGAAATGGAAAAGACAAAGTAAATGTGGTTAAGTTGGGGGTTTGGTGGAATATGACTGAATAAGTGTGCTATTCTTGATAGCTACATTTTTCAGTTAGGTTTTATAACTTTTTTACATATGGAAATATTTGATCAATGTTTGATGTTTGAGGTGTTGAATTGCTGTAATTGAAAGCGCAATGGTTTTTGCCTAAGTCAAAATTTACTTATATTTTGGCCATTGATTTTATTATTCGAAAATTCTTCCAATATTAAATGTTAGCAGTTCTTGAAAGTCGTTTACCATAAATTACTTGTGGTGATGTAACATAATTATTTGGGACAAATGAAAGTCATAGTGCCCTAGCTCCGTACTTTAAATGTTGCAAAATATTCAGGTTATACCTTTAGAGGCTTTACAGTACATTTTCCAAGTTATCTCTACAACATGTTTTCGGTCTATTTCAATGTTTGTAGACCAAAAGTAAATAATACTGTGATGTGATGGATTTTTGGAGTTCTGATTGTCTTGCCTCTTTCCAGTTGCGTGCTGCTGCTAATGCGGTTGGAGAGGTTGACTTAGAGAAGAAATTTGCAGCAGCAAGTGAAAGCCTTCGACGAGGTATTATGTTTGCAAATTCTCTGTACCTGTGACTTGTTTCCCTGCAGGCCATTCACTATATCCAAGGTTATTCTGGCTGGGTGAAAGTTTTAACTTTCACATACAACCTTTCTTGCCGTGCTCTATTCCTTATCTTAAGCTTTCTCTTGTAAATACTGTTGTTCAATTTTGATGCTCGTTATATACAGTCACTAATAGTAAAAGGAGTGGTTGTAGAGTGATAGAAAAATACAGTCAATAGAAGGACTAATGTGGTATTATGACATATTGTATTCATCTAGTTCACAGATTGGTAGGATGTTTCTCCTGTAAGTCTGTCTACCTGCAGAACCCCTTGCCTGCATTGAGGCTTGGGGAGTGGGGTGGCGAGGAAATAGTTGTAAACAAACTCTTTAATTGGCAAATGAGTCATTGTGGCTGTAAAAATTTTCAAATCAAATTTCGATTGACAGCTGATTATTTAGTGATCGTTTGAAAAATTTGATCAGTCATTCCTTGTGATATATTTGGTTTTCATTTGAATTTGCATGGTTGGTCATGAGCTGAATCGGATGTGGTTGACGGGTAACTGCTTAGTATAGGCGAACCCGCAAAGTAAAACCATGTAAGTGGAAATCCTTTGTTGAAAGTATTTTAGTTGAAGAAAAAAAAATGAAGTCCCACTGGTTCGATCGATCTTACTAATCCAAGGAAGAAGCTAAGTTACCTGTATGTGTGCTGCCCACTGGGAAATTATACGTGCTTGCATCTGTGTAATTGTTCAATTCCAACTGGCATGCCCCCATCCGTGCTCAGTTCAAGCTGGCATGAAAAATTTCATGAAGAGCAGTGATATGTTCTCTGTAAAATTACGCTAGTCAGTCTCCCCTTACCGGGGTTGGTTCAAGTGGTACATGTTTGTTTTCCCTTAAGTAAGGTCTCGAGTTTGAGTCTTGTGGATGGAAAAAATCCCCGTTGGGAAAACTAGCCTCAGTATGATGTGGATGTTCCCGGCTTAAATAGGATTGCCTTCCGTGGAGGATACTTATAGTTAAACCAAAAAAATTACGCTAGTCCGTCTCTATCTCTAACCACTAGCAAAATCAGCGGCCTTAAAGTCAGTCCACACCATATTTCAATCACTGGGCTGACTGAAGTAAGCCTTGTTATAGTAAGGAAAATCGATTCCTTATGAATCTACTTTTATCTAGTTGTTCATTTTAGCAAAAAGTGTGTTGTCAAACTGTTGGTTGCCCGAGTCTTTTAAGAGTATGTTTGGTTTAGCGTTGAAATGTGACAAACTCATGTTTTTAACACTAGAAATAATTTAGCAACGTTGAAACGTGGTAAACTCACATTTTCATCGTTAAAGTTTAACCAGTTTCAACACTAAATCAAACACACATGTGTTGGGGAATCCAAATGTGAGTTTGGTCAATTCTAATGTCAAACCAAACACACTAAGCCATTCATAGGTGTTGCCTATAAGATTAAGACAAGTATAACAAATGAAACCATTTTATCTCGGTGAACAATCTTTACCGGGAAAAGGAAAGGTTATTTTGCACATGATGTGTAGTGAGGCGTTCGCTAGGTTATTTAGAGAGACTGACTGATGATTAGATAGTGGATATATTTATGGGTTAAATATGTTTTTGGTCCCTTAAAATATTTCATTGATTTTGGTCTTCCATTTTTTAAAATCACATGCTTTTAGTCCTCCTTATTAACTGAACTCTGTTAAGTCACTTTTGCAGTTCCACTACGACTTTTTTCGAGTAAAAATTTACAGGAATTTCTTGCGATTTTTTCTCTAGAAAATTTATATGTAGTAAGTTTTCAAAAAGATTACAATTTTTTTTACATAAAAATTCTGCTATATAATTTCTTTGCTTTGTTGTAAAAAAAAATCTATAATAAATTTCCCACAAATTTTAGAATGTAAACAAAATTTCCTTTGAATTTTGAAATCTGCACGAAATTTTGAAAGAAATTCCATAAAAAATCAGCAAAAAATATTATTACGTCATCACTTAGCGGAATATAACGAACGACGAGTACCAAAATCAAGTGATTTTGAAAAATAGAGGACCAAAACCATTGAAAAGATAAATGAAGGATCAAAACTAAATTTCGTAATATTTTGAGGGACTAATAAAAACATCTTTAACTCTATATTTATCTACTATTTTATAGAATTTGTTCAAAATTTATATCCTAGCTAGCTTTTCTTCATGAAGCATTGTGTTAAATGATTTTTCCAAATTATGATTTTGTTAATTAGGAAACTTGTTTGTTTTTACAGTTCCTGGTGTTGCCTTTGTTGCTTTTCTATTGTTTTAGAAAATTTTCTTCGTAGGACATAGGAGGTTAAAAAAACAAACATCGTGAAAGGAATAGATAAATTCCTATATCAAGTTTTACTTATTTTAATCGTGCTTACATTGTACAAAAATCTTTAAGGTTGTGGTGAAATTGATAAAAAAAATAGATGGAATGAAATGAAATAAAATGACACTAATTATCATTGTTTTTAAATTAGAACTAAGTATAATGAAATTTGATGAAATGTATTACAATTACAATTCATTCAATATTTCTAATTTATCCCTCTCAATTTAGAAAAGGTGCATGAGAAAATGCGATGAAATTAAATTTTCTCTTACTCTATACTAAATATTAATTTGCACCTTTAGTTTACATTAAATCTATGCATGATGAAAGGTGATATCAGTCTTCTTTTTTTTTAATTATATATTTCTCAAAAACATTTTGGATTGACAAATAATAAAGTTCTCTTGGCAACTACATTTTGCTAAACCATCTAAAGTTTATTGACAATACTAGTTTAATGTTTATTTACAAAAATGTATCTTTCTATAGTAGAAGAAAATTCAAGGGAAGATTATCCAATTTAAGGTTACAATATACATGTATGAGAAATGACTTAACAATATTTTCATAACAATGTTATATGACTATGATTTTTTTATTGATGTACTTCCTCACTCTAATATATTAGCTTGATTATATTTTTTCACCTTGATTTTTGAAATTAAATAAAATATCTCTTTATTTAGTAAACTCATCAGAATATATTTAAATTAAATTTAACTCTCACAATTTAAATAAAAAAAAATACAAGAGGTAACTTTTTATGCATAAATCATTAAAAATGATCTTTTATCTACGTTAAAAGTAAATATATCTAAATTTCTTATGATGATTTTAGGTTATGGTGTAAGGATGGAGTTAAGTATCAAATCAAATAATTTAATAAAAAGCAAGAATGTAAGGATAATAATTTTTTAGATTTTTTTGGTAAAAAATTGTTAGATTTGATAAATCAAGAAATTCAACTAAATAAATAACTGAAACGGGTTTCAAAGTTGAAAGAAGCCCATGTGTGGTGGGCCGACCAGTAGCCCATTTGTTTGAGCAATAATAAAGGTGGAACGAAGGGCTATGATGAACGATGAGCGAGCTCCCTCACCTTCCATCCAACTGCCAAAAGTCCAAATAAAAGCTATTTAGATTTTAGGCGGAGCTTTCAATTTGGCATCATCCTCGTTTCCATCGACATCTACTTCAAAAGCCACTCCAACACAATCAAATCACCATTTCTCCGTAGCCTAACCCTTTTCCTCTCATAGCCATTGGTAAAAAGCACCATATCATTCATTTCTCATGCTCAATCAAGCTAGCATTGCATATATTTCTCTTACTTTGTTTGTTCCTTTGTTTTAGGAAATGGAGGCCACAATGTCAGCATGCAAATCCGTTAGCTCACCTTCCGTTCCCGTTACAGTAAGCACCCACTCTTCTCCCTCTTCTTCTATTCCGGTAACCATGCTCGCAAATCACAATTACTGATCTAATTATATTAATTAGTTAATTAATTCATACAAAATTGCATTATTCTGAATCTAAATCTGATCCTGTGTGAAAAAATTAAGGGTTTATTCGTGGGGAGAGGAGGAATGAAGAGTTCCCAATGCAGCTTCTTAGCGGGAACGAACAAGGTGAGGTTTCCTAGGCAAGCAACTCAACATAATGGCGCTCGCAAACAGAACCAAACACGTCATTGCGGGGCTCTTCGTGCAACCTGTCGCGCTGATAAGATCTTGATCGCGAATAGAGGAGAGATTGCTGTTCGTGTTATTCGCACTGCTCATGAATTGGGGATACCGTGTGTGGCTGTGTACTCTACCATAGACAAGGATGCACTTCATGTCAAATTGGCTGATGAAGCCGTTTGCATAGGTGAAGCGCCCAGTAGTCAATCGTAAGTTTTTCTTTTATTAATTTCACTTATTATTCATGTAGATGCATATATGTATATGTAATTAGTCCTGTTAATAAAAATCTTTTTTTTTTCTGTGCAGCTATTTACTCATCCCAAATGTCCTGGCTGCTGCTATTAGCCGCAAATGCACAATGTTGCATCCCGGATATGGTTTTCTTGCTGAGAATGCAGTGTTTGTTGAGATGTGCAGAGAACATGGAATCAATTTCATTGGGCCTAATGTGAGTACTCTGTAGTTTGTAGAATAATCACTTTGTTTGTTTATTGTCTCATGACTGCCTTAGTTTAAAGTTTTACAATTGAGTTTCTAACATGGCACTCACTTTCAAAATTTCACCTGGATTGAAGAAGACTGATTTTAACTTTCCCATTAATTCTGTCTGAAGCATTTTGAACAAGAATTTGATTGCTAGCCTTCACTAGAGTAAGTCATCAACACATCAAGCTGATATTAATTTATAGACACATTAATATTGTGCTGTTTAGTTTAGTGTTTATCCACGGTGGCTCCCAAGTTATCTGTTATCCCCAAATTTTATTTGATTTTAGTGTATCTGTCGTAGTGTTTATTTTAATGTTTTCCCTATTAAATATGTTTTTCATCATAAAGCTTTAACTGAAAAATGAAAATATATGATTCTAATATTTCCTTTTCAAATTACTTGGTAAAACTGAATATTTAGTTTAAACTTTCAGCCTGACAGTATTCGGGTTATGGGTGACAAATCAACTGCCAGAGACACAATGAAGAAAGCAAATGTTCCTACTGTTCCAGGAAGTGATGGGCTTTTACAGGTATTATATTAGACTCAGGTGTATAAATAGTTTCAGACACACAGAGTAAGTTTGAGGTCAATATCAGATTCTATGACATCGATTTGACTATAAGAATTAATGTAACAGAGCACAGAGGAAGCTATCAGACTGGCACATGAAATTGGTTTCCCTGTGATGATCAAGGTAGATTGCCTTATTATTCTGTATCTGTAACCTTGTGCTTATTTGAAGTGATTTCTAGTTTTTCTGGTTGATATAGATCATTCCACACACGCTTACATTATATAGTCTTTTGCCAATTTATGTGATCTTCCAAAAATATGGTGTTTCTCAGGCAACAGCAGGTGGCGGAGGACGTGGCATGCGTCTTGCTAAAGAACCTGATGAGTTTGTGAAGTTGTTACAGGTATTTTTTTCCTGAATGGAAGTTGATAAATTGCAATCTTTAGTTCTTTTATCTGTTGTAAATTGTAATAAAGTTTTGACCAGTGATATGACCAAAGTACTTCTTATAAGATATGAGCAATCCTCACCCCATGAGCTAGCTTTTGGGGCTGACTTAGGTCTAGGTCAAATTCTAAGAATTAAATTAAAGCAAAAGAAAAACTGAAGGAAGCATGAAATGCTTGCGCCTTGTGTATATTTTTTTAGCATATAAATTTCCTAACTATGTAATAGATCAAGAGCTCTTAGTGATTTGATTTAGAACAAGTTTTTCTGTAGTTTCTATGTGCCAATAAATTGCTATGACATGAAACAATTGCTGTAACATAAACAAGTTTAGGACCAGACCATGATAATGGTTTCTGATGGAAGGTAGATATGTGCTTATTTGATGAAATTTTTTAAATTTGATTTCTTTGCAGCAAGCCAAGAGTGAGGCAGCTGCAGCATTTGGCAATGACGGGGTTTATTTGGAGAAGTACATTCAAAACCCAAGGCATATTGAGTTCCAGGTAATGTTATCTTTTTTTCTTATTGAAATATGTAACTTGACTGAAGCCAGGGGATTAGGATGATACTCTCAGAGAATTTTATCTATAACGAATTTGGATTTGAAGGAAACATTCAAGTTGGGCGTTACCCAAGGTGAATCTTGAACTTTGCATTTGGGCAATGCAATAATTGATTGTTCACATCACATACATATGTCCTGGTTGTCTGGTTGCCTCGGAGGCTCTGAAATATGAACTTAATAGTGCTCATTTATGACATTATTCAATTTGGTTAACTAATCCAATCAATAATGAATAGTTTATAACTCCAAACCCCAAGAAATTCCACATTGCAATTTAAACTGGTGTTCAATCAAAAAATAAAATCAGTTTAAATCCTAGATCATGTATTCATGCCAATTTCATGTGTCTCATTTGGTTAATTTTTTAACCATGAAGAAGCACTTTGCAGTCTCTTTGTTTTGGCTATATGTTAGAGCAGGTAGAACAAAAACTCTATGTTGGGGATTGTGTAAATTGGTGGTCTTATAATTGATTCAACAAATTCCTAGTTGGTTTGGGTGCTTTGGTTTGAGTCCAAGACCAGTATGATTAGCAAAACAGATTAAGAAAATAAGTTATATTAAATACCTAGGTCTCATTGAAGTACCTGTTGCTCAATACTTTTATGATTTGTTATGATTGCTTGCATTTATAAATGATAATATTGTATGTTTAATTCATCTATTTCTCTGCTTCATGGCTTACAGGTTCTTGCGGATAAATACGGTAATGTTGTTCACTTTGGAGAACGTGATTGTAGCATCCAGGTACCATGAACTAACTTCCTCAGTTTCTTATCTGTCTGTATCATTGTTTCTGACCTTTGAGAAAAATGAACACTCTAGCTTATATATGACATGCATGTTTCTGACTAGAGAATATCTTTCTCTAATAACTCTACTGTAAAAGATTAAAGTAATGTTTTCAGCTGTCATTGGAGTGACTGCATTGTCATGACATTGTCATGGTTATTTTATGGAGCTTTCTATTCTATTTCCGTTCCCTATGTAGTTTCACTTGTATATCTAGTGCTGATGTTACTAGATAGTAGATAATAAAACAGTGATACATATATGATAAAATACAGAAAAAAAAAAGAAGAGAACTAGAACTTTCATTATGCGATTTCAATGTTATTAAACAAGTTTTATGGTAAATTAGTGAGAGAGAAAGATCCAAAGGTGTTCTGATTGTTTACTTCTCCTTTGTAATAATGTTGCAAGAGATTGTACATGAAGTAATTAGTTCTGTTGACTGTGTCTTTCAAACAGAGGCGTAATCAGAAACTACTGGAAGAAGCACCGTCTCCTGCATTGACCCCAGAGTTGCGGAAGGCAATGGGAGATGCAGCAGTTGCTGCTGCTGCATCTATCGGTTACATAGGCGTTGGAACGGTTGAGTTTCTTTTGGATGAAAGGGGTTCTTTTTACTTCATGGAGATGAACACCCGTATCCAGGTTGGAAGACTGTTTTCTTTTATACTTGTCTAGGGATGGCAATTGGACTTGAATCCAATAGGTACCCACAATCCATCAAATGGGTCTTGGTTTGGGCTTGGGTAATTACCCAAAAAAATGTGGATATTGTGCAGGTTTGGGTACTATAATATCCAACCCACCCCATACTCACCCAATATATTTAGGATTTGAAAAAGTTTTAGATATTTATTGAGTTTGATGTTGCACTTTTAACCAGTGCTCTATTTTTTGTTAATTTTTAGTAGTTAATTTCAGTAGTAAAATAACATTTATGTTTTACTAGTTTGCAAAAAAAAAAAAACACAATGAAGAAAAAGCATATCTCATTTTACCTTAATGTGGGTAATGGCTCCTGCAATTATAGGTTCGGGTACAAACAAGTCTTTTTCTTAAATGCTGGTATGGGCAAGGATACTCTAGTACCCTACCTATATTCTACCGGTTGCCATCCTAATACTTGTCTAATATGAAATGAACCTAGACAATAATTTCTGATACATTATGCCAGGTGTTCAATTTTTGTGAGTTGTGCTTATTAATTTCCTCTGTTTTTTTCTTTTGTATTTTTCTTTGGGGGGGGGGTGGTTGGTTGGGATCAGGTTGAACATCCTGTGACAGAAATGATTTCCTCAGTTGATTTGATAGAAGAGCAAATTCGTGTAGCTATGGGAGAAAAACTTCGATACAAACAGGTACTAAAGGAGATGTTTTAATTTGTGATTCTTTAGAATCTTGTTCTTATTGTAATTTTTCCTGCAGGAGGAAATTGTGCTCAGAGGACATTCTATTGAATGCCGTATCAATGCAGAAGATGCTTTTAAGGGATTTAGACCAGGGCCAGGTATCTTGATGTATCAGTGGTGTATTTCTCCAAAACTGTATTAAAAGATTGAAAGAAAAAATTGCATTCTAACACCAGCTTCCTCAGCTGTAATATTTGCTTAAGACACAATAGATTACATACATATGTTGGATCGTTTAGTCAGTTAGCTTCTTTCTCGTATGAAATTGTTGAAAAGTTTAGGGCCAGGTATCTTGTTGCAGTTTTTGGTTTTGGTTTATTTTTATTTTGAAAAGTTTATTAATCTAAGGAAATTTCTCCCCTCAAACAACAGGTAGAATTACAGCATACTTGCCATCTGGAGGTCCATTTGTCAGAATGGATAGCCATGTTTATCCTGATTATGTGGTTCCACCAAGCTATGACTCCCTTCTTGGAAAGGTGTGCCAATATGTTCTCTTTTATGACATTGATTTGTCATCCTCATCTGAGTTGCTATACTTTATGTATGTCTGTTATGTTCCATATGAACAGCAACTACATGCAACCTGTCTATATATATCATAACTTATGCAACCTGTCTATATATATCATAACTTAGTTGTTCACTTTAATGGAATCGTCAAATCGATATTTGATACAAACATATAACCATAGTCGTTTTCTTTAGTAACTCTATCAATTACTTTTCAAGTTTGTGTTCCTCTTCTGGATGCTTGGGCTTTTGGATTTAAGCAATGATAGGTTATAATATAGACACCAATGCGGTGATGACTTGTTTTACTTGTGAGTTTAACTCTAGTTGACGTACAAGGCAATGGCTTATTTACTTTTTATGGGGCTGCTTTTAATCTTATTTAATTTGTGATTGTTAGAAGGGAGAATGATGTATTAAATATCGGTATCTAATTTGCAATTGTTCATCTGTATAAAGCAAGTGTCACCAACCCTCCAAAGATTAGGCTTCTTGTAGTTCATGAGTGATAACAATAATAAATTTATCAGATGTCTCAGACTTTGTTTCCCTAAACAAGAATGGATAAAAAGAGCTTAAAAAGGTTCCATGTATTCATTGACCAGTATCTAATATATTCTACATGTGATGGGAGTTTCACTTTGCATTCAATTGAGCAGGATCTAATGTAGTAATATATACTTCTGTGCCTCGTGATATGTTGTGGTGAGGAGGACTCGGGTGTAACAAACCCAATTGTATGTGAAGTGCACTTTATATTTGAAACGCTTATCACGTCTTGACTTCGAACTTTTTTTAGCTGATTGTATGGGCTCCAACAAGAGAAAAAGCAATCGAACGCATGAAAAGAGCACTTGATGACACTATTATCACAGGTAAAGTACTCTGATTTTTATGATTGTGATTATTTTGTTAGACACCTGCACTTGGTGTAAGTCAATTGCATGTCTGAAGCCAGAAAAGAATCAAATACTTTTCCTTTGCACTTTGCAAAAAGAATCAAGTTTGATTGAAGAACTGGTTCCTCTGCAATTTGATACGAATTGCAGAAGATGCAGTTTTTATCTTAGGTTTCATATCTGTTGCACTATCTTTGTCGTAGTGTTTACTATATAATAGATTTTTAAAGGTCAAGATCTCTGCAGTTTTAAACCTCCAGTTGTAAAAAAACTACATATATGATCTTGATCCTGGTTTTAAACCCTTCACTTTCTATGAAATGATTAACAATTACAATTTGGTTACAGGTGTTCCTACAACAATTGATTACCATAAACTTATCCTTGACATAGAGGTAGGTGCACCTTTTGTGTACTTATGGTAACATGTATCCTTTAACAATATTTTCTGTCAGTCAGAACTCAGAAGTTAAGTGACTAACATATGAAATATCTTTATTTTTTACAGGATTTCAGAAATGGCAAGGTTGATACTGCTTTTATTCCAAAGCATGAGGAGGAGTTAGCAATGGTAAGAACCTAATATAGCCCTAATAATATTTATACCAACGGGTTTATAAGTTATATCTCCTTGTTGGAGCTGCTTCAGAAAAGTTTTGGTAGGAAAAATTCACATCAACTTGCCTTCACTACTATCATGGTTGTGTATTAAACTTAGGGTTGATATCTCCAGTTATAACTAAAAGACCTTGTCCAGAATTTTAAGAAAATTTGTGGGTAGCTGCTTCTAGATTTTTTTGGGACTTGGCATTAAGGTTTAGATTAAATATGAAGTTGTAATTTTACAGTCTGGTTGCTTTCGCATCTGATGCCCATGGCCTTAAGCTAGCTTACGGGTTATAAATGATTAATTTCATGATTTCATCAATCCAACCATTAGATTTAAACTTCTTATTAAGTACATTAAATCTACAAAATTTCATATAATTTGAACACTAATTGATAGACAACTTTATTTTACCATATAATATATTTTTTAAAATATCAAATAGAAGATTAGACATCTATGAATTTCTGTATATATAGAATTAGACCACAGATAAGTAAATGATTAACTGCACGCATTCTAGTAAACGACTAAACGATAACAAGGCAATGGTCCCATTGTCGCGAATGTGTTCTAGGCTCTAAAACTAAACGTTAATTTTTTTTCTCTAATTTTCCTGTGAAAATAGTTTGTCGTCATTTTTTATATATTTTGTTTGATTTTGTAAATTATGTGATGTCCTCTTCAAATGCAGCCGCCGCAGAAGATGGTACTAGCTAACACGGCGAAAGAACTAACTGGCGCAACAGCCTGATGGACGTGACTTTGTGATACCGCCCTTTTTTAAGAATTGCTTTGTTGTAATCACTATGTCGTCCGTTCGTGCATGTGATAGTTTTACTGAAATTTTGATAATTAGTCTCCCACATGTCTCTTTGCTCAATAATTATATTGTAAAATCAATTAATTTGATGTTTGATTTCATCCCAAATATTAGTGTAAGGATATGGGAATGCCTCCTTGCTTTTTTTTCTTAGTCAGTTGTCAAAATGGTTTCTTAGAGGATCTATGTCTCTTGGCTTATTTGTAATTCTTGTATTAAGAACTCAATTTTAGATACAGTAATAAAAACTAAACCTTTTCCTAGCTAGTTGGGTTTGCTACATCAATTTGTCGTTACGTTAGTCTATTAGTATAAATCAGGCTTTCAGTATAGTTATTTAAAATAGTTCTTTTAACCAATTTTCTTTGTCTTGACAAGTCTTTTCTACTCGTTTTATATTGTCTTTTTGTATGTTCCATAATTTCGTGTATTCGACTTATTACGGTTTTGGACGTGTAAAGAAAAAGAGGGAAACAATAGGAAAAAAATTGAAATGAAGATAAAATGAAATGATTTTATGTATTATTTGAACAAAGAAAAAAAAGAAGTGTGAAATTTTTTCCTATCTTGTATAAAAAATGACAGAAAAGAAAATTATATTTATGTTAAATATGTTATTATTTTTAAAATAATAGTGAGTATACATATATAAATAAATTTATCATTTTGATTATTTCTTTTTCAAGAGAGGAGAATAAAGATTCGGAAAAAGATTGTTTCACACTTAATTTGAAGAATTAATTCTACTTAATTGTAAATCAGAAAGTGACATAGAGAAAGTGAAAAATATTATAATTAATGTAATGAAAGAGAAAGAGAAAAATGGAAAGAAATAAAAGATGTAGATGTAGTGTAATAGAAATGAATGTAAAAAAA
This sequence comes from Sesbania bispinosa, assembly GCA_026901365.1. Taxonomy (NCBI): domain Eukaryota; kingdom Viridiplantae; phylum Streptophyta; class Magnoliopsida; order Fabales; family Fabaceae; genus Sesbania; species Sesbania bispinosa. The sequence continues at coordinate 2,959,254 of QLOH01000020.1, forward strand.
ATGAAAGTTGAAAAAATTGTATGGTCCCTTTTTTTTTGTCCTTTTACCAGAAATTTCATTATGAAGTCAGGTAAAGTTTGTTTGTGGTTGTAATTGTAATTGACTTTGTCTTTGTTTGTTTTATAGTTGCTACAATGCAATGCTATGATTTTACAGAATTGATTTTAATTCATTTTTGTCCAATTTACTTCGTAAAATATGCATCACTTATCTCAATCATTAATTTTTAGAATTGATTCTACTTACCTATAAACCAAACTTTCACTACTACGTTAACCAACCACCATTTTCTATATGGGTCTTATTGTATTTTTCTTTGTGTTTTTTCAACCAAATGAGTTTGTCTCTGCTCAACTTTCTTATTGACTTATTTATTTTTTAAATAAATGAAGGGTTTCTGTCTTTCTGACCTTATGCCATCTGCCATGGTCATGATCCTGAGGGCTAACATTGGTCATAGAACAATGAATGACATTGGTAACTGATATATATATATTTGCTTTATCTTAGCAAACAAATTAAATCATTTCAGTAATAGGATTTTGATATTTGAAAATGCCTTTGTTGATTCTGCTTAAAATATACAGCCAAAAAGATTTGACAATAGTATATGCACAAGAACTTGTGCTTCTTTTGCATTTTGTTTACTCAAGTTTTAAGCTACTAATACCAGCCGTGGATTTTATTTATTTAATGACAAAAATTGCTAAATACACTCGAATAGTTACAGTTTTTGCCTGGATACATACATTCTTGAGTTCCATGCCTGTAGTTAAATACAAATTAACCTAGAACTCGGCTTTCAAGTGGATTCCTCTTGCAATGTTATCATGAACCAACCAGCTTTGATGCTGCATGCCTCCTCGTCTTCACTTGCAGACCACTTGTAGTTTTCTACACATTTGGTGCATCACAGTGTTGAAAGGAAAACAGTAGAAGAAAGAAGCATTACTATGCAGAATCTACATTTTTCCAATTGATGATGTGCTTGATTGGCTTTCATATCCAGACATTCCAGACAGTGACTGGGATTCACTCATAGAGTCCTACAAGAAAAACACGTTATGTGAGTTATGTGTATGCAATATGACTACCTGCTTGTTTGATTTACAGTTGAATATAATTGATTCTGAAATCAATGGTTAAAAATGAGTAATACACGTTTTACCAAACACATTAAACAGAAGTGATCTAAAATCAATCATGTGGAATTGATTACAGGCCCGTTTGGTTTGGCGTTGTAAAAATCAAAATCATGGTTTTGCAGAATTGATTTTAAATCACTCCTTCCAACGTGTTTCGTAAAATGTGCATAACTCATCCCAACCATTGATTTTCAAAATCAATTCTGCTCAACTGTAAACGAAACGACACTACCTCTATAGCTAACTATAAATCAAACAAACACATATATATAAGCAAAGTGTGATCAGTGACAGTGACTCACTTGAACTGAGGAGGAAAATGTGGAGCGTGAGAAATTCATGTTATTTCTTGGAGTGTATCCTCCACCACCACCGAACATCATCATCATCATTGGCATGTTTTCTTCAGCAAAATCTCTGAGTTTGTTGAGCTCAGGTAATACAACTTTCCCAAGATCAGGTCTATCTTTTCTTCTCATTTCTGCACATTGCAGAGAAATCTTGGCAAAATGCAAGGCATGTTCAACTGGCCAATCCTCAATAGCTGGATCAAGCATCTCATCAAAAGTCCCCCTCTCAATAGCTCTTGAAACATGGTGAGTCAAACCCATTGGTGACTTGGCTGTTATTATCTGTAGAAGCATGATTCCCAGTGAGTAAATATCAGATTTGATTCCTAGCATGCCCGTTTGCTGGTACTCAGGGTCAATGTAACAGAATGTTCCAGCAGTTGCTGTCATGCGGTACTGTGTCACAGTGTCTGCAACTGAAGGAGGGACAAGCCTGGCCAACCCCACATCACTGATCTTGCTCACAAAGTTCCGGTCAAGCAAAATGTTTCCAGGTTTTAAGTCACGGTGCACCAATGGTTCTGGTTTTGTCTGGTGAAGGAAAAGGAGGCCAGTGGCAATCTCTGCTGCAATTCGGAATCTAAACTGCCAGGGAAGAACTGGTATGTTTTTATTTCTCCGGAAGAGACAATCATCCAAGCTTCCATTAGCCATGTGTTCATACACTAGGCAACCATACTCAGGGCATGCTCCAAGAAGGAGAACCATGTTTGGATGCCTTATGCAACTTAGCACTTCAACCTGCATGAACCAAATGCCAAATTGATTGATTCAACAATTTTTATTGATAGATAGTCCATTAATTACCTTAGGTGTGTGTTTGGATAAAGAATTTTGGAATTTTCAAAATTATGATAGGGAATGTTGAGGGAATTGTAAGAATGAGCAGAATTGTAAATGATAATCTAAAAAAGTTAAACATCACAAAGAAGTGTTGAAATTCTCTCTTAATATGTATCATTTGAAATTCCTCCTTTTTGTTATTTGAAATTCTCTCTTTTACTATCTTAACATGTGAAATCTAGTAATTTCAAATTACTCTATCCAAACACAAGGTAAATGACATGAAAACTTTATTGTTAGCAGTTATATATGATAAAGTAGTTTTTTTTTATTTTGTTTGCTACACATCATGCTTAGTGTTTTTAAACTTTTCATTGCAATTTTCCATACCTCTTGCTGGAACTGTGACCGTCCTTGAGCTGCATCTGGTTTCAACACTTTTATTGCAACTGGTGTGTGATCTAGTTCAGCCCTATAGACTGGTCCATAACCTCCTTCACCTATCTTGAGAGAGTTGGAAAAGAAATTTGTTGCTTCTTCTACTTCCTCAATACTGTATCTTCTGTACCTTGCAGGACCAAATGAAATACTATCTGCCGCTGATGCCTTCTTCTTCTGCTCAGATTCTCCCATGGATTTCATTTCTGCATGAACTCTTTTATGTGCTTCCAATTCTGCATATTTTCGAGATGCTTCTGCTGCCTCCATGGCTGCTTTACATTTTGCTCTCTCCTTCTCAGCTATTGCCAATGCTGTTTCTTCAGCTAATCGTGCATCTTCAAATTTCCTTTGTTCTTCTAGTTTCCAACGCTGAAGTTCCACTGTCTGTAGGAACATAGTGTCAATTGTCATTACTTATTATCTTTCCTCAAATGATTTAATTAGTTAGTTATATGTTTTATAGATCCAATTTGACAACTTTATTTATGGCATGAGTCTGTAAGGTACCTTCTGCTTTGCTGTCAAAGCTTCCTTGCAAGCTGTACTGTACATTTCCATTGTTTGCTTCAGTTCTAGCCTCAGTCTCCTCATTTCAGCTTCCACATCATCCTATATTTTCAGAACAAACATTTATCAAATCTTGTCCTCCTAGGCAGGCATGTGTGCATTAGTATGACATAGAGCCTCACAGTCACAAACTTGATCATAGTCATGTTAATAAGGTAGATTAATTCACCATGTTGATTGAATGTTTACTTATTATCTTAAACTGAGCTTACCCCATTTGATAACCTTGATGATGACATTGACATCCCACTGTCTTGTGAACTGAATGAGTAGTCACCCTGATCAATTGACTTAGCACCTGAGAAAGATGAACCGAAGCTTCTGACATCATAATCTGAGCCTGATGAAAGCCGAGGAGGGGCTATTCCAGAGTCCAGATCATCATACATTGAAGGGAACAACCTATCAATACTTGGCCTTCCACTGCTCACAAATGAAATATCAGAGTCAGGGATTGAGGACTCATAGGATCTCAGGATTGGCCTTCCAGGTCCAGCTCTTGTGAATGGTGATCTGTCCATAGGATATCAAGTTAGTCCTCTTTGTAAGCTATCCATCATCATGTCTCATGTCATGTACATCTCTATTGTACATTTCTAATTAGCATTCATATGTTTTATGCATGCATGGCAATGATAGCATTAAAGTTTACATGATTTTTTTTTTCTGTTATGTAGTTAAGTGTGCTATGTTATCATTATTTACATTAACTTTATAGAATGGCAACTAAGGATTCATGGGGTACTCACATGATTTCCTCTTCATCCACTTGCTTGCGAGCAATGTATGCTTGCCTCTCTGCTGATCCTGTAATATATAGAAATAAGATGTGTTTTATGAACAATATTGCATAAAAAGAAATGTTAAGAAAAATGAAATAACCCAGATGAGATGAGATGGCCAATTGGCCAAAGATTAAAGAGAAATTGACATACTTCTAGGTGGGGCATTGCGTATTAGTTGTGTATCCATTCTCTCAGGATTCTGGAAATGCTGTGGCTGCAATGTATTGTTACGGGGTGTAGGCTTAGGTAGTGGAGCAGTAGCAGTTCTCACAGATGAGATTTTTCCTTTGGAAATAATGTACACAGTGCAGAATTGGGGTGCCCCTTTAGACACAACGCTTGGAACATCTGTTGTCCTAAATCTTCTGTCATGAATAATTCATCAAAATTGGATCAATTGTTACATTCTAACACAATAAAAAATGGTTCAAAGAGTATCTGTTCAAGTTTTCCTCAAGTAAATGCTTTCAGAAATTTTGCTTTCAGAAACCAATTAACCTTTGCTATGAATTGGTAAATAGGGTGCTATTGCTACTTTACTGTGTATTAGTTTCCTAGTGTTTGTTATCTATATGGAGATCAAGCATAGTAGCTTGGATAACAGAGAGGGAATCATGGTCATCAATTACCTGACAAGACCACTCCTTGATGGTGCCCCCAGTACCAAAAGCTCAATGGAATATGTGTTAATACTCTCCATTATTGCCTTTGATATATCCGTGTCCTCCAACAAGATTTCTTTGCATTGTATCTGTTGTAAAAAAAAAAACATTGAAAATATGAGAGACCCTCATTAAAAAGAAAGCTCTTTAGATAGACAGTATAAATCTGATTCCTTAATTTTATTGTTAAAAGATGGAAAAGAGGGGAGCACATAATGTGTTAGAACTAACACTCTTTCTATTGCAGAAGACACGAAATGAAGCAAAAAGCTCCCTGGATTCATTGTCCATTTGTTGCATGTATGCTCTGGCCACATCATCATTGACATCAACAGATACATGGTTTCCCGCTGCATTCATAACCATTCAAATCAGTAATGTATGCATGGTTATGTGTTACAATACAAAGTGCTTATTCTAATAAAAAAGGCCAAATAAAATTTACAAGTGGCAGAATAACGTTAAAATTATCATTGAATGAAAAAATGCTTGTATCATGCATAATGTATTTAGTTAAATTGGACATAGGGTCATAGGGATAAAAAAAGAAACATGTGACAAAATAGGCAGGGATTTCAAAATTCATGCAATATGTATATATAGGCACAGAACAACCAAGATAGAGTTTAATTAATAATAATTACTTGGTGTAGGAATGGAAGATGCTCTTTGTCTAACATGCATTAATAAGAGATGTTGGTCTTTAGGAAGAAGATTGTCAACTGCCCATTTTGCTGCATATTGGCTTGTTTTGTTGTTTTCAATTGCCACTGCCACCACACGTCCTGCACCTAGCTTCTTCTCTATAATTGATCTTGACATGTTTACTTTCTGAAGATTTCCTTTACCAGCTGAATCAATTGGTGTTTGAGGAAATCAACTAGCAGTTCTGTCTTGGAAATCTCAATTCGCCTGTTTTATTGTTTTGTTTTGTTTGGATTGCTCTAGAGGCATGGAGAATCCATTTGGTATATATAATATAAGTGTACAAATACCCATAACGCGTCATGACTGTTCTCAGCTCTATTTTAAGCAAGTTTTTTGAAACTCCATTGGGAATTTTGAGTGCTGTTGCAGAGTGTCAACCCTTTATTAGTTAGTACTTTGTTGTTAACATTCCAAAATTGGTAAATATTCACGCGTACAACAACATCTTTGCACATGTTACATGACCAAATGACACACATAGCGGTAATCTAGGAAGATTTACACCATAATTAGTTTTAGGAAAATAGATTAGTATTCTTTCTTTTCTTTTCCTCATCGGATAACATAACCACGTGTACTTTATAAATAGTTTTAGGAACTATATATGTATAATATAAACTTTATATTCATCATTTTAGGTGCTGTACCATATATATATTGTTGACAACGTGTGCCAAACTGAATCAAGACGTCCATTGATGTTGAATTCTTGAATTTTTCTTTGTGACTCTCCATATTTATTAGCTTCCTATGTATTTATTTATTTATTATGAGGAGCATTTTCTATAATCTATCTATACATATACAAGTATAGTATGCCACATACTTTTACATGATGATGTAGCATCTTAATCTTGTAAACTTCAGCAGTCATATATATATAGGGGATGCATCGTTAATATCAAGTTAAATTAGTAAATACCACAAGTCCACAATATGGTACTACTTATATATGTATAAATTCATTCTAATATAATAATCTAAGGGCATTACTATTGAGGATGAAATAATCTATTCTCTTGTTATGATTCAATTTTGTTGAACCGGTTTATATCTTATATTTTTCTAAAGTAATTCGGTTTTGATAGATAAGTTTTAATAAGGTTTAATTAAGACACTCAGCAAAGCTGCCGGATGACTGTTTATCGAATTTGTTTTTCGGTTTACCTGCATTACGCTCTTTTTTCTCGTTTGTTCTTGGCATTGGTTTTTTTCTGGTTTATGAGCGAGTAAATATAGCTAATAGCTAATAGCTATCGAGAAAGAAGAGTCTAAAATATATAGGACATTTCTATCCTTGGATCGAGCTAGATTTCATTGAGGTGGAACACCAATAATCGGTAAGGATCCTCTCTGGCCTTTATAGTCTCTCTCAGTCATGTTTAGCTACGAATTAGTTATGGATTAACTATGTTTTTGATTTCCTAGTTATTCCCTAGCTATTCCGTATCTAAACTTGGCTGGACAAACTATAAAAACTAAAGAGGATCCGGATCCATGGTAAGAGGCTATGTTTAAGAGTTTCTTTTTTAAAAAATATTTAGATGTAAATAAATAAAATTAACCCCCCTCCCCCGCAGGGGCGTAGGGATTTTCGCATGTTATGCCTTTGGATAGCCACTGAATCAGCCATGGATGTTATTCACCTAGTGATTCCATAGCTATTCCGCAGCTAAGTTATCCGTCAGAGGAGGCTCACAGCCCCTCAAAATCATGTTAAATACTAAAAGACGTAGGAGCTATTCTTAGTTGTGTTGTATTGAACATGCATATACTCCTTCATAACACTATTCCAAATATGTGTGTGTGGAAGAGTTACAAAATCAAGTTGAATACTAAAAGAGGAGCTATTCTTAGTTGTGTTGTCTTGAACACGCATATACTCTTTCATAACACCATTCCAAATATACGTTTAGTGTATGCTTGATTTAATGTTGAAAGGTGATCAAACTCAAGTTTAGATTTCTCTACGCAACTATTTAATAGCGTTGGAAATTTGAATTTATCATGTTCTAGCTAACGCTAAACCAAACATTTACTTTGAACTAAAATTGATTTTGAATTTAAAATTAGGTTTGAGTAAATGTGATAAATTGTAACTTTATGAGTTGAAAATTTTATATTAAATTTTATTATAAATTTACTTTTAAAAGAAAACTTTCCAAACATAATTTACATTACTTCAAACTTACTTTTAAGTAAATCCAAATTAACAAAATCAGGTTAATTCAAATTTAAGTTTGTAGTCACTCATTCAAACACACACATAATTATTCTTATTATTTCTTGTATGTTTTTAGTCTATATTATTATGTTTGTTAAATGTTATCTAAATGAGTAACAATATTTCTTATATCAGCAAATAATGCTTATATACCTTAGGCACAGTTCTTATATCAGCAAATCACGTTGAAACACGTTATGCCTAGATATAAAAACGAGTAAATAACTTTTGTAGCCTGAACAAAAAGAACAAGTAAATGATCACTTCAATTCTTAGCTTATCATATTTTTCATTTTTCCATGATTTGGAATGGCATGTGGACTTTAAGCATCTATGATTCTTTGTTATGCGAGAAGTAAAGAACAATAAAAGGCTTTGTTAATTCATTCAATTCTCATTATCCAGAGAGATTGTAATCAAGGCCACAGATGTTAATCAACAATAAAGAAACAAGACAAGGCCTTTGTTGATTCAATTTTAACTCCAACCCTCAAGTCCCTACATTTTTTTTTCTTTTCATTTCTTGCATCATGCATGGTTACATCATGCTAGATCAGGAGGAAAAAACAAATGTCGCAGGTAATCCATTTCTCTTTCATCTCGCAGTGTTTTGAAAGGGATAAGTAATCAAGAACTAAGTTAGTCTCAATATTCAACTTTAAGGCTTCATGTCTGCTTCGCTAGCATAAGAAGTATAAAATTCCTCATCATTATCCCTCTCTTTCACCTCTTGGATTTTCTCTACTACTTCTTTCAAATCACATCTCTTGTCCACATCACCTTCACAACAACTCAAGGCAATCTTCAAAAGCTTCACCATCTCTCCCTCACTGTTCTTGGTTGCCCCCATATCTTTATCAAACACAGCACTAGTCCATTCTTCTGGGACAATTGAATGGACCCAATTTGACAAACTTACCTCACTTCCTTTACCCTGTTGCATAAAGGTAGCAGGGAACTTGCCCGTTAGAATCTCCAGAATTAGTGTTCCAAGACACCACACATCACTCTTCTTTGTTATTCTTCCATGCTGCAAATATTCAGGTGACTTGTAGATCACCATGATGTCCTGTGCCATGTCCTGGTTGGTCACAGGGACTAATCCATAGTCAGTGAGGAGGGGCTCAAAAGATTGAGTCAGAAGAACATTAGAGGATTTAAGATTTCCATGTGGTGCAATTAGGCTTGGCATATCCTTGTATAGATATTCAAGACCTTTTGCTATGCCTTTCACAATCTTCAACCGGATTGGCCAATCAAGGCTTGGTTCCCCTAGAGCTTGGTGTCCTGAAAAAAGAAGTAACCATTTATAACTGTGCCATGAGCAAAGATATTTGTATTTATATATATAGTAAAATGAATGGCACAAAAGATCAAGTGTTGTCATGTGACTGAGAGATCACATGTTTGAGTCAAAGAATCAGCCTTTTGTAAATATAAAGTAAGGGTGCTTGTAATAGACCCATAATGGGTCTAACTAACCCTTCACTAGACTCTCACATAGCAAGAGAGTTATAGCATTATGTTGTCCTTTTATTATATAATGAACATAACACATACATAACTAGTTTAACTCAAATCTTGCCTTTAGAATTGAGTAAAACAACATTTTCATTTTTCAAAGATATAAGATCAGTCACTTCAGTTCCTGAAAGATGAAAATTACTATCCTGATCCTTAAAAGATGAAAATGTCGATCAATTTAGTCCATCGACATTTTCATTTTTCAAGAACTACATTGACCAACCAAATGTCTTTCTTGGCTAAGCTAGTAATCCATTCCTTAGGTTTAGCTTCAATTCATTAATGAAAAACTAATCAAACCTATTTTGCATTTGTTCATAATACATACCATGAAGGCGAACAGCAAGGCTGCCATTCTGAACATAGTCGGTAACCAAGAGCTTTTCCTCCTTTCTATAATAATAAGCCACAAGAGGAAGCAGATTAGGACTACTCAACCTTCCTATCCTTCTCATGTGCTCTTGAAACTCTTCCTTCCCTACATTGTTCATTTGCTTGAACCTCTTGACGACTATTGTTGGGCCATTCATCAAAGAAGCCTTGTAAGAAGAACTGAAACAGCCACTGCCCAAAATCTCAGCTGAGGCTCTCAGCAACTCTTGCAAATCAAACCTCTCCCTATCATCCCTGATGAAAGATAACTTCATGTGGTCTCCTCTTCTGCTGTGGTTGGAGCTCATTGATCTTGAAGACCTATGACTTTCATCACCTGATTCCCTCACACGTTTGGTGAGGCTCGGTGGATCTTCCACTGAACTTGATGCTCCTTGTTTTCTTCGATGAAGGATGATGATTATTACAGCTGCAATCACAATCACTGCCAAACCAACAACGACCGCAACCACAATGATACTAACAATTGAGGGCTTCTTGGAATGGCATGAAACCAATGGGGTTCCACATAAGTCTTCATTACCTGCTCATTTGATATATATCTACTAGTTTAGATTGATGCTATACTTCAGTGTCAACACATAAAAAGTCTAAAACTCCAATTAACATATTATCATTGGATTTACTTAGTCTGAATTTGCATAATTCCAGTAACATCAGTTATAACTTATAACAGTCATTTATGTGTCCATAATATAGTCAAGATTTGGTTCTCTGTAATTTAAAACCAGTGTTTTTGGTCCTTCAAAAATTGAGAATACACCAATTTAGTCTTTATTGCACAATTTTACTACAGATTTTCTTACGAATCAACTATGAATTTTTATCGATGAGGTGTTTTTTTTCACTTTTTGAGGGACCAAAATCCGTTGGTTTTAAATCACAGGGGACTAAAATTAAATCTCAACTATATTTCACGACTAAAAACATAATTAACCCTATATGTGATCTATATTTTATGTTAATTGGATAGCAATTAGCTAAGATAAGGAGAATTGAAATTTGTTACTCACCAGAAAAGGCAGAAACGGCCATTTTACTAAGGGTGGATGGTATTTCGCCCCTCAACTGATTATTAGCTACGCTAAATGATTTCAATTGGTGTTCTCTAAGATGAGGAATGAGGCCATTGAATTTGTTTCCCTCCAACCTTAATTCCACAAGCCTTGGCAACAATACCAGAGAAGGTGGAATAAGGCCGGTAAAGTGGTTGTTTGACAAATGGATTTTCTTCAACCACTGCATGCCCTCAAAAGTTCTTGCAGGGATCTCCCCAGAAAGCTTGTTATTTGAAAGGAAAATGGATTTGAGACCAACTATCTTGTTTATTTCTGGCCATGGACCTTCCAAATCATTATTCATGAAACTTATGGTTCTAAGATATGGTAATTCCTTGAGGGAGTCCACATCAATGACCCCTTTGAGCCCCATATTCTCAAGCTTCAAGCCCCATACTTTTCCTTGATTGCAGAGAACCCCACGCCAATTGTTATGATCACCTGAACAAGGAGGGGATGATGTGTTCCATGAGGATAATGCATTATTGTTTTGCAGGTTCTCCTTCACCTTTAGGAGCACTTCTGTGTCAGAAGCCCCAGAAGAGACAACAACACAAAATAGAAAGAAGAATATGATCCAACAAGACCCACCACTGAGTGCCATAGTGAAGGGTAGTTACACGCACTAGGGGCGGCGTGCGCGCCCTCAGGAAGGACCTGCTTCTCAATGGAGAAAAAAGGTGCTCCTAGTGGTGAAGAAGGGAGGCTTGGAGGGTGGAGAAGTTTTGATGGCATTGAAGGATGAGAGAGAGAGAAGAAGAAAAGGAAAGCCAAGAATAGGAGATAGAGAAATTGTTTACGAGAAATAATTGAGATTTGAGAGTGAGGTTACAGAGGTTGACGAGGTCGTTCATTTCTTGGTTGCATAACAATCTGTATATGTGTCTTCAACAGGAGAACTACCCGGCCAGCCTTTAAATTGCACAAAATAGCACCTTTTGCATGCCTACTTTTTAGGCTTCTGCTGACTCTACACAATAGAAACAGCCAACAACACCCATAGCACAACACTCCACTACAACATCAAGCCATGCTATCTACAAGGTAACAAGCTTTATCATCTCTTATATCTCTGCACTAAGTTGTCCACCTAACCCTCTTCTCAAGAACATAACCAACTTCCACTCCAGGACCAAAAGATTGGTGCAGAAATAATTTCCTATTATTTTCCTTATTCGTTATGTTTTTTTTTTCTTTTTCTACTTTGGGGGTGGTAGGAAAACAAACATAATCTATAAAAAGAGAGAGGGAGGGAATTATAAGCCAGAAACCCAAAAATAATAATAATAATAAAAGGGTGATTACGGTATCAGAAACAACCAAACATCTTTTCTTAATAATAATAATAATAATAATAATAATAATAATAATAATAATAATTATTATTATTATTATTATTATTATTATTATTATTATAATACCTACTAATACTTGCATATAGACGTTTTATATTAAGGTAGAAAATAACATTCAGAGTCCCTGTATTTTAGAAAAAAAAATGACCCACTTAAATGCATAGACTTGTAACTATTGATTTCCCTTAAAATCCAACAATAAGAGCGACTCTACTTTTAATTGTTGACAGAAAAGAATATGTTTAAAAAATCAAATCAAATTAAGATGTTAAATTTGGAAGAAATTGATTAGAAACAATTAATTAATCAAATTACATGAACAGTAACCATTCAACAATTATGCCACTGAATTAAGATCCACGTGGTTTTTTGTTCTTGAAAGCACTGTTTTAGTTTTTCACATATGTATTTCCTATCATTTTCGTCACTTAACAAATTTATCCTTCACAAACAAATGCATCCGCTTTCAATTTTCTCCCTCAATGTTCTTTCTTTAAATATTGATCCTTTAGAATCTTTTTTTCCCTCAAAAAAATTGATCTCTTATAGATGTTCCCTTTTTCTACAACTTCTAAACAAAGCTCTAATCTTTCAGGATGAAGCATTTTTCGGGGTCAAATTCTGCATACCCTACATCAACTAGACACAGGCCATCAGGGGGTGCTGGAGGAGCAGTGGCACGCCTACACGTGGCATCCATGAGCTTCATCAAGGCATCATCTTCAGCACCTGCAGCAGCTTCTCTAATTGAGGTTGCCACAAGCACTCGAACCATCTACATAAATATGATACCATCAACCAAGTCAGTAAGTGAAAAGTGAAATATATAAATAAATACACACGCCATCAGGAGCAGCGAGTTTTAGCCCAAATCTAGCACGCCAATTACTTTATCGAGAGGAATTAAAACTAATATTTTACAGGAAAATATTATGGGGGCATGAATAAAGACTATAAGACACAATATATGTACCAGAAAGCAGACCTGTGGCATTTCCATTCCACAATCAGGGAATCAGAAAAAAACTTCTCTATGGGTAGAACCATCAATTTACAAATGAATAAAATATCAGTAACAATATAAAGCTTGTGTCCTTTAACTTGTGTTTAAAGCATCAACAATTAATATTTAGAACTATAAAGGTCATACTCCAAGCCATGTTAACATATCAACTTATATTCTATCAAGTTATATTAACCTTCGAATAAAAGTTATGATGTTTTGCTTTTCATGTTTATATAAAAAAAAGTTAATTATGTTTTGGTAATAATTCCACAGTCAAGAAGCCAAAACCTTCAACTAATGAGTTTCCTCTATCGAAATACAACAGTTACCTTGCGTAAAAAGCGATTAGCTACCAGCTCAACGCACATAACCCTTGTTTCTTCTCCATAATCCTAGAAATGTCACAAGTAAAATCAGACATCAGTATAGCTTCTCTCTCAACAACAACCAAAGCGCTAAGTAAAACTGAGGAGTCTGTGTTAAAGCACAACTAGAAGTGATTAAATTCCATTTGTCAAGAAGGACAAGGAAGATTTCAAAGATGTCTTAGAAGATGCAGTAACACACACTTCATATAGCTTTTGAATAATATAAACCCCAACACAAAGATAGTTTCTTGACATACTTATATATTTTATGGGAAAACCACTAGAAAGACATTTTTTGTTAAAACTATGTATACACTTGAGAAGAAAGTGAAGGGAAAGAAGCAAAGACTTCATTGGAGTGTTAAAAATATGATTTATATGCCCTAAATAAATCAAATTGCATAATTTGTTATTAACACTTGAACAAAAGAAATCTGTTAATCTTGAAAACCATGGATAAATTGCATATTTTGCATCTTTGCTTTGAGTCAAAGCAAACAGACATGCGTAAAATCATCCTTGGATGCATTAAACATGTTTGGTAGGTAGCTTAACTAGCCATCCAACACCAACAATATCAAGTCCAATCCCTTTCAATGCAGAATGGGCTAAATAGTCAAGGTTTGTAGTGGAAATAATATGACAAAATATTCACCTTGTTGACAAGATTCCATCATTTATCTCACAATTTGCATTCAAAAGAGATGTTAAAACATCAATCAGATTATATATTCAAATGCTAGCTGCAGAAGAAACCAAACTCTACACTGAGCTAAAAACAAGCAAAATCATTGAGACCTGATGAATGGCTCAGAAGGTTCTCTAGTCCTTTTTTAACATTTCTTACAAAAATGATCTCAGAAGATTCCTGTCATACCAAAAAACTAAAAGAATAAAAATCTATTTAAAGATGCCTATGTCAAAAAAAAAGTCATGACTAGTGTCACAGTGACAGTAAGTCTGTAAAAGATAGTTGTCTACACTAAATTTATTTTGCTTGGTACTATTGTTCACACCCCTTTTTCCTTGTTTTCTGCTGGATATGATAACATCTGCTACGCTTTGACACTTTTTACTTCCCAAAGCACAAAAAAGCACTGTATACACTTCACTCTGCAATGTGAATTATATTGAGGTTGTAGGTTCAGCTCAAGCCACCAAGAAACCTGTCACTAACAAGTTTCCATATATTCATGTTATTTATTAATTCAAAAAAGTAATTTCATGGCTTGCAGTCAGCAAATGCAGCTCCATGCACTCTTCAGCAATTGCCCTTATTTCCCATATTATTCACTTTGACAAATTTACCCTCACTGTTCTGATGACCAATATCATGAATAATTCATTTTTCATTTAATGAAAATGACTTAAGTTTGGTCTCTCTGACATGTTTCTGCCTAAATCACATGAAAGAATAAATTTGAACTTGGGCATGGTAGGCAAAACAGTATTGCCAATATAGGGCAAGCTACATCCACAAGCACAGCCACACAAACCAAGAGTCACACAAACTCAAATATTTCATTATAGAAGAATAACAATTGTGGGCAACAAAAAAGGGATAAAGGAAAGACAAAACACTTACAGTTATAGGCAATCTGGTTTCCATAGCTCGAGCATGGAAAACAAAACACTCAGTTGGTGGACCACTGTAAGAGAATCACAGTCATAAGTCAATTCAGTGAATGACAATCTTGAAAGTCTTGTCAGTACTAAGGAAATCTACAGGTGGGCCAGCTATTCCTCATAAACAATAAGTTACCATTTAAATCTGATTCATCTGATATAATATATACAATTTATGAATCAATTCCAAATAATTGTCACACCACCATTAAAATTTGCTATCCTCCCCAAAAATATTATGTGGAAGCATCTATAATGTCCACTGCAGAGTGCAGACTAATGAGAAAATGGAGTAGAGAAAGAAATTCAAGTATCACGTTCTTACTCATTTCTTGAGGCTTTTGTATCACGAGCAAACATCTTGTAGGACAGCAATTTCCCTTCTAATTTTTGCAAAAGCTGGTTTACCTTGCCTACACTGAACACATAAGATTTTTTTTCATTTTCTACATTATCCTTGCCGGCAGAATCATGAATTTCATTATAACTGGAACTGTCAGAAAAGTCCTCGTTGCCATTGCATTGGTCCCTGTACCCTCCATCAGTGAGTGGGAAAATATAAAGGTAACGCCTCCATTTGGCAGAGAAATTAGGATGAAAGACACGTGATACCTACAATAAGTCACATTTATTATTGTTATCAGAATAATTGTTTTGTGATTAACAAGGAACTCAACCGGAAAACCATATTCTTTTCTTCGGATTCATGGCAGTTGATAATTCTATCAAACATTAGCTTCAGATTGAAGATTACTTAAAAAAGATATTACCTCTGAAACTGATATGACCCTCAGTTTTCCTGGTGCTGCATGATTGATTGCATCTTCAATATCTCTTGGTTTAACATCCTTTTTCCAAGTGTCTGTACATAATTAACCCAAGATCAAGAGGGTAAAGGCTTAAATAAATCCATCAAAATGCTAAAAATGAAATCTCCCCTCCCCTCCTCTGCATGCCTCCAAAAAAGAAACTAATTATGCAACTCCTAAGCATCTCCATTCCATTCTATGAGGTCCAATAATGCTAAACAATCTGTCACAACAACTGCACTTATAAGAAAGACTTTGGATCTCCAGTTTTGTCTTATTTCATGTTTGAGTGTGTGACAATTAATTTAGAGAAAGGTATTGACATGGCAAAAGCAAAGCAAAGCTAAGAACAGGAAAACAGCTTACAGAAAGAACAAACTTGTTGAAGGCCCGTGACTCCTTTGTCTGTACGACCAGCAACAACAGCACAACCTTCGATAGGCAAACCTTTGTCCTTGAGCAGTTGGGCTTTCTTTTCATCAACAAATTTACCAAGTGGCCCTTCTACTATGCTGTGCCAAGAAATGAGTAGATGAGCAAGAAGCAGAATGATAATCCAATAAAAAGATAATTCATTTTAACATACGCATTTGTTTTGTTTACCATACAAGTTAATATTGTAATGAAAATAAAAGGAGCCATGTAGAATCCAGCAGGGGGCGTGAAGCAGAAAAGGGAGAGACAAGAGGAACAGTTGTACCGTGTTATATTGCATCACAGTTTCATCATAATTATATGTAATTTAAAGGGCAACAAATAGGTCATGGATTTTTTATATACATCATAACAAAGTACAAAAAGACAGGACTAATTTGTTAAGGCATGTGACGTGACCAAAACTACAGTGTGCTCGATTCTTAATTCTGTAGCAAGAGAAAAAAAAATGCCATCCGACTATCAACAATGGTCCTGGACAAATAATTGTTGCTTCCTTGCTAAGACATGCAGTTTGCAGTATGCACAAGACAGAAGTTGTGAGAAGAGCAACTTGCCTTTGGACAGTCTTCAATCCTGGCTGCTTTTGCCACCCATCAAAAGAACTCCCGTGATATGAAAGAACGATTTTGAAGGTATTTCTTGCCCACCTCCCAGAGCGATCTTCAGATACAACACTTTCCAACTCAGTTTTATCAGAAAGTGCTTGAAATTCAGTATGGTTATGATCAAGAACTGTCTGTTAGAAAGTCACCAATTAAGAATGATAAACACCTAATCATGCATAATTTTCAAGTACATGGTGATAGCATGGAGTAAGATCTTCAAAGAATACTAAAGTTGACGATGCAAGAAGTTATTAGGCCATTGAGGTATTTATTTGTCGCAAATTTTATGACCAATTTCAAAAAACATGCTTTGGAAAGCATAAGCCATAAGGAATACCAAAATACCAAATCAAAGCCTAAAGCAGCATTTTACAAGACTCTAAGATTGCATTACATGGTGGAACACACTAAAATCAGAAATTAGGGGTCAACTGGTCAAATATTAAAAATAGGAAAGTTATAAACATAAGGAGATGCTGGTTTACCTCAGCTCCAAAGAGAAGTGGCAAAGACAAGTTCCCGTTCACAACATTCAAATAAAAATCGTTGACTCGTTCCCAAGGCCTTGCATACATAAATTGGAAGCTTTCCCTGTCAAACCAAAATATCACCAATTAACGCTTGTTGAATTAAAGAGAAGAGAAGTTTGTCAAATATCGAATCCAAAATAACCAATGTTACTACCTAGCAGTCCATCTTGCGTATTTGCAGGGATCAGTATGGTTGTAATGCACATGACTTTCACTTTCGAGTTGGTTATCCATCGAATAAAAGTGTAACCGCCGTAAGTGATGGTAGTTCGTAATCGCCGAAAGGGGAAGGGGAGCGTATCTGTGGGAACCAGTGAGTATGTGTTTGCCGATAAGCATACAGAGTAAGCACAAGCATCAGCAACTGAAGTGAAAACCAATTAATTTCCAAATATCAATTGCATCCAACACGACCTTTCAAAATGATAGGAAGAAGGAAAGATGCATAGGCTTCTTCCTCCCTCCAAAGTCCAAACCAATCAGACTAGCACACTGCTACTCTTGATTGATCGGAGTAATTTCTTTCATATTAATCAGTAATCACACCACGTTGAACGTTAGTATAGATTACATACTGAGAGCCTCCTTATTTAAATTATTACACCCAAACCCCTGGGAGGCGGTTTTTCAAGAACATGAGTACCATCTCTCTACCATACAGAAACATTATTAGGTCTGAGAAATGAGAATGATATTTTTCATATAAAATTTTAAAAAAAATTATTTTAGCATTTAGTGTTTTAAAAATCGGTTTTCTTTCTCTTTTTTTTTTTTCTTGTGTATAATAGTGAGGGTTTACTAAACATGGCTAAATTTCATAGGAGTAATTGTTACTATACATAAAACAGCGTGGTACAACAATTGTACCACATTATTTTTATGAGGGAAGAGCACACGGAGAGAGAGAAAATGAGAGAAAATAGCACGGGAGAGAGCACAAGTTTGCTATGTTGAAAAAACAGTGTTGCACTGTTTTACGTAGTTGTATCATTACTCATTTCATAGATATACACACAAACATTTTACACATACATTAAGTAATATTTCATCATATTATTTAACAAATATAACATTTCATTTATTATTAAATTTAATAAATAATATAATGATACATAATTAGATATCTGTATAAAAAAATTACACCAACAGTACATATCAATTAAAGTATTTTTTAAAAAAATAAACAAATAAAGTCAAAAGCATATAAAAGACAATATTATAAATTTGAATGAAAAATTGAAAGTCTAAAGAGCTTGTCATATGAAAATGACTAATGTATTTCTTAATTAATATTTTTTAAAAACTTTAAACGAGAAATTACAATGATATTAACAAAATTTTAAATTTTTTAATTTAGAATTTAAAAGAATTTAGAAAAAGCTCACATAAGAATGATAAGATAATAGCTCCATTAGTTTAAGAATTAACTTGTGAGCTTCATTAGTTTAAGAATGCTTAACGTTTAAGAATTAACATTCAAATTTAACATATATTCTCATATCATTTATTAAGTTTAATAATGTATAAGGTGTCATATTTATTAAATGATGTGCCAATATATCATTAGATGATGGTATAAAAATTTTTCACACTATCGATTAAACTCTTTGAAAATATATTGATTAAAATGCAAGTTAATTATCTTCGTATAATGATCTTTTTATCCTTTGATTCTTTTTTAATTTTAAAGCATGTCATCTTTTGTATTAAATCATTTTTTGAGTTATTATCTCTTCTAAATTAGCACAGTACTCATGCATTCGCACAGGTGACGTTGATTTGTTGGTAATGTTCATTTTTACATATATTATTAAATTTTTATAATAAAATTAAATTATGATATAATCTTATACATCAATTAATAAAATACAAAGAGCATATTGTTATCATGTTTATAAAAAATAGTAATCAATATAACATTAATATCATTATAAATTTAAAATATATTGACATTTGAGATCCCACAACTCAATCACTTTAAGCCTATATGAAGCATATGGAAAAAAAAACCTTGTTGAAAGAGTTAGTCTCACCATTATGTGGATGTTCACAAAAACATGATTGCCCCCTTGGAGAATACTTGCGGTTCATAAAAAACACTTTACTAAAGTGAGAATAAAAAAATCTAAAAAAACGAAAGTGAAAAAATGTGACACATGTACTCAGCAAACAAATATATTATAGAGTAAATAGATAGAATATATAAGATAGATAATGAGTGAAAATATTAATAAATAAAATAGAGAGATAAATACTCGAGGGAGAGTTTTGCCGCCCATAGAGGTCCTACCCAGCTCAAATAGGATTGTCTCCCATGAATGATACATGTGGTCTTGCACCAAAGAAAAATCACTTTACTGAAATGAGAATAAAACAAAAACTAAGAGCATGTTTGATAACACTTCTTAAAAAACGGTTTTCAGTTTTTTAAAATTTAAAAATGGAAAATTTTGTTTGATTAATCACTTTTTAAAAACTAATTTCCAAAACTGTTTTGGGTTTTCAGTTTTTAAAACTAAAAAAGCAAAACAAATGTGTGTTGTTTTGGTTTCCTGTATTTGTTTTTGGTTTTGGAAACTAAAAACTCACGGAGAACTTGCTATTTTCATTAATGGCAAAGATTGTAATTATTGTGAAATGTTATTAGGGTTTAAACGATAAATCTTTGATTTTGCAGAGGGTGCACATCACCTTCAACCCCCCCCTCCCCCGTCTTCAATCACTGCCTTCAACCATTTCACATAGTCGCCTTCAACCTTTCTCCAGTTTTCAATCGCGGGTTTTTTCCTCTTTCATTTTCTATTCTTCGATTCATTTTGTTTCTTGCAGCTCCCCCTTCTTCGATTCAATCGCATGATAAATAAAGACTATTGTAACCATTGCTAATCCCATGTAGGTTTTGAGTTTGATTTTGAAATCTAACTTTTCTTGTTGCTTTAGTGATCTGAGTATGATTTTTGTTGAGCTTGAAGTGGGGTTTAGGCATTTGGGTGTCTTTGGTTCTCCTTGTGCTTGACCATATCTTTGTCCTTAGTGGTGGCAATGACTTCTGTAGTGAATCAATATGGGTGGGAAGGGCGTATAGGGACATTAAGGGTGCTTTACAGAATGAACACAAGCTTGATGTCAATGTGGGGGCAGACTTACTAGGTACAATGTTAACAAAGGAAGTGCTTCCCTTGTATGGTAAAGAAATGGAGAACTTGTTGTGTAATGTGAACAAGGATGCATATATTTTTGCCTTATTATTATACCCCATGCCTTAAAAACTCTAACTATGTTAATAATATGGATACATGTATTTTTGTCTATAGTCTCCTACGTCATCATTACACATAGAACCAAAACAATGGGATTTATTTAGTGTGTGTGATGAGAAAGTGGCGAGGTCAAGAATTATTTTATTGTGATGACCAAACCCAAATAGTCATTGCTTTATATTGGCATGTATTGGTAACTATACTATATGTTTTCACACAATTAGCCATGAGCCTCTCATTATATTTGCTTTTTA
Source organism: Sesbania bispinosa (assembly GCA_026901365.1). Lineage (NCBI taxonomy): Eukaryota > Viridiplantae > Streptophyta > Magnoliopsida > Fabales > Fabaceae > Sesbania > Sesbania bispinosa. The sequence goes on from QLOH01000020.1 coordinate 2,980,145, forward strand.
GTCACCTTCATCTTCATGCTATTCCTTATCAGTAACTATTACATGCAATTTTAAGCTAGGTGTTTAACGTATTATAAAGATGGGGGAACCTTGCTTGAATTATCATATTAGAGACTTGTTTGTGAGGCGCTTTATGATGCTTATCTTAAATCATATGCTTCTATTTATGTGAAAATGTTGACAATCAATATTTGAATAGATATTATTGGTGATATCTACAAATAGGAAATGTTTTCCATTGGGGGTACATAGTTGATAGTAAGGTATATATAAGGTTTCTATAATTGACTTTCACATTCGGGGATGTTGTTGTCATCCACTTGTATTCTCTACCCCCAAATACATTGTCCAAAGCCCAGCTGTAAAGGTATTGCAGGATGCTTAGAAAATGGTATAAGACAGAAACCTTAGACACCATCTAGTTTCATTCAAACATTTTATATTTCAGAAAACTCAGATTTGGTTTCCCTACACTTTCCTTGTGTGCCATTAGACAAACTCTTCTACTGTTATGCTCTGATGAAATCCATGTGGATATCTCTCAATTAATTAGCTTATATATTTTATCTTATTATATGCTCTGACCTCTGATACAAGTATTTATAACTTTTGGTAACATTTTATATATATGAAATAGTTAATAATCTATCTTAAAATAAATTTTCAATTGAAAGTAACTTGTCTCACTACATACATAGGTGAGAGAATTTTATTATTAGTTTTTCAATTATGTATCTTTGGTACATAATTGAAACTTTGAATGCAATGATGTTCTGACTTTATTATTCTACACATGCAGATAAAGGATTTCGTGCTGAAGATTTTAGGTGCTAATAAGTCCAAACCCAACATGTCAAGTTCTGACAGGGGAAAGAAACCTGCTGATTATGAGACCCTGTCAGAAGGGGTTCAATACCCCTACATGTGAGGTGTAGGCTCAGGTTCAACCCCTCAAGTTATGAGAAATGTATGTAAGACCCATGTTTGAAAAGAAAATAGGCATTAAAGGTTTGAAAATTTGAAAATGATATATAAAGAGTAATAAAAATGATTGACATGATCTTAAAATGATTGACACGACACCAAATGCCTATTTTAAGGTCATATCAATCATTTTTGTTACTCTTTATATATATCATTTTCAAAATTTCAAACCTGTAAGGCCTGTTTTCTTTTAAAACATGGGTCTTACATTCATTTCTCATAACTTGAGGGGTTGAACCTGAGCCTACACCTCACATATAGGGGCATTGAACCCCTTCTGACAGGGTCTCATAGTCAGCAAGGGGTTTCTTTCCCCTGTTAGAACTTGACCTATGTTGGGTTTGGACTTATTAGCACCTGAAATCTTGAGCACGAGATCCTTTATCTGCATGTGCAGAATAAGAAAGTCAAAACATCATTGCATTCAAAGTTTCAATTATGTACCAAAGATACATAATTGAAAAACTAATAACAAAATTCTCTCACCTATCTATGTAGTGAGACAAGTTACTTTCAATTGAACATTTATTTTAAGATAGATTATTAACTATTTTATTATATATAAAATGTTGCCAAAAGTTATACATACCTGTACTAAGAGGCCAGAGCATAAATAAAATAAAATAAACTAATTAATTGAGATATCCACCTGGGTTTCATCAGAGCATAACAATATAAGAGTTTGTCTAATGGCACACGAGGAAAGAGTAGGCAAACCAAATATGAATGTTCTGAAATATAAAATGTTTGAATAAAACTAGATGGTGTCTAAGGTTTCCGTCTTATATCATTTTCTAAGCATCTCGCAATACCTTTAAACCTGGGCTTTGGAGAATGTATTTGGGGGTAGGGAATGCAAGTGGATGACAACAACATCCCTGAATGTGAAAGTCAATTATAGAAACCTTATATATACCCTACTATCAACTATGTACCCCCAATGGAAAGCATTTCCTATTCATAGATTGGGATCCATGGAAAGATTAACCGAATGACAATTAGAGGAAGAAATTACTTAATTTTGAGACATTATGCTAGTTGCAATGGCAGATGAACAGTGAATGAATAGTGCACTTTGGTGGGAGTATATAGAGAATTCAAATTTTACCGTTGCAATTTTTTCTTCCCGTTGATTTTTTTTACCGTTGCAACCCATCATCAACCCTCCATCAGCCAGCTTTATGGAGATTACCGTTGCAATTCTCCATCATCATCCATCCATCATTCACATTAATTGGTCATTAATTGTTTTTCATCATCAACCGTCCATCATGCTTTCCTGCAACACATCAAATATTAATCACATTAATTGGTCATTAATTTTTTTCCATTTCCAAAACACCCACCCCACCTCCACGGCCAGAGCCTCTCTTCCACCGCCCCCTCTTCTCTCTTCCCCCTCCCCCCACGACCTCTCCCTCTCTTCCACCGCCCCCTAGGGTTTAGGGTTCAGAAAACAATTCTCTTGGATTATTTTGAAAGTTTTGAATAGGGGGTGAGGAAGAGAATTTAGATTGGTAGGGTGTTGGTTATTTTGATTGGTTGAAGGTGGGTAATTTTGCATGTAATTCAAAAAACTATTGAAATTGAATTGATTGGGATCCATGGAAAGATTAACCAAATGACAATTAGAGGAAGAAATTAAATAATTTTGAGACAATATGCTGATTGCAATGACAGATGAGCAGTGAATGAATAATGCACTTTGGTGGGATTATATAAAGCATTCAAATTTTACCGTTGCAATTTTTTCTTCCCGTTGATTTTTTTACCGTTGCAACCCATCATCAATCGTCCATCAGCCAACTTTATGGAGATTACAGTTGCAATTCTTCTTCATTATTCGTCCATCATTCACATTAATTAGTCTTAATTTTTTTTCATCATCAATCGTCCATCATGCTTTCCTGCAACCCATCAAATATCAACCACATTAATTGGTCTTAATTTTTTTTCATCATCAATCGTCCATCATGCTTTCCTGCAACCCATCAAATATCAACCACATTAATTGGTCATTACTTTTTTTCATTTCCAAAACACCCACCCCACCTCCACGGCCAGAGCCTCTCTTCCACCGCCCTCTCTTCTCTCTTCCCCCTCCCCCTCCACAGCCTCTTCCTCTCTTCCACCACCCCCTTTTCGCTCTTCCACCGCCCCCCTTCACGGCTTTTTCCTCTGTTCCACCGACCCCTCTCCCTCCACGACCTCCCCCTCTGCTATTCCACTGATCCCTCCCCCTCTTCACTGTTCCACCGCCCCCTCCCCCTCCACGGCCTCTTCCATGCCACCGTTACGCAGGTAAGAAATTTGGTTCACTCAACATGGTGCATCTGTTTTTCTGGGAGGTTGATCTGTCGCATGCCATTATCTGTTGTCTGGACATGGATCTGCTGATTCAACACCTCTGTTGATTTTTTGGATTTTTTTTCCTTATTTTTTTATTTTTCTATTTTATTCAACACCTCTGGAGATGGATCCGTATTTTACTGAAATTTTCATGTGATCTGTTTTTTACTACTCTGTATTTTTATTCTGTATTTTTATTATGTGGGGGAGATTCTGTAATTTATTTTCTGCACTCCGAATTTATCCTAATTTTTTTCTTCCCAACTGTCTTCTTTCACCCGCTAAAATCAGTTCATATCAATTTTAATAATACCAATTTAATCACAGGACCTGCAAATTACGGATGCTTCCACAAGAATTCCTAGAACTTGAGAAAAAAGTTAAGGACTCCACGTAGATCGCCTCCAACGGTTGAACAGATGCTTCCCTTAGTTCTTATTTCTAAGAACTAAAGAAGTACTACGCGATGGAGTTGCTCTTAAACCCTAATAACATTTCACAATAATTATAATCTTTGTCATTAATGAAAATTTCCAAAACTAAAAATAGACACTTAAAACCAAAACAACAAAAAAACGTTTTGCTTTTTTAGTTTTAAAAACTAAAAACCCAAAACGGTTTTGGAAATTAGTTTTTAAAAAGTGATTAATCAAACAAATTTTTATGTTTTTAAATTTTTAAAAATTGAAAACTATTTTTGAGAAGTGTTATCAAACAGGCTCTAAGTTTTTTATTTTGAGTTGTAAAACATTATTACAAATTTTTAAAAACCAAGAACTGAAAACTCACAACCACCCCGAATAGATCCTAAAAAAACGCAAGTGAGAAAAACGTGATACGTATACTAAGAGAACAATTTTAAGATAGAGAGTAAGTAGATAGATGAAATACGAGTGATAATAAGTGGAAAAATAATAAATAAAATAGAGAGATAAATGGTATATTGTGAAAATATATTAAATTCAATGTTAATCAACACATTTATTGCACTTTGTAATATGTGTTAACATTTAATGAATCATATTAAATTGAATTAATAATGAGAATAAATGTTTTAATATATATATATATATAATAACAATAATAATAAAACTAATAAGGTTTAAATATGTTTTTGGTCACTCTAAAATACATGTGTTTTCATTTTTGTCCCCCTAAAATTTTTTTGTCATTTAATCCCCCTAATTTTTTTTCTTTTCAAATTAGTCCTCCCTGTTAGAATAGTTAATAGAGTGCTGATATGGCCATTAATAGGGGCTACAATGAAATAGAGAGAATTTTAGAGGGATTAAAATGAAAACACGTGTATTTTAGAAGGACTAATTATCTAACAGGGATACGGGTGGAAACAGGCCAGGCCAGGCCAGGCCAGGCTTTGACAGGCCTGAGCCTGGTCTGACTCCTAATTCTTAAGTCTGAGCCTGGCATGTTACCTGTTACAGGTTTTTTGTAAGGCCTTGGCCTGGCTTGCGAAAAAGCCCGACCTGGCATGTAAGCCTGTTTTATAACAATGCCTACAAACAAGCCAACAGGCCTATAAGCCTATGCAGGTCAACAGACCTTTTAAGCAGTTTTTTTATATAATTAATTTAACATATTCTAATTTTTTACTATATTATAAATTTTTTAATTATATTTATAGTTATTTATATAATTAATTTAATATATTACATATTATTATATTAAATAGGCCGGCCTGTTAAGCCTGATAGGCTTTTTCATAAGCCTGAAGCCTGACCTATTTAACTAAATAGGCATTTTAACAAGCCTTGGTCTGAGCTTTTTAATAAACGAGTCAGGTCAGGCCAGGCCATAAACAGGCCAGGCCGTAGGCCCCTGACAGACCGGTTGGCCTATTCCCACCCCTAAACAGTGATGACTAATTTGAAAAGAAAAAATTTTAGGAGGACTAAATGACAAAAAAAAAATTTAGGGGGACGAAAATGAAAACACGTGTATTTTTAGAGGGACCAAAAATATATTTAAGCCTACTAATAATAATAAATGAAAGTGTGATAAACAAACAAAAGAAAAAAAGAGAAAATGACACGAGCAGGACTACCTCTCATGAATGATACACGTGGTTCATAAAAAAATCTTTTTACTGAAGTGAGAATAAGAAAACTAAAAAATACAAGTGAAAAAATGCGACACGTGTAGTGAGGGAATAATTTTAAGATCGAGAGTAATGATGCTCACTCGGCAAGTGCACCGAATCGTAACAAGTAATATAATGAAAGTAAGAGTATCGCTCCACGAGGGATGAGAATTCAATTACCAATTCACACATATTGTAACTAATTGATGAAATTGAAGTTGTGGTAACATTGAATTTAAGTAAAATGCTTAAGAACAATTAACTAAAGTGAACAATTGTAAGGAAAAACAGAGAATTAGATGGATGATTAACAAAGATTAACAATTCACAAAAAGTGTTAGGGTATGAGTTCACTCAATCTCCACCAATGTAATCCAAAATCTCACTCTAATCCAAGTTGTAGAAATGTGTTTGAAGATCAACTCACTATTGTAAATGAAGGTTAATTCCTTAACTCAACACTCTTTTCCCTAATTGATAACCCTAATTCCTTATAAATTCTCAATTAAGAAAAGCATTAGGTTCAAGAGCCTTAATGATCTCACAATTGTTAATCTCTATCCCTAGAGTATCTCCAATCATGTTGTTTATCCCAATTCCAATTCATAAAGCAATCTTCCAATTGTCAAGAGGAATCTAACATCAACTACAAGTGGCGAGTTCATAGAAGCATTAAGAATATAGATAAACAATCAAAATACAAAAATCAACTTGAATTAAAGTTCAAATCTGAATTACAAGTGTTAATCGAGATTCTTTATCCCCTAACTACAATAATTTAGCTACACATTATGAGAGAAATAAGAGAAGAAGAAGAAAATGTCACAAAGATTGGATCCATGGTGAAGGATTGGTGCTCCAAGACTTGCTTCCACAACCCTGAGCCCCAATCCAGAGAGAAAAGTCGGAGAGAAGAGAAATGAATCGTCCAAACTGATTAATTTTTTTTAAATGTATTTATACAAATTCTGGTGTCCGAGCGTGCCTACGGTGGATTTCGAGCGTAAAAACACGCGCTGCTCAGCAGGAGGTAATCTATTCTGTTTGCCACAGTAAACTCAGCAGGTTTTCACCGTAAAAACGTGCGCTACTCAGCTGAAATCAGGACCATTCTGTGTTCCACCGTAAAATCAGTAGGAATTCAATGTAAAAACGCTGGATTGTTCACTTTGTTTTCGTCATTGCTTGCTTCCAAACTCTTGATTTTTCCTTTCAATTAGAAAAACAATTCATTAGAAGTGAAAACATGCATGAATTGACAAGATTCTTAACTAATTTTCACAAAATCCTAAAATGCTAAATTAAACACAAAACACATGTATTTTTATATTTTCTTTCACTTTAAACTTATATTTCTATTAAAATTGACTAAAAAATGTATCTAAAAAAAATTCATCCAACTATTGACAATGGTCGTCCTAGACAAATAATCGTTGCTTCCTTACTAAGACATGCAGTTTGTAGTGTGCACAAGACAGAAGTTGTAAGAAGAGCAACTTGCCTTTGGACAGTCTTCAATCCTGGCTACTTCTGCCACCCATCAAAAGAACTCCCGTGATATGAAAGAACAATTTTGAAGGTATTTCTTGCCCACCTCCCAAAGCGATCTTCAAATGCAACACTTTCCAACTCAGTTTTATCAGAAAGTGCTTGAAATTCAGTATCGTTATGATCAAGAACTGTCTGTTAGAAAGTCACCAATTAAGAATGATAAACATCCGAATAGGTGAAGGTATACACCTAATCATGCATAATTTCAAGTTATTAGGCCATTGAGGTATTTATTTGTCACAAAGTTTATGACCAATTTCAAAAGGCATGCTTTGGAAAGCATAAGGAATACCAAATCAAAGCCTAAAGCAGCAATATACAACACTCTAAGGGTCTGTTTGGTTTGCATTTTCATTTCCTGTTTCCATTTTCTGTTTCCTGTTTTCTGAAATTTTACAAAGGAAAAACTGGAAATGCTGGAAACAAAAATTTGCTGTTTTCAGCATTTCCAGATTTTCCTTTGTAAAATTTCAGAAACAGGAAACAAAATGAAAACAGAAAATGAAAACAGGAAACGTTTCCCCAAACCAAACATGTCCTAAGATTGCATTACATGGTGGAACACACTAAAATCAGAAATTAGGGGTCAACTGGTCAAATATTAAAAAATAGGAAAGTTATAAACATAAGGAGATGCTGGTTTACCTCAGCTCCAAAGAGAAGTGGCAAAGACAAGTTCCCGTTCACAACATTCAAATAAAAATCGTTGACTCGTTCCCAAGGCCTTGCATACATAAATTGGAAGCTTTCCCTGTCAAACCAAAATATCACCAATTAACGCTTGTTGAATTAAAGAGAAGAAAAGTTTGTCAAATATCGAATCCAAAATAACCAATGTTACTACCTAGCAGTCCATCTTGCGTATTTGCAGGGATCAGTATGGTTGTAATGCACATGACTTTCACTTTCGAGTTGGTTATCCATCGAATAAAAGTGTAACCGCCGTAAGTGATGGTAGTTCGTAATCGCCGAAAGGGGAAGGGGAGCGTATCTGTGGGAACCAGTGAGTATGTGTTTGCCGATAAGCATACAGAGTAAGCACAAGCATCAGCAACTGAAGTGAAAACCAATTAATTTCCAAATCTCAATTGCATCCAACACGACCTTTCAAAATGATAGGAAGAAGGAAAGATGCATAGGCTTCTTCCTCCCTCCAAAGTCCAAACCAATAAGACTAGCACACTGCTACTCTTGATAGATTGGAGTAATTTCTTTCAGATTAATCACACCATGTTGAACGCTAGTCATAATTACATACTGAGAGCCTCCTTAATCCTCATTTAAATTATTACACCCAAACCCCTTGGAGGCGGTTTTTCAAGAACATCTGTACCATCTCTCTACCATACAGAAACATTAGGTCTGAGAAATGAGAATGATATTTTTCATGTAAATTTTTTTAAAAAAATATTTTAGCATTTAGTAGTGTTTTAAAAATCGGTTTTCTTTCTTCTTTTTTTTTCCTGTGTATAATAGTGAGGGTTTACTAAACATGGCTAAATTTCATAGATATACACACAAACATTTTACACATACATTAAGTAATATGTCATCATATTATTTAACAAATATAACATCTCATTTATTATTAAATTTAATAAATAATACGATAATACATAATTGGATATCTGTGTAAAAAATTACACCAACAGTACATATCAATTAAAGTATTTTTAAAAAAATTAAACAAATAAAGTCAAAAGCATATAAAAGACAATATTTTAAATTTGAATGAAAAATTCAAAGTCTAAACAGCTTGTCATATGAAAATGATTAATGTATTTCTTAATTAATATTTTTTTCAAAACTTTAAACGAGAAATTACAATGATATTAACAAAATTTTAAATTTTTTTAATTTAGAATTTAAAAGAATTTAGAAAAAGCTCACATAAGAATGATAAGAAATAGAAAGGAATTACTCTCTCTGCTAAACTATGGCTATCGGTAGCTTGGCCCCTTCTTGCTCTCACATGAATATAGTCTTGGTTAGGTGGCTCAGAAAGTTTAGTGTTTTGTTCAGCTGACTTGTTACCAGTTGCTGAACTTGCTTCAGCTTCAGCTTTCAATCTGTCATTTTTTATCTTGGATCCTCCTAATTTTCTTCGTTTATTGGCATAATCATTCTGTCAAAATCACATGCATGCCATCCAAACCAGCTTCACAATGCAGGTTTCAACAATTCGAATTCACAAAAACACTAAACAGGTTCAAAGTACACCACATCGAAGGCCTATTTTAAGATCATGTCAATCATTTTATTACTCTTTATATATCATTTTCAAATTTTCAAACCTGCAAGGCGTTTTTTCTTTTCAAACATGGGTCTTACATACATTTCTCATAACTTGAGGGGTTGAACCTGAGCCTACACCTCACGTATAGGGGTATTGAACCCCTTCTGACAGGGTCTCATAGTCAGCAAGGGGTTTCTTTCCCCTGTTATAACTTGACCTGTGTTGGGTTTGGACTTATTAGCACCTGAAATCTTGAGCACGAGATCCTTTATCTGCATGTGCAGAATAAGAAAGTCAAAACATCATTGCATTCAAAGTTTCAATTATGTACCAAAGATACATAATTGAAAAACTAATAACAAAATACTCTCACCTATCTATGTAGTGAGACAAGTTACTTTCAATTGTACATTTATTTTAAGATAGATTATTAACTATTTTATCATATATAAAATGTTACCAAAAGTTATACATACTTGTACTCAGAGGCCAGGGCATAAATAAAATAAAATAAGCTAATTAATTGAGAGATATCCACCTGGGTTTCATCAGAGCATAACAGTAGAAGAGTTTGTCTAATGGCACACAAGGAAAGAGTGGGGAAACCAAATATGAATGTTCTGAAATATAAAATGTTTGAATGAAACTAGATGGTGTCTAAGGATTCTGTCTTATAGCATTTTCTAAGCATCCTGCAATACCTTTACAACTGGGCTTTGGAGAATGTATTTGGGGGTAGGGAATACAAGTTGATGACAACAACATCCCTGAATGTGAAAGTCAATTATAGAAACCTTATATATACCCTACTATCAACTATGTACCCCCAATGGAAAGCATTTCCTATTCATAGATATCACCAATAATATCTATTCAAATATTGATTGTCAACATTTTCACATAAAACATAAACATATGGTTTAAGATAAGCTTCATAAAGCGCCTCACAAACAAGTCTCTAATTTGAAAATTCAAGCAAGGTCCCCCTATCTTTATAATAAGTTAAACACCTAGCTTAAAATTGCATGTAACAGTTACTGATAAGGAATAACATGAAGATTAAGGTGACTAAAAAATAAATATAATGAAAGGCTCATGGATAATGGTGTGAAAACATATAGTATAGTTACTAATACATGCCAATATAAAAAATGGGCTCTTTGGGTTTGATCATCACAATAAAATAATTCTTAACCTCACCACTTTCTCATCACACGCACTAAATAAATCCCCTTGTTTTGGTTCTATGTGTAATGATGACGTACGAGACTATATATATATATATAGGCAGAAATATATGTATCCATATTATTAACATAGCTAGAGTTTTTAAGGCATAAGGTATATAATAATAAGGCAGAAATATATGCATCCTTGTTCACATCACACAACGAGTTCTCCATTTATTTACCATACAAAGGAAACATTTCCTTTGTTAACATTGTACCTAGTAAGTTTGCCCCCACATTGACATCAAGCTTCTGTTCATTCTGTAAAGCACCCTTAATGTCCCTATACGCCCTTCCCACCCATATTGATTCACTACAGAAGTCATTGTCACCACTAAGGACAAATACAAGGTTAAGCACAAGGAGAACCAGAGACACCCAAATGCCTAAACCCCACTTCAAGCTCAACAAAATCATACTCGGATCACTAAAGCAACAAGAAAAGTTAAATTTCAAAATCAAACTCAAAACCTACAAGAGATTAGCAATGGTTTCAACAGTCTTTATTTATCCAGCAATTGAATCGAAAAACAGGGGATCTGCGAGAAACGAAATAAATCGAAGAAAAAAAATGAAAGAGAAAAAAATTTGTCGTTGAATACTGGAGAAAGGTTGAAGGAGACTATGCGAAATGGTTGAAGGCGGTGGTTGAAGACGAGAGAGAGGGGGTTGAAGGTGATGTGCACTCTCTACAAAATCAAAGATTTTTATCATTTAGACCATCTCCAATAGGAGATGCTTACATAGTTGCTTAAATCATTATTTAATATTATTTTTGTGGGTCCTACTTGTACACATCATCTTTTTTTACTTTTTAAGAAACTCTTACAATTTAAGCGACTCTACGCTCCAATAGAGCAACTCTACAAAAACTCCAAAATGTACCCCACAAGCTACCCCGCATTTATTATTTTAATACTCTAGTTCCACTTAAAATATTATTTAATTTTTCTAAATAAAATTTAAACGTAAATAATTATATATTAATTTTCAAAAAATAATTTAAACGTAGTTAAATAAAAAAATTTTTTCTAAATAAAATTTAAAGGTAATTTTTTTTAAATGCTATTGTATTTAAATACTAAAATTACGTAATGTAGATAAATGTAAACATAATTAAATTGAGGGACTTGAGAATCAGAAAATAATTCTCTTGGATTATTTTGAAAGTTTGGAATAGGGGTAAGGAAGAAAATTTAGATTGGTAGTTGGTTATTTTGATTGGTTGACGGTGGGTAATTTTGCATGTAACTAAAAAACCTATTGAAATTGAATTGATTGGGATCGATCCATGGAAAGATTAACCAAATGACAATTAGAGGAAGAAATTAAATAATTTTGAGACAATATGCTAGTTGCAATGGTAGATGAACAATGAATGAATAGTGCACTTTGGTGGGAGTATATAGAGCATTCAAATTTTACCGTTGCAATTTTTTCTTCCCGTTAATTTTTTTACCGTTGCAACCCATCATCAACCGTCCATCAGCCAACTTTATGGAGACTACCTTTGCAATTCTTCATCATCATTCGTCCATCATTCACATTAATTGGTCATTAATTGTTATTCATCATCAACCGTCCATCATGCTTTCCTGCAGCACATCAAATATCAATCACATTAATTGGTCATTAATTTTTTTCCATTTCCAAAACACCCACCCCACCTCCACAGCCAGAGCCTCTCTTCCACCGCCCTCTCTTCTTTCTCCCCTCCCCCTCCACGGCCTCTTCTTCTCTTCCACCACCCCCTCTTTGCTCTTCCACTGACCCCTCCCCCTCCACGGCCTCTTCCTCTCTTCCACCGCCCCCTAGGGTTTAGGGTTCAAAAAACAATTCTCTTGGATTATTTTGAGAGTTTTGAATAGGGGGTGAGGAAGAAAATTTAGATTGGTAGGGTGTTGGTTATTTTGATTGGTTGATGGTGGGTAATTTTGCATGTAATTCAAAAAATTATTGAAATTGAATTGATTGGAATCCATAGAAAGATTAACCAAATGACAATTAGAGGAAGAAATTAAATAATTTTGAGACAATATGTTGGCTGCACTTTGGTGGGATTATATAAAGCATTCAAATTTTACCGTTGCAATTTTTTCTTCCCGTTGATTTTTTTACCGTTGCAACCCATCATCAATAGTCCATCAGCCAACTTTATGGAGATTACCGTTGCAATTCTTCATCATTATTCGTCCATCATTCACATTAATTGGTCATTAAGTTTTACCCACATGCTCAACTACACCATTGGAAAGTGACTTTTGGAGTCTTCCACATGTGACAGTTAATATCTCTAAAATATAGTGATTTTTTAAATATGGGTATATTTTGAATGCTATAATTTTTTTAAAGACCAATACATTAACCAACTTTTCTTAAATTGTGTGAAACGGTTGAAAGGGTCTTACAATAAGTGACAAAGGGAATATGATTTAATCATTCCGACATCTAAACCGTCTGATTTTGATCGGACGACTCAGATTTGTTGACTACGTGAATACACCAAATTGGTGACTGCAGCAAATCCAGGTTACATTTTTTTAGTAGTTACGAGCATTTTTTAAACATTGTTAAAGTGTTTCCAAATCTAAGCTCCTAGTTGAATTGACCTTTTACATTTGTATCCTTAAATTTTTTCATAATTATCAAATTTCAAGTTCTAGACCAATAATAATGACATTATCTATAATTTTACAGTTATAATTAGTTTCATCAAACACTTTCAATTTAATCAACAAGCTTATTAAACTTTCAACTAATTTATCCACTAATTTTACCCGATACGCTCCATAAAGGAATAAAATATTGTCAAGAATCTAAACCGACTACCTTATCATTAATTAATGTTGGGCTTAAATGCACTTTCAGGTCCCCTATCTTGCTGATTTCGTGATTCTGATCCCCTTAATTTATTCTCACAATTTTGGTCCCCTTTTGTTGATTTAGCGATTTTAGTCCCCATAGTTTTTTTTTCACGATTTTGATCTCCCAAATTTTTCAATTATGCAAATTTGATCATACCATTAATTCCTTATTCAAGAGTGTTACTTTATATAAGGTTTTTGTTACTAGTACATTTTTAGTTTTTTTATTCTCATAAATCATCACAAGACTATTCACTTGATTATTTATAACAATTTTTGAAAGACTTTAATTAAAATATTTAGAAATTAATTTAAATAAAACATAAAAAATTATATCACATATTAACCAATAACCTTGTTGTGAAAGAAGGAGCTACATTAACAAAATCCATTGATTATTGCATAGAGAATAAACAGTAAGATCAAATTTGCATAATTAAAAAAATTTTGAGACCAAAATCACGAAAAAATACTAAGCAGAGTAAAATCACGAAATTTAAAAAAAAAAGATAAAAAATGCATTTAAACCTTAATGTTTTTACTAATAAAATTTTTTTTATATAGTAATAGGCCCCTTTTTTTTAGTACGAGTGATAGGCCTTATTTATCTCGCATTTTAACCCATTGAAATGTATTTTAAGTTTTTATCATTGAAAATAATTAAAATTGCGTTTGAACTGTAATTTATTTATTTATTTATATATTTTTTTATGATAAAGTGTGGGACACAATTGATTTTGCTTAGGAGAGTTTTTTTTAACTTGATAAAAAAACACTAAAAACACATTTTTAACACGTTTTATCAATAAATATTTTAATTTTTGTTATCATTGACTTAAATTCACATGGGTTTCTGTTCTGGACCCGATTGAGATATGATTATTGTACATGCCAATGATACAAACATGACCAAGATAGGACCACAACTGGCACAATAACCACGACCGTGCACTCCTCGTTCAACCCCTGGCTGAGGATCTGTCCATGAAGACCTACTATCCGGCGAATCACACCTAGGCTACCTACCAAGTCCGATTGCATTTAGTGTGTCCCACGTTTTACTAATATGGGTGGCATGGCCACTGACACAAGTGACTAGATTAAGTAGCTATTGCATGATATTACCACTCGATGTGACAAGTGAAATCATCCCCTACACCCCTTAGCTAAACACCTACGCTGGCTATAATAACCAAGAGAGCTCTCTCTCTTACACACACACACATAGTGAAACCTTCAATTGAACAAGGTAATCTATCTATCACATCTATCATCTTAAGCTCTCCACTAACTTGGGTGTCGAAGTGCTATTTGCATATACCCCTATGTGCTCCGCCACCAGAGGCATCACATAGACACTTAAACCTACCTTCAAACACCACATCCAACCCGGTTCATCATGCTAGACCATCAATGTGTATCTCATCATCTCATTTAAATTTCACTTTTTATGTGATAAAATCCATTCATTATTTAATAGTATCTATAAAAATTTCAATCAATGATATAGAATGTATTGAAAAATATTTTGCATTGTTAATTTTTTTTATAATTACTTTTGATAAATTTCTAAAACCTACTCATGAATATAAATTGCTAAAACCTAACCCATACAATTACATTATAAAGTCCTGTGAACTATATGCAGATCGCTTAATAAAATCAAGAAGGGTTGGTGCAATTAATATTTTTTCACTGTCCACAATAATTTGACTTAATAAAAATGCATAATTAAGGATAAAGTATAAAAATACTATTATTGATTGAAAAGTTAAACTCTTTATAATTTATTATACATAAATGAACTCTATATATTATAAATTATATTTTATAAATTATAATTTTAAGATCTCATGTTGGAAAATGAAACACTCACTCACCATACCCTCCTTCCCAATAATTTTTGAGTTTAATTAGTATGCACTGACGGTGTAAAAGAGTTTTACACTGACATTTAATCATGATTCTTCATTTATATGACCTTTATAATATTAATTAGTATAGTCAACAAACTTACCATAAATCAAGGGTTGTGATTAACTGTCTGTGTAACTTTTTACACTGTCAGTGCACAATCTTTTTTCTCATAATTTTTTACATTTTTTTTTTCTTTTTTCTCACTTGATGGTGAATTGCACACACTACTTGTGAGAGTAAGATTCTCCCCCTTAGTCCTTACTCCTTAATATTAATATTCTCTACTCTCATCTGAATTTTTAAATTTTATTAAGATTCAAAATTTTATTCTATCATTTTTTTATTTTAATCCATATATTAAATATAAATTTATATTCTTATCATTATGATTTTAATTATTTAATTATATCTTATTATTAAATAATAATACAAATTAATTTAAGATTTTTTAGAAAATATTAATATATTATAAATTTAATTTAATTTAATAAAAATATACCCATATATAAACGTATTACACAAGTTAATATATACGAATATATTTTATTATAGTTTTAATTTTTTAATCAACGAGTGTCTTCATACTCTGTCTTTTTTAGTTTTTTTTAAAAAAATACATGTCAAGTTTTTTTAGGGGAAAAACAAACAAAGGCGATGTCAGTTCCGTAATTTTATCGAAGACGAAGGTTGAATGAGGAATGACAGGTAAGGTGGTAGCGCTAGGGAACAGTGGCAAATAAATTAAAAGGAACCCTCAAATTTTCTGATTTCTGGGTGCTCGCTCTCTCTGTCTTCTATAAGTTTCTTCCATTGCGTTGAGTTGAGTTGAGTTGAGTAATACCAACACTAATCATCCTTGAACTTGAAGGCCAATATCCACTAAACAGTTGTAAGTTCATATTTCTTCCTCTAGGGTTTTCTCGGGACCATACTCTTTTTTTCTTCTTCTTAATTTTAAATAATTTACTTGAACTGATTTGCTGTTGATAAGTAGTGGATTTGTTGCGAAGTTTGGAATGTATCTCTGTTTTTTATTTTTGATTTTGATGTTATGAAGTTCTTTTTGCAATCCACTGGAGCGATGAGTTCGTCTTCAGCCGAGGCTTTTCCAGCAATTCAGGTAATAACGCTTTTGTGTTTTACTTTTCCCTTCGCTGTTTGTTTGTTTCAAAAATATAATTTCAAAGAATAACATAAATGGTTGAGCCAAACACGACTATATTGTTATTTAAATTCTTGTGAGAAAGGTTGTCGTTGTGCTATGCTAGAAAGTGTATTGCATGAAATATCCAAAATGATTATCGATGATTATGTGTGCAAATTATGTTTGCAATATGTTGTTTATCGTTGTGATCTGAAGTTAATGGTAAAATTCACGGAGATGGAGTCAAGGAGATCTGGGATGGAAGTGTTAGTGTATGAGTATTGTATTTTTCCCTCTTTGTTTAAGATGGTATGATTACTTTGTTTTAATTGGATAAAATATCTATTGGCAGGAAATTATGCTGGAGTTCCGTGCTGGTAAAATGGTTCTTGAGGGAAAAAGGGTTGTTCCTGATACAAGGAAAGGACTTGTTCGTATTGCTAGGGTATGGTTCACTTGAACATCATTTCATTGCTTTGAATATCCTTTTGAATCTGCATGTTTGAAGTTTGAACACCACTTCACTTTTTCCCCGTGCTTTAAATCCATGACTGCCACTGGTTTTTTTAAAGTGATTGCTTTTGTCTCAGGGTGAGGAGGGACTTGTTCATTTTCAGTGGCTTGATCGTACACAAAATGTTGTTGAAGACGTATCCTTTGTTCTCCCTCCTTAATTATGTGTATTTGGTCATCATTTAAGTGATCCACATGACTATTATGTTTGTTCTCTCTGGTGTAATTAGATGTGTGCCTGCTGGATTTATCTTGAATCTTGATTCTTCTTGACCTAAGCTAACACAGGATCAGATAATATTTCCCAGTGAGGCTGTTTTTGAGAAGGTTGTACTGCTTTGCTGTCAATCATTTTAGTTTCAATGTTCATTTGACAGTTATGAGTTTTCTGACTGCTCTATTTCTTGGTTGCTTAGGTTAATCAAACATCTGGAAGGGTTTATATATTGAAGTTTAATAGTGATGACAGAAAGTTCTTCTTCTGGATGCAGGTTGGTTTTATTATGAATATACAACCACTTGTCTCCCTTAGTTCTTTGCTGTATGATCAGTTCTTATATTTTTAAATGATCCTTCATTGTGTCTAGGAATCAAATGCTGACAATGACTCACAATTGTGTAGCTCTGTGAATGATTACATCAACAGACCATTAGGTAAGTATCTCTCCTTTTCTTTTGAATTAGAAAATATTGAGTTTCCTTTCTGTTGGCTTAAGCAGTTAATTCTTATGTCAGTGGACATTCCTGCTATTCTGCTTACTTGGGAAAGGTTTAGAGAATTTTAGAGAAGAAATTTTCTGAATTGCTTGAGTCAATATGATAGAACTGGTTCAAAATAAATAGGAAAAACTGGAAATTTTATTCATAGCAGACCTTAGACGCTAGCTCAATATCAGATTGATATATGAACTGAGATAGAGATGCTAAATACAGAGAACAGAAAATAACCCTCCCAGGTATTCAAGAGACCTGGACTCTCCACTAAAATTTCCAAATCCAAATCTGAAGTACCTCTCTAAATATCCATCCTTCCTATTTATACCACTCCCCCTATTACAATTTACTGTCCACTGGACAGTTACAATCTCCCTCTCTTTCCTATTGACTCCTGCCCCCCACTATCACAATTAATTGTCCACTAAACAATTACTATTATTAATAACTCCATGTGGCTTTAAGATTCTATTACCACCCTTCCTCTCCCTACTGTAAAACTTCTTAATGAGTGGTCTCTTAACACTTTGGCATGGGTACCACTGGATATATAATATAAAAAAATAAAAACATAAACAAAAGAGAAATTAAATCATTAGATAAATACAATTCATACAATATTTTAACTCAAGTAGGCAAAAATATTTAAACTAGGCACTAGTTTTGAAGAATGAAGTAGCAGTTTATGTCATTTAGTGGCCAACCAAGCAACTTAGCGAAGAAACTCTGTTTTTACATGCACTGATTTGTACTTGAGTGATAAGTGAGTATTGGGTATGTACTCATGCATACCCAATATGTACTGGTAATGGAAGTACCCAGTATGTGCATGATAAACCATTTAGGAGTACCCATGTATCATGTATTTTCATTGAACACATAAGGACAGTAATTATCAGTCCCCATACTTTTTGCTAATCTTGGACTTATGTTTTTGTTCAGCATTTGTATCATTGTTTTATGGGAACATATAATAAGAAAAACACTTTTTCATTAGTTCCTGGTTGTTTGATTCTGTCGATTATGGTGGCGCCCGCGCCTATATTTTCTCTTATTACACATATCTAGCTTGATGAGTCTTAAATTACATTGAACCACTGCCTAATAGGTGAACCCAAGTACTGTGATTATATATATAGAGGCAATTCCTAGCAATGGAACACTAAAGAATTTTTTTTAAGTTTGCCACCTTTTATTTGGTTTTGACTCCTAGATATTGTTATGAATAAGTTAAATAATTATTGTAAACATAGGCAGATATCCAAATGTATAATGTGTGAGAAATTGCTCTCTCTAAAAGTGAAGGGAAACTATTTACTCCTTAACAGAGTTCCTTGGTGAAGAAGAGCCTGAATCCCTTCCGCTTCAAGTTTCTGAAGATATGACTGAGGATGACATCTCATCTAGGTACTGATGCATTTTGGATATTCAAATGTTTGTAGATGCTAGGACTTGCAAAATGAATTTCAGCTTTGTTTCTTGGTTTGATTTTTCTTGTAATTGATGAAAGTAATTTGTACTTATGTCCATAAATACTGTTGTATACCTGCTGAATTTTTTTGTAAAGTTACAAACAAAATGGAAAACAATGCATGCTCATGCATTTTTTGTGTTTACTCAATCTTTAGATCTTACTCTTGTACTGTCTATTTTCTATACTTCCCATTTTTTACCCATTTGCTAGATACCTTTGTTCTATTAGAGATGGTGCACCAGCCAAATCTAATATATGTGGTTCCTCTTTGACAGAAGAAATAAGTAGATGTCCTCCTTCTTTTAGATGGACATCCTTTTTTTGTGCTAGACTGATTGATTCCAAACAGAATCATTAGGGCATGGCTATAAATATTGTAATTTGTAGCATTTCCTTTTGTGAGACTGAGCCCACTTTATCAGTTGAAAACAGAATTATTCTTACTCAAGCTTAGAATCAATATCAGGTAGATCTGGTGTGGATAAAATATATGCTTGCTGCTTTTATAGCAAATATCTTTTAAAGAATAGAAAGGAATTTAAAGGTGTCATGTTTTAAACTACCAAATACTTTCCAGTTTTTACTACCAATTCTCTCATCTTGACCAGCCAATGTATTAAACCAACACTAGTTATCCTTTTTTTAAAATCTAAACACCAAATGGTGTTATTTAAGGTCATGGTGAGTCATGTGCATTCTTCTTTAGTCTTATTTTCCTGCCTATAACAGAATGTTTTCTGAATGATATTTTTTTTAAAGAAAAATGATTTGAATTTTACATCT